>CM039442.1:53303971-53806227 GCA_022388445.1 Zophobas atratus | reverse complement strand
AACAAAAAAATTTCTTTAAGTAATTTTTCAAAGAGCTAGAAAAAGGTCAATTACATATTTCAATTGAAAAATTCAGCTTTTAAAAAGTTGCCAAAAAATCGACAAAAAACATTTCGATTTAGTGATTCGAAAAAATCCTAAAAACTGCCATAATTCATTGGGCGATTTTTGAAATATCTTAGGAGTCCGGAAGTAACTTCTGAAAATCGAAATCTGCAAAAAAAATCTGTCTAGGTAATTTTAGGAGTTCTCGAAAAAATGTCGAAATTTTCCTAATTTTTTGAAAAATTGATCTTTCGAAAAAATCGTCCAAAATTCTACAAAAAATTCTGAGATATAGATTTCGACGTACTGATTCGAAAACTATAGCATGTTTATGTTCTTAAAGCAACATTTTAGAAATTTTTGGTTTGAAATATTTTTTTTTTAATTTTAAACATTGTCATAATTCATTTGACGATTCTGGAAACATCGTAGAAGTTTTCGAAGAAATGAGGCCGAAAGTAACTTCTGCAGATCAAAATTTACAAAAATAGTTGTTTAAGCAATTTTCAAAAACTAGATATTTCCCAAAAGGGAAGAAATTTATGCTTTTGAAAAAATTCACGACAAAATCCTGCGAAATATGTCTCGACGTGCAGTTTCGAAAAATATTAAGATGTTTCTCGGTGAAAATATTTTAGAAATTTTCGGTTTGAAAATCTTTTTTTTTTCAAAAATACTGAAAATTTCCATAATTCAGTGGGCGATTCTGGACGCATCCTAGCAGTTTTCTGGGAAATGAGGCTGGAAGTAACTTCTGAAAATCGAAATTTAGAAAGAAGAAACTAATTTCCGAAAAATTCATTTTTTTTAGTTTTGCTTTTAAAGTCAACTTTTTGAAAAAAATGCTAAAAATGCCATAATTTATTGAGCGATTCTGGAAACATCGTAGGTGTTTTCTAAGAAATAAGGCCTAAAGGAACTTCTGGAAATCGAAATCTACAAAAAAATCTGATCATTTTAGAAGACGGTCGAATAAAGGTCAAAATTTTTCTAATTTTTGAAAAATTGAGCTTTTGAAAAAAATCATCCAAAAATTCACAACGGAATTCTGGGATCTTGACGTACTGATTCAAACAATATAGAATGTTTATGTTTCTGTAGTAAGGTTTCAGCAATTTTTTATTTGAAAGTCAACTTATAAAACAAAGCTAAAAAAAATTGCCATAATTCATTGGGCGATTCTGGAAAGATCGTGGGAGTTTTTTGAGAAATAAGGCCGGAAGGAACTTCTTGAGGTTGAAATCCACAAAAAAAACTGTCCAGGTAATTTTATAACATGATCGAAAAAAGCACGAAATTTTTCTAATTTTCGAAAAATTGAGCTTTTAAAAAAATCATCTAAAAATCCACAAAGAAATTCTGGGATATAGATCTCGAGGTACTTATTCGAAAAATATAGCATGTTTCTGTTCCTAAAGCAAGAGTTTAGAAATTTGGTTCGAAAGTTTTTTTTTTTTCAAAAATTTAAAGACCGCCATAATTCCTTGGGGATTCTGGAAACATCGTAATAGTTTTCCAAAAAATGAGGTCAAAAGTAACTTTTGGATATCGAAATCCACAAAAAAATCTCTAAAAAATTTTCGAAGACGATCGATAAATATCGAAATTTTCAAAAATTGAGGTTTTGTAAACGTATCCTAAAAATCAACGAAAATTTTCGAATAAAAATATCGACGTGCTAATTCGAAAAATAGAGCATGCTTAGGTTCCCGGAACAGGAATTTAAAAAATTTTGATTTGAAAATTTGAATTTGTGAAAATTGAGACCAAAAATAACTTCTCAAGATACAAATCTACAAAAAAAATCTCTTTAGGTAAATTTCAAAGGTGATCGAAAAGCTGGAATTTTTCAAAATTGAGCTTTTGAAAAAGTTGTCCAAAACTCCACACGCTACATCGAAAATACAGCGTGATTTTTTTTTCAATTCTGGATAAATCGTAGAAGTTTGAAGAAATAAAAGAACCAAGTAAAATATAAACTTACCTGCTTATATTGACGTTTTGTTACAACATTTGTTCCTTTTTCAATATTAGCAACAAATACATCGATCGTTATTTTATTCTGTTTGCAAAAACCAAAAATACCTCAATTATCTCTACCAAAAAATATAAAATTTACCTGTTTCGAAATTTCTTCAGAAAAATACACGAGACACATATTCGAGGTAATAACAAACGGAATTGCTAGAGCACTAGTAGCCAAATTCGTCACACCTCGAACAGAAAAACCATCATTTGTCATGGTTTCAAAAAGCCCGTAATAACTACTACTAATACTGCAAACAAAATCAGGCACAAGTTTCAAAAATACCATTCCTTGCATTGCTTTGTGGAAAGTTCTGGAAGAGTCCTGAAGCAACAAATAAATTTTTTTCATCTCTTCAAGTCTATTTTGGTCCATTTTAGTCATTTCCGCGATTAACAAAATGTATAAGTTGTTAATTAAAATTAAAAAAAGAACTGCTAGTAATTCGAAATTTAAGTCAGTAATCCAACCGCTATAGAAATAAATTTCTAACATGAGAGCCATTTTATCACCATTGTAGAAATATACAACATTAAATAAGCACACCAGAGTTATTATCAAATATTTAGGAGTCACTATTTTCAAATAATACTTAAATATGTCTGCGTATTTAAGTCGGGCCTGCGCACTGTCTAAGAAGAGCTTTTCAATTTTTTGAATTTTAGACAATAGGAGAAGTATTTGCAGACGTTTGGTAGATGAAGTTATTATCATTCCTAAATTTTGAACAGTGATGCTAGTCATTTGAATTAACTTTACGTAACTTTGCAGAGTGTGAGTGACACCATAAAAATACAAGTAAAGTACGAAATTCGATACAATGTATATAATCATAACGAATGATATTTTAAAGTTGCTAATAACAAAATTCCGATGCTTAGAATTGGGTACACAATAATTCAAACTGTAAACAGGGAAACCAGAAAGTTCCCAAATTTTGAACACTGGTTGTACGAGTGACAAGATATCTTTCGGGTTCCACATCATTTTGAAACTGTGTAGATTAGAAGTAACTTAAGTAGTGTAAACAATTAGAAGCTTTGTTTACAGCTGGAAATTAAATGTCACCAATATTGTTCTTGTGGGTGTAAACAAATTAAGTAATTATATTAAATGTAATGTAAGATTTAATGCAAAAGTGGGTTCTTATCATGAAGAGGATAAACATACACTTCGTAGCACTTTACTTATAGGAACAGTCTGATCACGTTGGCCAAATGACACCGAAAATTTGTTTTCAACAACAAATTTAATCTGTACTCACTTTTGTATAGAACGTCAACAAAGTGAATAACAAACTTATAATAATCAATAAAGCATGACTTTGTAATAAACGTACTGTCAAAAAGAAGTACAATCATTAACGATAAAACGATATTATGACACAAAATTTAATATATTATTTATAAATCGTTTTCATTATTTCTCCATTCCCATTATTTATCACCACACAGTTTTGTTTTTCATTTAGCCAAGTAAACAAAATGTTTAACTATTTTCGACTTCAACCACTCAAACTAATTTTCTTGTTGGCAAAAACACTGGGATTAGTGTCATTTTCATTTAACATAGTTCCTCATAAAAAATATAACAAGGTGGTGGCCACTTTGAAAAAAATCGTTAACTTTTCTGTAGTGGCAGCACTGTGTGTTCTCATTCTCACACATTCTAAATGCCGTGTCGCCTCGAAATTCTTGTCAACGAACATTTCCAACACTTTGACTAACTTATATTGTTCATTGATATGCCTAATCAGTTACAGTTTACCATTTTTCTACGAAAATGAACACAAAATGATAATTTTGAAAATAAGACGTTTCGATAGCAGCATGGGTTCAAAAAGTACCGAAATCAATTCTCGAAGTACTATCTTAGAAAAGAGTGTGTATTTCGCAAATGTGGTATTTGTTTGTGCACAGCTGTACTTACATTTAATGTATTACCACAACTTAAAAATTAGTAGTTTTTTTTGTTTGGTGCTATACTATTTGACTACAGCTGTTGCACTAGTTGTGGAATTATTGATAGTAATTTTAGTACTAGCACTACATAAACGGTTCAAGTTACTAAATAAATGCTTGAAGGCTGCATTAAGCAAATCATTGCATGATCAAAATCGCACTATCAACAATTACAAAGAGATTGAAAAATGCAGCGAACTCCATCGCGATTTGTGCCATATCAGAAAATTGATAAACAGTGCTTTTCAAGTACCAATCGCTTTAAAGTTTCTTCGCTTTTTTTGTATTCTGGTTGCTCTTTTATTTTATTTAACTGCAGACGACGAGATATTTTCAGATCGTTTTCCAACAATGTCTCAGTTTTGTATCATGTGTTACTGGATTTTTGTCACGTGTTATCAGATATTTATTATCATACTA
Source organism: Zophobas atratus (assembly GCA_022388445.1). Taxonomy (NCBI): domain Eukaryota; kingdom Metazoa; phylum Arthropoda; class Insecta; order Coleoptera; family Tenebrionidae; genus Zophobas; species Zophobas atratus. The sequence continues at coordinate 53,801,775 of CM039442.1, read as the reverse complement.
GGAATTAGTTTGGTGTCAAAAGAGGTTAGTAGATAAATACTAATTTCATGGGAAATTGTTTAATGTTTTAGGCCCAACGGACTTTAGAGATCGTTTACTCGTTTGAAAGAGTTCCCGAGCACTTGGTAAGGTCCAAGTACCACTAAAAGTTTCAAATGTATTGAGTTCTGTTTCAGATAAACTTATTTGCTCATCAACTTTATTTCACTAATACTACGTTTACACTGTTCGAAATGTTTCCCCTGGAATGGTCTATTTTCGTTACAGTTAAGTTTTAATTTGTGTCTTGTGGTACTTTGACATATCAAAATATTATTTTAAATGGTTTGTTTTTACATTTAACTTTTTTTTAGATCTCAGCCAGTGGACTGATGTACGCGTTATTTCTTATGCAGTTAAGTACAGGAAATAACTATCTCGCCTTAATTAGTTAACGGAATTACCTATTACCTTTTTCAAGTTTCAACCATTAACAGGACTCGCTGGAGGAGGGAAACATTTTTTGTTTTTTCACAAATATAAAATCATACTAATATTATGTACTCGTATACTACGTATGGTGAGAGACTGAGTGACAGAAAAGTCATTAAATCGAGAATTTTTGTAGTGAGTTTCATTTACGAACCATAACTTTACGATACGAAAATGAATTCCTGGCTTCGAGTTGATGTTTTTTTCTACAAAAATGTCAGAAAATAACAGAAAACGATGTTTATTACCATTAGGCTCCCTCCCATAATTGCAAAATCCATATTTCCTTGCAAAAATGTACCCTTTTAACTGTGTTTTAAGTTTCTTGTTGTGAAAATATGGCTATGTATATTAAGAAAAAAAGGCAAAATATAAACCCCGCCCACTCACCCTATCTCAATTTTGATGATTCTTTTATTCATCGTAAACCAAGTGGCTGAGCTTAATTGTAAAATCCTTATTTTTATACGAGAAATTACCATGTGAAATATGTATGTTCGTAAGTAATCGTGTTATACAAAGGAAACTAAGGGTCGGTTTATAGAAAGCCAATAATCGTCGATTAATTTAGCAGAGGATTTAATCCTTTTAATTATTTTAATCCTTTTAATCCTTTTCATCCTTTTTGTCCTTTTCGTCCTTTTCCTCCTTCTAGTCCTTTTCGTCCTTCTCCTCCTTTTCGTCCTTTTCGTCATTTCCGTCATTTTCGTCATTTTCGTCCTTCTCGTCCTTTTTGTTCTTTTTATTTTTCATCCTCACATCCTCTCATACTCTCATCCTTTCATCCTTTCATCCTCTTATCCTTTCATCCTTTCATCCTTTCATTCTTTCATCCTTTTCATCTTCTTTATCTTTTCCTTTTTTTCATTCTTATCATCCTTTTCATTATTTTCATCCTTTTCATCTTTTTCATACTTTCATCCTTATTATCCTTTTTATTCTTTTATCCTTTGTATCATTTTTAGACTTACTATTCTTTTTATCCTTACATCCGTTCATCCTCTCATCTTCTCATCCTCTCAACCTCTCATCAAAAATTCGTAAAACGACTGTCCGCTGTTCTAATTCATAATTATTCGCACAAATCAACATATCCTTTATATCCTTTTAATCCTTTTAATTATTTTAATCATTTTAATCATTTTAATCATTTTAATCATTTTAATCATTTTAATCATTTTAATCATTTTAATAATTTTAATCATTTTAATCATTTTAATCATTTTAATCATTTTAATCATTTTAATCATTTTAATCATTTTAGTCATTTTAATCGTTTTTGTCATTTTAATCATTTTAGTATTTTGGTCCTTTTAGTCATTTTGGTCCTTTTTGTCATTTTGGTCCTTTTAGTCATTTTGGTCCTTTTATTCATTTTGGTCCTTTTTGTCATTTTGGTCCTTTTTCTCATTTTGGTCCTTTTTGTCATTTTGGTCCTATTTGTCATTTTGGTCCTTTGGTCCTTTTAATTATTATTTTAATCCTTTTCGTCCTTTTTGTCCTTCTCGTCCTCGTTCTTCTCGTCCTTAGAGTTCTTCTGGTCCTTCTGGTCCTTGCCGTCCTTCTCGTCTTCCTCGTCCTTAGAGTCCTTCTGGTCCTTCTGGTCCTTGCCGTCCTTCTCGTCTTTCTCGTTCTTCTTCTCCTTCTCGTCGTTTTTATTCTCTTTATCTTTTCTATCCTGTCTGTCTTGTCTCTCCTTTCCAACCTTTCTCTCCTTCCTATCCTTCCTGCCCTTTCTGTGCTTTCATCCTCTCATCCTCTCATCCTCTCATTTTCTCATCCTCTCATCCTCTCATCCTTTCATCCTCTCATCCTCTCATCCTCTCATCCTTTCATCTTTTCATCCTTTCATCCTTTTCATCTTTCTTATCTTTTCATTTTTTTCATCCTTTTCGCCCTTTTCGCCCTTTTCGCCCTTTTCGTCCTTTCCGTCCTTTCCGTCCTTTCCGTCCTTTCCGTCCTTTCCGTCCTTTCTGTCCTTTCCGTCCGTTTCGTCCTTTTTTTCGTTTTCGTCCTTTTCTTCCTTTTCGTCCTTTTCGTCATTTTCGTCATTTTCGTCATTTTTGTCATTTTCGTTATTTTCGTCATTTTCATCTTTTTCGTCCTTTTCGTCCTTCTAGTACTTTTCGTCCTTTCCGTCCTTGTGTTCTTTTTATCCTTTCATTCTTTCATCCTCTCACCCTCCCATTACAGATTAAATTTGGTGTTGAAAACAAATTTTCGGTGTCATTTGGTCAACGTGATCAGACTGTTCCTGCAGGTAAAGTGCTACGAAGTGAATGTTTATCCTTTTCATGGTAAGGACCCACTTTCGCATTCAACATCATTTCATAAATTGTTTACACACATGAGAACAATATTATTGGTGACATTTAATTTCCACCTGCAAACACAACTTTTAATTGATTACACTATTTATGTTATTTCTAGTTTACATCGTTTCAAAATGACGTGGAATCCGAAAGATATCTTTTCACTCGTACAACCAGTGTTCAAAATTTGGGAACTTTCTGGTTTCCCTGTTTATAATTTGAACTGTGTTTCCGACACTGAGCATCGGAATTTTGTTATTAGCAACTTCAAAATATCATTCGTTATGATTATATACACTGTATCGAATTTCGTACTCTACTTGTATTTTTATGGTGTTACCTACTATACACTGAGAAGTTACGTAAAATTCATTCAAGTGACTAGTATCACTGTTCAAAATTTGGGAATGATAATAACTTCACACACCAAACGTCTGCAAATACTTCTCCTATTGTCTAAAATTCTGAAAATTGAAAAACTCTTGTTAGACAGCGCGCAGGCCCGACTTAAATACGCAGACATATTTAAGTATTATTTGAAAATAGTGACTCCTAAATATTTGTTAATATCGGTCGTGTGCTTATTTAACGTTGTATATTTTTACGATGGTGATAAAATGGGTCTCGTAGTGGGACTTTATTTCTACAGTGGATGGTTTACTGACTTAAATTTCGAATTAGTAGCAGTTCTTTTTTTAATTCTAATTAACAGCTTGTACATTTTGTTAATCGTGGAAATGACGAAAATGGACCAAATCAGACTTGGAGACATGAAAAAAATTTATTTGTTGCTTCAGGACTCTTCCAGAACTTTCCACAAAGCCATGCAGGGAATGGTGTTTTTGAAACTCGTGCCTGACTTTATTTGCAGTAGTAGTAATCTTTATTACGGGCTTTTTGAAACCATGGCGAATGATGGTTTTTCTTTTCGGGATGTGACAAATTTGACTGGTGGTGTTTTAGGAATTCCGTCTGTTATAATCTCGCATATGTGTCTCGTGTATTTTCTTGATGAAATTTCGAAACAGGTAAATTTCATGTTTTTTGGTATACATAATAGTTAAAGTATTTTTGGTTTTTGCAAACAGAATAAAATGACGATCGATGGAATTGTTGCTAATATTGAAAAACGAACGAATGTTGTAACAAAACATAAGTATAAACAGGTGAGTATTATTGTTTCAGTTATATCCCACTTCATCGGCTTCATTTCTTCGAAAACTTCGTTTTTTCCAGAATCGACGCTGTGTTTCAAACTAGCATGTCGAGCTTTACATCCCAGAGGTTTTTTTTGTCAATTTTAAGCAACAGTTTTGAAAATTTCCAACTTTTTTTGTAGATTTGAATCTCCAGAAGTTATTTTCGGTCTCATTTTTCGGAAAACATAGTAATGTTTCCAGAATAGTTCAGTGAATTATGACAGTTTTTGTGATTTTTTCAAAAAATTGTCTTTCAAACCAAAAATTTTAAAATTTTGCTACAGGAACATAAACATGGTATATTTTTCGAATCGGTACATCGAGGTCTGTATCCCAGAATTTTTTCGTGGATTTATAAATGATTTTTTTAAAAGCTGAACTTTAAAAAAAAACAGAAAATTTCGATCTTTTTTCGACAATCTCCTAAAATACCTTGACACTTTTTTTTTATAGATTTCGACTTCCAGAAGTTACTTCCGGGCTTATTTCTCAGAAAACTCATACGATGTTTAACATGCGACATTTAGGCCACGTTTTCAAAGCTCAATTTTTCGATACTTTGGAACATTTCCATCCTTCTTTGACCATCTTCGAAAATTACTTACTAAAGATTTTTGTAGATTTTGATCTCCAAAAGTAACTTCCGGTCCCATTTCTCAGAAATCTCCGTGGATGTTTAAAAAATCGCTCAATGAATTATGACAGTTAGGACTAAAAAAAATCACTTTCTAATTGAAAATTTCTGAAATTTTGTCCCTGAATATAAACGTGCTATATTTTTCGAATCAGTACATCGAAGTCTGTATCCCAGAATTTTTTCGTGGATTTATAGAAATTTTTTTTAAAAGCAGAATTTTAAAAAAATCAGAAAATATCGACCTTTTCTCGACCATCTCCTAAAATTACGTTGACACATTTTTTTTTATAGATTTCGACTTCCAGAAGTTACTTCCGGCTTTATTTCTCAGAAAACTCATACGATGTTTCCAGGTAATTTTCAGGATTGTTGAAAAGAATGACTTCCAAATCGAAAATTTTTAAAATCGCGACATTTAGGCCACGTTTTCAAAAGCTCAATTTTTCAATTCTTTGAAAATTTCCACCCTTCTTTGACCATCTTCGAAAATTACTTACTAAAGATTTTTGTAGATTTTGATCTCCAAAAGTAACTTTCGGGCTCATTTCTCAGAAAACTCCTTCGATGTTTAAAAAATCGCCCAATGAATTATGAGAGTTAGGAGTAAAAAAAATCACTTTCAAATTGAAAATTTCTGAAATTTTGTCCCTGAATATAAACGTGCTATATTTTTCGAATCAGTACATCGAGCTCTGTATCCCAGAATTTTTTCGTGGATTTATAAATGATTTTTTTAAAAGCTCAATTTTTCAAAAATCAGAAAATATCGACCTTTTTCCGACCATCTCCTAAAATTACCTTGACACATTTTTTTTTATAGATTTCGACTTCCAGAAGTTACTCCGGCCTCATTTCTCAGAAAACTCATACGATGTCTCCAGGTAATTTTCAGGATTTTTGAAAAGGATGACTTCCGAATCGAAAATTTTTAAAATCTTTGGGAACCTAAACACGCGACATTTAGGCCACGTTTTCAAAAGCTCAATTTTTCAATTTACTGGAAAACTTCCACCCTTCTTTGATCATCTTCGAAAATTACTTACTAAAGATTTTTGTAGATTTTGATCTCCAAAAGTAACTTTCGGGCTCATTTCTCAGAAAACTCCTTGGATGTTTCAAAAATCGCCCAATGAATTATGACAGTTAGGATTAAAAAAAAATCACTTTCAAATTGAAAATTTCTGAAATTTTGTCCCTGAATATAAACGTGCTATATTTTTAGAATCAGTACATCGAGGTCTATATTCCAGAATTTTTTCGTGGCTTTATAGAAGATTTTTTTAAAAGCACAAATTTTAAAAAATCAGAAAATATCGACCTTTTTCCGACCATCTCCTAAAATTACCTTGACACATTTTTTTTTATAGATTTCGACTTCCAGAAGTTACTTCCGGCCTTATTTTTCAGACAACTCATACGATGTTTCCAGGTAATTTTCAGGATTTTTGAAAAGAATAACTTCCAAATCGAAAATTTTTAAAATTTTTCGGAACCTAAACACGCGACATTTAGGCCACGTTTTCAAAAGCTCAATTTTTCAATTCTTTGGAAAATTTCCACCTTCTTTGACCATCTTCGAAAATTACTTACTAAAGATTTTTTAGATTTTGATCTCCAAAAGTAACTTTCGGGCATATTTCTCAGAAAACTCGTTGGATGTTTCAAAAATCACCCAATGAGTTATGACAGGATTAAAAAAAAAACACTTTCAAATTGAAAATTTCTGAAATTTTGTCCCTGAATATAAGTGCTATATTTTTAGAATCAGCAGGTCGAATTTTTTTTTTTCGATTTTTTGGCAACTTTTTAAAAGCTGAATTTTTCAAATGAAATAATTGAACTTTTCCCGAGCACTTCAAAAAAGTGTAAGCATTTTTCCATAATCATCAAAATAATATGTAGTCATTTTTGAGATGTGTTTAAATCGTGTCTGATTTTTTGTTCCATTTCAGAAAGAATTACTTTTGTTGAAAGCCCTAGTGAGTCCTTCAGAGTTTACAGTTTGCGGACTTTTTTCCCTTAACTTTAAGGTGGTTTTTTCAGTAAGTAACTAATTGTTAATAGTGTTCATAGTCGGATTTTACTATATAGGTAAATCTCTAAGGATGATTGAAAAATAGTATCAGTTGTTAGCTTTTCTTATTAAAAATTTAATTTTCAAAGCTTTATGACTATACACTTATAGTAACAACATTTGTATTGAATAATATACACGGGTTCAGAAATTATTTAGTCGTTTTTAAATTTAATATGTTTTGGCGGGAAATTTTAACTCTCTCTCGCTCTCTCTCTTGTCAGTTTAAATAAAACTAAAAACTAAGTTGCACCCGATGATATTCTTTATTTCCTTTAATGATTTTTTCAGATGATGGCTTCTATGGTCACATACATAGTTTACTTAATACAATTTGGTCAAATGGAAAATTTGAAGCATCGTACAAGTACATAATACAGGTTGGATAATTGCTTAAATTTTATTATAGTCTCAAAAATCTTTCATTGATTGTGTAACCCTAATAATAAATATTTTTTACTAAAGAGAACAATTTCTTTCTTTCTTTATTCGTTATTTAATATACGAAAAACTCTCGATAAAATCCTTACAAAAGTACTGGAACCCAGAGAGAAAAAAGCACCAACACAGGTCTTTGGTGTACAGGTGTAAAAGTCTCTATTTAATAAATGTCCAAAAACAACGCTATTTAAGGACCATCGAACCAGTTTTGTATGATAATTAGTTTTCATATCAAGTAAATATGCAACCAATCATACATACAATTGACAATTCACAAAATATTTGTTCTAAAGCATTTTTGTCACAGAAATTTTTGTTGTAGAGGTATTTATCGTCTGAACTGACTGCAATTATATATTTTGATTTGATTTTGTAATTAGGCAACACACATTACGTGAATTCTGCCAACAGTGTGTAAACTTGTAGAAGGTAATAGGTAATTTGTTTAACTTATTAAGGTCAGATAATTATTTCCTGTGCTTAACTGCATAAGAAATAACGCGTACATCAGTCCACTGGCTGAGATCTAAAAAAAAGTTAAATGTAAAATCCACTGAAAGTCATATTTTGATATGTCAAAGTACCACAAGAAACAAATTAATACTTAACTGTAACGAAAATAGACCATTCCAGGGGAAACATTCCGAACAGTGTAAACGCAGTATTAGTGAAATAAAGTTGATGAGCAAATAAGTTTATCTGAAATAGAACTCCCTACATTTGAAATTTTTAGTGGTACTTGGATCTTACCAAGTGCTCGGGCACTCTTTCAAACGAGTAAACGATCTCTAAAGTCTGTTGGGCCTAAAATATCAAACAATTTCCCATGAAATTAGCGTCTATCTACTAACCTCTTTTGACACCAAACTAATTCCTAGTATGATAATAAATATCTGATAACACGTGACGAAAATCCAGTAACACATGATACAAAACTGAGACATTGTTGGAAAACGATCTGAAAATATCTCGTCGTCTGCAGTTAAATAAAATAAAAGAGCAACCAGAATACAAAAAAAGCGAAGAAACTTTAAAGCGATTGGTACTTGAAAAGCACTGTTTATCAATTTTCTCATATGGCACAAATCACGATGGAGTTCGCTGCATTTTTCAATCTCTTTGTAATTGTTGATAGTGCGATTTTGATCATGCAATGATTTGTTTAGTGCAGCCTTCAAGCATTTATTTAGTAACTTGAACCGTTTATGTAGTGCTAGTACTAAAATTACTATCAATAACTCAACCACAAGTACAACAGCTGTAGTTAAATAGTACAACACCAAACAAAAAAAACTACTAGTTTTTAAGTTGTGGTAATACATTAAATGTAAATACAGCTGTGCACAAACAAATACCACATTTGCGAAATACACACTCTTTTCTAAGATAGTACTTCGACAATTGATTTTGGTACTTTTTGAACCCATGCTGCTATCGAAACGACTTATTTTCAAAATTATCATTTTGTGTTCATTTTCGTAGAAAAATGGTAAACTGTAACTGATTAGGCATGTCAATGAACAATATGAGTTGGTCAAAATGTTGGAAATGTTCGTTGACACGAATTTCGAGGCGACACGGCATTTAGAATGTGTGAAAATCACAACACACAGTGCTACCACTACAGAAAAGTTAACGATTTTTTTCAAAGTGGCCACCACCTTGTTGTATTTTTTATAAGGAACTATGTTAAATGAAAATGACACTAGTCCCAGGGTTTTTGCCAACAAAAAAATTAGTTTGATTGGTTGAAGTCGAAAATGGTTGAACATTTTGTTTACTTGGACTAAATGAAAAACGAAACTGTGTGGTGATAAATAATGGGAATGGAGAAATAATGAAGACGATTTATAAATAATATATTAGATTTTGTGTCATAATATCGTTTTATCGTTAATGGTTGTAATTCTTTTTGACAAAGTCATGCTTTATTGATTATTATAAGTTTGTTATTCACTTTGTTGACGTTCTATACACAAGTGAATACAGACTAAATTTGGTGTTGTAAACAAATTTTCGGTTTCATTTGGTCAACGTGATCAGACTGTTCCTGTAGGTAAAGTGCTACGAAGTGAATGCTTATCCTTTTCATGGTAAGGACCCACTTTCGCATTAAATTTGACATTACATTCAACATCATTACTTAAATTGTTTACGCACATGAGAACAATATTATTGGTGACATTTAATTTCCAGCTGCAAACACAACTTTTAATTGATTACACTATTTAAGTTATTTCTAGTTTACATCGTTTAAAAATGACGTGGAATCCGAAAGATATCTTTTCACTCGTACAACCAGTATTCAAAATTTGGGAACTTTCTGGTTTCCCTGTTTACAATTTGAACAGTGTTACCAATTCTGAGCATCGGAATTTTGTTATTGGCAACTTCAAAATATCATTCGTTATGATTATATACGTTGTATCGAATTTCGTACTTTACTTATATTTTTATGGTGTTACTTATACACTGAGAAGTTACGTAAAGTTCATTCAAGTGACTAGTATCACTGTACAAAATTTAGGAATGATAATAACTTCATACACCAAACGTCTGGAAGTACTTCTCCTATTGTCGAAAATTCTGAAAATTGAAAAGCACTTGTTAGACAGTGCGCAGGCCCGACTTAAATACGCAGACATATTTAAGTATTATTTGAAAATAGTGACTCCTAAATATTTGTTAATATCGGTGGTGTGCTTATTTAACGTTGTATATTTTTACGATGGTGATAAAATGGGTCTCGTAGTGGGACTTTATTTCTACAGTGGTTGGTTTACTGACTTAAATTTCGAATTACTAGCAGTGCTTTTTTTAATTTTAATTAACAGCTTATACATTTTGTTAATCGCGGAAATGACGAAAATGGACCAAATCAGACTTGGAGACATGAAAAAATTTATTTGTTGCTTCAGGACTCTTCCAGAACTTTCCACAAAGCCATGCAAGAAATGGTGTTTTTGAAACTAGTGCCTGACTTTGTTTGTAGTATTAGTAGCATTTATTACGGGCTTTTTGAAACTATGGCAAATGATGGTTTTACTTTTCGGGGTGTGACGAATTTGACTGGTAGTGCCCTAGGAATTCCGTCTGTTATTATATCAAATCTGTGTCTTGTGTACTTTTTTGAAGAAATTTCTAAACAGGTAAATTTTACATTTTTTGGTATAAATGGTTAAAGTATTTTTGGTTTCTGCCAACAGGATAAAACAACGATCGATGTATTTGTTGCTAATATTGAAAAACGAACAAATGTTGTAACAAAACATCAATATAAGCAGGTGAGTTAGTTTATGAATTTTTGATCTTTTTCGGCCTCATTTCTTCGAAAATTTTCTACGATTTATCCAGAATCGAAAAAAAATTTCAGGCTATATTTTTAGAACTAGTAGGGAGAGCTATATATTTCAGATTTTTTTGTTGATTTTGGGCAACTTTTTCTATGGCTCAATTTTGAAAATTTTCAGCTTTTCGATCACCTTCGAAATTTACCCAAAGAGATTTTTTTTTGTAGATTCTGTATCTCCAGAAATTATTTTCGGCCTCATTTTCGCGGAAAACTGCTATGTTTCTAGAATCGTCCTGTCAATTACAGCGGATTTTTTTAAAATTTGATTTTCAAATCTAAAATTTCTAAAATCTTGTTCGGTTCAATTATTCAAAATTTCGACTTTCTTTCGACCATCTTCGAAAATTTCTTAACGAGATTTTTTTGTGGATTTTGATATCCAGAAGTTACTTTCGACCCCATTTCCTAGAAAAAACTTCCTATGTTTCAAGAATCATCCAATGCATTATGCCAGTTTTTGGGATTTTAAAAAAAAATAGACTTTTAAACCAAACATTTTTAAAATCTGGTACAGGAACATAAATATGCTACATTTTTCGAATCAGTACGTCGACATTTTCAAACGCTCAATTTTTCAAAAATTAGAAAAATTTCGACCTTTTGTCTAAAATCCCTTAAAATGACCTACATAGACTGTTTTTTTTTTTTGTAGATTTAGACCTCCAGAAATTTCTTCAGATCTTATTTCTCAGAATCGCCAAATGAATTAAGTTTTTAAAATTTTTGAAAAAAGGAAAAAAAAACTGAAACCAAAAATTTCTAAAACCTTGCGTTAAGGACATAAACATCCTATATTGTTCGAATTAGTACGGCGAGACCTATATCCCAGAATTTTTTGTACATTTTTAAACGATTTTTTTAAAAGTTCAAAATTTCAAAAATTAAGAAAATTTCGACATTTTTTCGATAATCTCCTAAAATTACCTAGACAGATTTTCTTATGGATTTCCATCTCCAGAAGTTATTTCAACCCTTATTTCTTGGAAAATCCCAACGACGTTTCCAGAATGAACCAATTATGGTCTTTTTGGGATTGTTCTTTTCAAAAAATTGACTTTCAAACCGAACATGTATAAAATCTTTCTTGAGAAACATAAACGTGCTATATTTTGCAAATCAGTGCTAGAGATCTATATTCTAGAATTCTTTTATGATTTCTGCATCATTTGTTCAAAAGCTCAATTTTTCGAAAATTAGAAAAATTTCGACCTTTTTGTTGACCACCTCCTAAAATTACCTAGACAGACTTCTTTTTGTAGATTTCGACCTCCAGAACTTAGTTCCGACCTTAATTCTCGGAAAACTTTTATGATGTTTCCAGAATCGCCAATGAATTATGGCAGTTTTTGAAATTTTTCAAAAAAATTGACTTTCAAGGCAACATTTTTTTAAATGTTGCTCTCCAAGAACATAAGCATGCTACATTTTTCGAATCAGTACGTCGAGATCTGTATCCCAGATTTCCTTTGTAGGTTTTTATGATTTTTTCAAAAACCCAATTTTTAAAAATTAAAAAAAATGTCACCTTTTTAGTCAGAAAACTCCTAGGATGTTTAAAAAAATTGACTTTCATATGGAAAATTTCTAAAATCTTGCTTCGAGAACCTAAACATCCTATATTTTTCGACCATCTTCGAAAATTATTTACAGATTTTTTTGTAGATTTGGATTTTCAGTTACTGCCGACCTCATTTTTCAGAAAACTCCTATGATGTTGCCAGAATCGCCCAGCAATTTTAAAGATTTTTGAAAAAAAAAAAGACTTTCGAGCACGGGCACCTCGAGATATACATCACAGACTTTACTTTTGTGTATTTTTAGACAATTCTTTAATTCTTTGGAAAATTTCAACCTCCTTTTGACAATCTTCGAAAATCACTTAAGAGATATTTTTGTAGATTTTGATCTACAGAAGTTACTTTTGGCCTCATTTCTCAGAAAACTCTTATAATGTTTCAAGAATCGGTGAATGAATTATAGCAGATTTTATGATTTATTCAAAAAATTGACTTTAAAAGCTCAATTTTTGAAAAATGTCAACTTCTTTCGACCATCTCCGAAAATTTCATAGTGATTTTTTTTGTGGCTTTCGATATCCCCAAGTTACTTTCGGCCTCATTTATCGAAAACTCCTACGATTTTCCAAGCATCGCCCAATGCATTATGACAGTTTTTTAAAATTTTTGAAAAAAAAACTTATTTCAAACTAAAAATTTCTAAAATCTTGCTTTAAGAACATAATCATTCTATATTTTTCGAATCGGGACCTCAAGATCTATATCCCAGAATTTTGCCCAATCAATTATGGCCTTTTTAATATTTTTTTTTTTAAAATTAACTTCCATACCGAAAATTTATAAAATCTTGCTCCAGGGACATCACGTGCTATGTTTTCCAAGTCAGGACGTAGAGATCTACATTCTAGAATTCTTTTCTGATTTTTACATGTTTTTTTTCAAAAGCTCAATTTTTCAAAAATTAGAAAAATTTCGACCATTTGTCCATCATCTCCTAAAATTGCCTAGACAGATTTTTTTTGTAGATTTCGACTTTCAGAAGTTCTTTCCGGTCTTATTTCTCAGAAAACTCTTATGATGTTTTTAGAATCGCCAATGAATTATGGCAGTTTTTAAGAATTTAAAAAAAAATTGATTTTTAAGCCAACAATTTTTAAAATCTTGCTCCAGGAACATAAATATGCTACACTTTTCGAATCACTACGTCTTTTTCTACTTATATCCCAGATTTCCTTTGTAGATTTTTAGATGATTTATTTCAAAAACTCAATTTTTCAAAAATTAGAAAAATTTCAACCTTTTTTCGATCAACTCTTAAAATTACCTAGACAGATCTTTTGCAGATGTCGACGTTCAGAAGTTTCATCAGGTCTTATTTCTTTAGGATCTTTAAAAAATCGGTTCATGAATTATAGCTGTTTTTAGGATTTTTTGAAAAAATTGACTTTAAAAGCCCGATTTTTGAAAATTTCAATTTCTTTCGACCATCTTCGAAAATTTCTCAAGTGATTTCTTGTAGATTTTGATATCCCGATATTACTTTGGGCCTCATTTCTTCGAAAACTCCTAAGATGTTTCCAGAATCGTCCAATGAAAATTTTTGAAAAAAAAAAATTTCAAACTATAATTTCTAAAAGTTTGCTTTAAGAACATAAACATGCTATATTTTTCGAATCAGCACGTCGTGATTTATATCTCAGATTTCTTGAAAGCTCAATTTAAAAAAAAAATACCTTTTTCGAGTTTTTTCGAAAATTACTAAAAGAGATTTTTTGTCGATTTCGATTTTCAGAAGTTACTTCCGGACTCCTAGGATGTGTCAAGAATCGTCCAATGAATTATCGCAGTTTTTAGGATTTTTTCGAATCAGTAGGTCCAAATATTTTTTCTCGATTTTTTGGCAACTTCTTAGAAGCTAAATTTTTCAAATGAAATAATTGACCTTTTTCTGGGCTCTTTGAAAAATTACTTAAAGAAATTTTTTTGTTGATCTAGACTTGCTAAAGCGAATTTTTTCGAAAATTCTGAACATTTTTCCAGAATCACCAAAAGAAAATGTAGTCAATTTTGAGATGTGTTCAAGTCGTGTCTGATTTTTTTGTTCTGTTTCAGAAAGAACTACTTTTCTTAAAAGCACTGGTTAGTCCTTCAGAGTTTACAGTTTGCGGACTTTTTTCCCTTAACTTCAAACTGGTTTTTTCAGTAAGTAACTAATTGTTAATTAAGTAGTTAATGTTCATGGTCAAACGGATATCATCGAAAAATAGTACCAATTTTTAAATTTTTCTTATCGAAAATTTAATTTTAAAAGCTTTATGACTATACATTTCAAAAGGAGTTGTTATATGAAGTATGTTTTGGCGGGAAATTTTAACTCACAATCTCTCTCATTCGCTAGTTTAAATTTCCCGCCAAAAAGTAAGTCGCACTTGAAGTAATTCTTTGTTACCTTTCGTAATTTTTCAGATGATTGCCTCTATGGTCACATACCTAGTATATTTAATACAATTTAGTCAAATGGAGAATTTGAAGCATCGCAGAACTACATAATAAAGGTTGGATGACCGCTTAAAGTGTATTTTGTCGCAAAAATCTTTCATTGAATGCATAACCCTAACCATAAAGATTTTTTATCTCCCCGGACACAAATTGAACATCTACGCTACACAAAGAATCGAAAATGTGACCTTTTATCAGGTAGCTCACGTGGCAGTGACGTCATCGTACGTCACGATGAGATTGCAAAAATTATTTTTCATATTTTGGCCGGGAAAATGCACATTTTCGGGGATAACTTAACATTGTTTAAACAAACTAATTTGTTTTTGCTAACCTCGTGTTGTTAGGAAAATGGATTTCGGTTTAATTATCATATATTGATAGTTATCATATTTAAACATTACGAATTGTATTAATTATGTTTAAATTTTATTTAGTTATATCGCGAAAATATATAGCTTTGACCCAACAACTTCAATCGTTTCGAAAATGTTTTCAAAATTTAAACATTGTCGAGTGAACGAATCACGGAATCCGATAAATTAATACTGAAGTCGTACTTACCCTGTTTTCGGTCCTTTTCGGAAAAATATCCATTTTCGTTCATGTTCACAGCACTAACACAACAAATTTTCCTTAATACATATTAATAATAAACTTGATATTTTGCACATTTTAGATAGGATTTATTCGGCAAAATCTTGAGATGACGTCATCAAGTTTTGGGCTTGATAAACAGATATATTTTGATTAAAAACGTACCATGTCAAACAGTAACTTCAAAACGTCTGCAATATTTCAAAATTCAGTTTTGCAATTCTTGTTCCAATCAATAAAATAAATTGACTCAGTGATTAATTTTTCTGAAACACTCCATATAACCAAAACTAAAAAATATGAATGGAATGATAAATCACAAATATAGTCTCATCCTATTTTGGACATTTAAAAAAGGATTCATTTGGCAAAAACTGATTTCATTGTATTCAATAAATATGCAACCAATCATACACGCAATTGATATTTGGACACAATCACACACAATATTTAGTTATTTGCCGAAAATGTTTGTTCTAAAGCACTTTTGTAATAGAAAGTTTTGTTCTACAGGCATTTCTGTTCTTGAACTGATTGCAAATAAATATTTTGATTTGAATTTGTATTTAGGCAACACACATTGCAGTGCCATCTGAATTAATCCCGGCGGTGTGGTTTCGTGATAGAGGTGAAATAATTTGAGATTAGCATGGTTAGTCATCAAATCAAAAATTCATATTCTGTCCCTAGAGACAATTTTAACTTAATTTGAGTACCTAAAAGACCGAGTAAGTTAAAATCAATTCGTATCATTAACGACCACATATATTACCTCCTTTTCCCTATATGCAATTACTATAAGTAATTGAAAGCGTCACATATTGTCATATTGATAATCCCTATGTTTATTTTATAACAAAATAATGCTTCAGCAACACACTATATCCACAACGGCTGTAAAAATTTTTCACATTTGCAAATTATTCGGATTTCCATCTTTCAAACACAAAAATGGGGTTTTCGAATTCAACGAAACCAAGTCGGTTGTAGTCCCCATCACATGGTTTCTTTGTGGATTTCCCTTATATTTTAAAATACTGGGTTTTAAGAATAGTTTAACTAATTACATGAGTCTGACCCAGTTGTCTTCAGTGTGCTTCCAAAATGTAGGTTTGATATTATATTTTCTCAAAAAGAGAAAGAAAATTGAAAAGATGCTGAACGATTTGTTAGCTTTGGAAAAAACTGTTGTTCGATTTAGTAAAACGAAATTTTCTTGTACTGCAGCAACGAAAAATGTTGTAAAATGTATACTGATCCACGTAGGTTTGATGGTAATTATGTTGTTGTTGTCGTCTGTGCTTATCAGTTTTGAGTTAAGTCGTGTTTTCTACATCTTATATTATTACGTTGGAATTAGTTACGGATTCAGTTTCGAACTGTTTGTGTTTTTTTATCTCTCAGTTTTGACAGAGTTGTACAAAAATTGTAATTTGTCTGTGCAAGTACAAAATTTTGGAAACATAGACATTCAATTTAAACGAAATTTTCGTGTTTACACTTTGTTGAATACAGGAGCTGTCACTTTTAAGAAAATATTTCAAGAAGCGTTTTTGTTGAAAATTGCTACCGATTTTTTGATAATTCTACCCAATATATATTTGGGAATATATTCCACGGTATATCTTAAGTCTAATCTAACTCGGGCTATACTGTTGGCAGGAATTTCTCTTAGTGTAACGGTGCTTTTGATTTTTGACTTTTGTACGATATATTTTTTGAAAATATTTACATACAGGTAAAGTATATATTGAAATTTTGACAAACTTGTTTACAGAGTTGTTTCAGGAAAAAGTTATGAGAAATTTTCTTGATAATATGTTGGGAACTGTCAAAAGAAGATTGCTGGTGTCGTATAAATCAGTGACGTCAACAACACTGTCTGTTGTTTTTATGTATTTTTTTCTTTCAGATGGACATGCTTCACCTTCAAGTCAACAACAACAGTTCCCGATTTGTGATTCGTGGATTATTTCCTTTAAATTTCACTCTTATTTTTACTGTAAGACAGTTTTCATTACATTCAAGACGTTATACTGTGTGTTTTAGATAGTCATAGGTCTGGCAAACAGTGTGGCATATTTAGTACAGTTTCATTTACATCTACACTTCACGTGAATGAAACAAAAGACGCATTAGTGTGTAAAAACAACATGGCGGAATGTATTCTCTGAATAAATTTTAATAAAAATAAAAAAAAGTTTTACATACAATCACCTTAATTTATTTTGTTCATTACATCAACATAATTTGCCCCTACTTAATAAAACCAATTACAGAATTCGACCTCACTTATTGTTTCACAAATTATAGACTAATAAATTATGGTGAAACGAACACGAAAGCTTTTCTCTAAATCACCCATTTAATGACCATTCCTAGCTCAAACACACACCCTTTCACAAAATGGGGTCAACCAATACAGCTAAGGTCGCAAAATCAATTTGCACCATCTGGAGAGTCTCCGGTTTGCCCAAGTACAAGCTCGAGAACAGCAAATTCGTGAACAAGAAATCCGCAGCTTTCATCATCCCTCTAGTCTTCGTCGCCATCAACATGGCCGTTTATTTGAAATACAGAAAGTTCGAGGCGGACTTGAACAGCTACGTCAACGCCATCCAGTTCGCGACGATTTACATGCTCGACCTCGGCTTGATCATTTCCGCCTACTTGAAGAGAAGAAAAATCGCGCAGATAATTTCCAACATTTTGACCGTAGAGAAAATGTTGCAGAAGTTTTGCGCAGTTGAGTTTCCGTCGGGGAGACTTGGAAGGAACTTGTTGATATATCTGATGGTTCAGACTATCTTGACCATTTATCAAATTGTCGTAGTTAGCAGTGCTACGTTCGATATTTTTTCGGACTTCTTCATCGAAAACGCGTGTTATCACACTCTGGTTATCTACAGTTATAATTTCAACGCGATGTTGTTTTTCTGTTTGTTGGTTTTGAGAGCTTTCCACTCGACTTTTACGGTTGGGATTAGGGAGAATTTTGCGAGGAAAGTGCAAGTTGTGGAGAGCGATTTTCGTCAGGTCGTTCAGGTGTATACGTTGTTGCAGAAGTTGTCGAAAGACGTGTTTAAAACGTTTGAAAAACTTATACTTTTGAAGATTTTGAAAGATTTTATTATAGCGGTCAGTACGGCTTATAATGCGACGTTTTTGACTATGCAGCTGAGTACTGTGTTGGCGTTTTTGAATAAAATTTTAGAAACTATTTTGTATTTGGTCGCCATTTTGATGTCGAATTTTGGGATGGCGTATCTTTTTGAAGAGATTTCAAGACAGGTTGTGTTATAGTTTTGAATTCTATTTGTACTAATTGTTTTCTGCAGGATGTTATTCTGATGGATCTTTTGGACGAAATTTTAATTACTTCTAGGAATGAGTTTATTTTAGCTTACAAATCGATAGAGTTGTTTGACTTGAGATTGAAGAGACGAAGTTCGGTTTTTTACGTTTGTGGATTGTTTCCTTTAAACTGCACTTTTATTTATACAGTAGGTAGAACATTATAAAAAGCATGGTTAAGTTGTTTTGATTCTATTTTTAGATGATAGCTGGAATGGCTTCTTATATGATCTACCTAGTGCAGTTCAATCAAGCAAAACCAAAGCCTTTGTAAATAGCAGGTGGTAGGTACACAGAAATAAAAAGTCACGTTCGTGTTTATATGTATTTATTTACACCCATCCGAAATTTTTGGCCCTTCTATGTTAATACTGAAAAAAATTCAAGACGGTTCGAAGAATTTAGATAAAGGGAAACCGCGAAGGTTTAAAAAGTTTTGTGAAGATTCTAGAATAATTTATCGTCAAGGAGCCTTTGTTCTGAAAGGGTTGCCAACGAGAAATGTTTCTGAATTTCTAGATCTGGATGATTTGAAAAATATAAAGTGGTACATTAGAAATTTTCCATCATTAAGTTAGAGGCAAAAAAAATATTTTTAATAAACTTTTAGAGATGTAGACAGGTAGATCTTAAAGGAAAACCAAAGTTGTACCCGAGAAGTAAAAAATCGGAGAAAAGGGATGGAAGAAAAAGAAAGCCAATGCACTAAATGGGAAAAAACTGCTGAATAAAATTGAAGCTATGGAGCAGAAAATAGATAAGGAATAACAAAATTACTTAAGAACATGTTTCACATGGTCATTTCTCGTAGAAAAATAAGGATTTTACAATTAAGCTTCGCCCTCGACTCACGACGAATAAAAAAATCATCAGAATTGAGATAGGGCGGGTGGTCGGGGCTTATATTTTGCCTTTTTTCTTAATATACGTAGTCGCCTTTCCAGAACAGAAAACTTAAAACATGTTTGAAATGGTAAATTCTTGTAGACAAATATGGATCTTGCAATTAAGCCCCGCCTCTCGTTCTGACAATGAATGAAAAATTCGTCACAAATGAGAATTGAGATTGGGGCAGGTGTGGGTGGGGCCTAATCGTTGGCTTTATTTTTTTCTGAATATACGTAGTATTTTTTTAACACGATACTCTAAAACATGTTTCTAATTTCTCGTAGAGACATAAGTATTTTGCAGTTAAGCTCCGCCTTCTTGGCTCACGACGAATAAAAAAAATCATCACAATTGAGATAGGGCGGGTGGGCGGGGCTTATATTTTGTCGTTTTCTTCTTAATGTATGTAGCCATTTTTTCAAGTAACTTAAAACATGGTTAAATTGTTACCTTTTTGCAAGGAAGTATGGATTTTGCAATTGTAAGGCGGTGCCTAATTGCAAAAATCAATTTTCCTTATACAAATCTTCCATTTAAACATGTTTTAAGTTTCTTGTTGTGAAAAGAGGTCTACACATATTAAAACAAAAAGGCAAATTGTAGCCCCACCCACCCGCCCTGTCTCAATTGTGATGATTTTTTTTATTCGCCGAGAACTAAGGGGGCGGAGCTTAACTGCAAAATACTCTCTATAAGAAATTAAAAACATGTTTTTGAGTATCGTGTTGTTCAAAGAATATTAAGTATATTAAGAAAAAAGGAAAAATATTAACCCCGCCCACCCACCCGATTTCAATTTTGATGAATTTTTTTATTCTTAGACATTATAAACACGTTTAAAATGGTAAATTTTTGTAAGGAAATATGGATTTTGCAATTAGGCTCTGCCCCATTTTTTCAAGTAACTTAAAACATGGTTAAATTGTTACCTTTTTGCAAGGAAGTATGGATTTTGCAATTGTAGGGCGGTGCCTAATTGCAAAAATCAATATTTAATTATACAAATCTTCAAGCATTTAAACATGTTTTAAGTTTCTTGTTGTGAAAAGAGGTCTACACATATTAAAACAAAAAGGCAAAATGTAGCCCCGCCCACCCGCCCTATCTCAATTGTGATGATTTTTTTTATTCGCCGAGAACTA
The DNA here is from genome assembly GCA_022388445.1 of Zophobas atratus. Taxonomy (NCBI): domain Eukaryota; kingdom Metazoa; phylum Arthropoda; class Insecta; order Coleoptera; family Tenebrionidae; genus Zophobas; species Zophobas atratus. Next base: position 53,781,292 of record CM039442.1, on the reverse strand, counting down.
AGGGGGCGGAGCTTAACTGCAAAATACTCTCTATAAGAAATTAAAAACATGTTTTTGAGTATCGTGTTGTTCAAAGAATACTAAGTATATTAAGAAAAAAGAAAAAATATTAACCCCCCCCACCCACCCAATTTCAATTGTAATGAATTTTTTTATTCTTAGACATTATAAAAACGTTTAAAATGGTAAATTTTTGTAAGGGAATATGGATTTTGCAATTAGGCTCTGCCCCTTGACCAGCCAATGAATGAAAATTGCGTTACTATTTAGATCAGGGCAGGTATAGGTGCGGCTTTAATTTTTTCTTAACATACATAGTAATTTTTGAAAAACACGATACTCTAAAACGTTTTTAATTTTTCGTAGAGACATAAGGATTTTGCAGTTAAGTTCCGCCCTCTTGGCTAACGACGAATAAAAAAAATCATCACAATTGAGATAGGGCGGGTGGGCGGGGCATATATTTTACCTATCTTTTCTTAATATACATAGCCATCTTTTCACAACAAGAAACTTAAAACATGGTTAAAATGGTACATTTTTGCAAGGAAATATGAATTTTGTAATTATGGGGCTGCGCCTAATTGTAGAAATTGATATTTCTTTACGCAAATTTTCCATTTTAAACATGTTTTAAGTTTCTTGTTGTGAAAAGAGGTTTACACATATTAAAACAAAAAGGCAAAATGTAAATTTTTTTTATTCGCCGAAAACCAAGGGGGCGGACCCTAACTGCAAAATACTTAATTCTTTACAAGAAATTAAAAACAGATTTTTGAATATCGTGTTGGTCAAAGAATATGATGTATATTAAGAAACAAAGGCAAAATGTTAACCCCGCCCACCCACCCCATCCCAATTGTGATGGTTTTTTTTTTTTGGAAATTAAAAACATTTTTAAAATGGTAACTTCTTGTAGACAAACATGTATCTTGAAATTAAGCGCCTCCCCTCGATCTGACAACGAATGAAAAATTCATCACATTTGAGAACTGAGACCGGGGCGGGTATTTTTGGAACAAGATGATACTCTAAAACATGTTTTTAATTTCTCGTACAGACGTAAGGATTTTGCAGTTAAGCTCCGCCTTCTTGGCTCACGACGAATAAAAAAAATCATCACAATTGAGATAGGGCGGGTGGGCGGGGCATATATTTTGCCTTCTTTTTCGTAATATACATGGCCATCTTTTCACAACAAGAAACTTAGAACATGGTTAAAATGGTCCATTACATTTTTGCAAGGAAATATGGATTTTTTATTGGGCGGCGCCTAATTGCAAACATTGTTATTTCCTTATACAAATTTTCCATTTTAACCATGTTTTAAGTTTCTTGTTGTGAAAAGAGGTATACACATATTAAAACAGAAAGACAAAATGTATCCCCGCCACCCGCCCGGTCTCAATTGTGATGATTTTTTTTATTCACCGAGAACCAAGGGGGCGGAGCTTAACTGCAAAATACTTATTTCTTTACAAAAAATTAAAAACATTTAGTATCGTGTTGTTCAAAGAATCCTATGCATATTAAGAAACAAAGGTAAAATATTAACCCCGCCCACCCACCCCATCTAAATTGTGATGATTTATTTTACTCTTAGAAATTAAAGACACGTTTACAATGGAAATTTTTTGTAGTAATCAACTTATATCCTCCACTTTTCTTCTACAACCCCTTTAAATCCGGCAAAAGTTGAACATCAAAGTTACTATCAACAGCAACTTGATAACGGAGTTTATAAATGACAATTTTCAGCTCTAAAAACAACATCAGCGGGAATAGCTGATGGTGGGCAAAAATTTCTGAATAAAATAGAAGCGATGAAGAAGAAATGAAAAAGAAGAGCAGAACAGGAAAACAATCCGGGTACGAGGAAACATGAAGACAAGGAAATGGAATCAGTATTAAAAAAGCCCCGGGAAATAGACGCAGATCTAAAAGGAAAAACAAGGTTTTACCTGCAAAATAAAAAATCTGAGAAAAGGGATGGAAGAAAAAGAAAAGAAATGACAATAAGTGAAAAAAAAAAACTGCTGAATAAAATGGAAGTTGTGAAGAAGAAAATCGACAAGGAGGCAAGAAGGAGTAGAAGAAATAATGATCTAATAAATGGCTGCAAAACGGAATGAAAAAAGAAGAGCAGAACAGGAAAAAAATCTGCAATTCTCCAAAAACTGATACAAAGACAAACGAAGACGAGGAAATGGAATAAGTATTAAAAATCCCAGAGAAATACAAGCAGATCTAAAAGAGAAACCAAGGTTTTACCTGACAGGTAAAAAATCTGAGAAAAGGGATGGAAGAAAAACAAAGTGAATGCTAATAAGAGGAAAAAAACTGCTGAATAAAATAGAAGCTATGGAGAAGGAAATAGACAAGAAAGAAAAAAGGAGAAGAAGAAATACTGGAAAATGGAAGAGCAGAACAGGAAAACAATCCGCAGTCCTCCAAAAGCTGGTACAAAGAAAAACAAAGACGAGGAAATGGAATCAGTATTGAAAAACGTGGAGAAATTCATGCAAATCTAAAAGGAAAACCAACGTTTTACCTGAGAAGTGAAAAATCTGAGAAAAGGGATGAAAGAAAAAGAAACCGAGTTTCATTAAGTGGAAAAAAACTGCTGAATAAAAAAGAAGCTATAGAGAGGAAAATAGAGAAAGAAGAAAGAAGGAGAAGAAGAAATAATGAGATAATAAAAGGGTGTAAAATGGAATGAAAAAAGGAAGACCAGAACAGGAAAACAATCCACAGTCCTCGAAAAACTGGTATGACGAAAAACGAAGACGGGGAAATGGAATAAGTAAGTATAAAAAAACCTGGAGAAATATACGCAGATTTCAAAGGAAAACCAACGTTTTACCGGTGAAATAAAAATTCTGGGAAAAGGGATGAAATAAAAGAAAGGGAATTGTAATAAGTGGAAAAAACTCAGAATAAAATGGAAGCTATGGAGAATAAAATAGACAAAGAAGAAAGAAGGAGAAGAAAAAATAATGAAGTAATAAAAGCCGGCAAAACGGAATGAAAAAAGGAAGAGCAGAACAGGAAAACAATCCGCAATCCTCCAAAAACTAGTACGACGAAAAACGAAGACGAGGAAATAGAATCAGTATTAAAAAAAAAACGGGAAATAGACGCAGATCTAAAAGGAAAAACAACGTTTTACCTGAAAAGTACACAATCTGAGAAAAGGGATGGAAGAAAAAGAAAGGAAATGGCAATAAGTGGAAAAAAACTGCTAAACAAAATGGAAGCTGTGAAGAAGAAAATCGACAAGGAGAAGGAGTAGAAGAAATAATGAGATAATAAATGGCTGCAAAACGGAATGAAAAAGGAAAGCAGAACAGGAAAAGAATCTACAATTCTCCAAAAACTGGTACAAAGAAAAACGAAGACGAGGAAATGAAATAAGTATTAAAAAACCCTGAGAAATACAAGCAGATCTAAAAGGAAAACCAAGGATTTATCTCACAGGTAAAAAAATGTGAGAAAAGGGATGGAAGAAAAACAAAGGGAATGCTAATAAGAGGAAAAAAACTGCTAAATAAAATAAAAGCTATGGAGAAGGAAATAGACAAGAAAGAAAAAAGGAGAAGAAGAAATACTGAGATAATAAAAGGCTGCAAAACGGAATGAAAAAAGGAAGAGCAGAACAGGAAAAAATCCGCAGTTCTCCAAAAGCTGGTACAAAGGAAAACAAAGACGAGGAAATGGAAAAGTATTGAAAAACGTGGAGAAATTCATGCAGATCTAAAAGGAAAACCAACGTTTTACCTAAAAAGTAAAAAATCTGAGAAAAGGGCTGGAAGAAAAAGAAAGGGAATGGCAATAAGTGGGAAAAATACTGCTGAATAAAATGGAAGCTAAGGAGAAAAAAATAAACAAGGAAGAAAGAAGGAGAAGAAGAAATAATGAGATAACGAAAGGCTGCAAAATGGGATGAAAAAAGGAAGAGTAGAACAGGACAACAATCCGCAATCCTCCAAAAACTGGTACGACGAAAAACGAAGACGAGGAAATGGATTAAGTATTAAAAAAATCCGGAGAAATACACGCAGATCTTAAATGAAAACCAACGTTTTACCTGTGAAGTAAATAAGAAAGAAAAGGAAAGGGAATGGTAATAAGTGGGAAAAAACTGCTGAATAAAATGGAAGCTATGGAGAAGAAAATGGACAAGGAAGAAAGAAGGAGACGAAGAAATAATGGAATAATGAAAGGCTGCAAAACGTAATGAAAACAGGGAAGAGCAGAACAGGAAAATAATCTGCAGTCTTTCAAAAACTGGTACGACGAAAAATGAAGACGTGTGATATGAATAGAATAAGTTGTATTAAAAAAAAAAAGAGAAATGTAAGCAGATCTAAAAGGAAAACCAACATTTTACCTGAGAAGTAAAAAATCAGAGAAAAAGGATGGAATAAAAAGAAAGGGAATGTCAATAAGTGGAAAAAAACTGCTGAATAAAATGGAAGCTATGGAGCAGAAAATAGACAAAGAATATTTGTATAACACGATTAGTTAAGAACATGTTTCACATGGTCATTTCTCGTAGAAAAATAGAGATTTTACAATTATTAAGCTCCACCTTCTTGGCACACGACGAACAAAAAAAAGATTACAATTGAGATAGGGTGGGTGGGCGGGGCTTATATTTTTGCCTTTTTTTTTAATATACATAGCCATCTTTTCATAGCAAGAAACTTAAAACATGGTTGAAATGGTACATTTTTGCAAGGAAATATGGATTTTGCAATTATGGGCGGCGCTTAATTGCGAAAATCGGTATTTTCTTATACAAATTTTCCATTTTAAACATTAAAAAAGTTCTTGTCGTGAAAAGAAGTCTAAACATATTAAAAGATAGGCGAAATATAACCCCGCCCACCCCCGATCTCAATTCTGATGATTTTTTTTTATTTTTAAAAACTAAGAGTTTTTAAAATGGGAAATTTTGGTAGTAATCAACTTAAATCTCCTATTTTCTTCTATAACCCCTTTAAATGCGCAAAAATTGAACATCAAAGTTACTATCAACGGGAACTTGGCACGGAGTTTATAAATCCCACTTAAGTGGGAAAAAAGAATGCTGAAAAAAATAGAACCTAAGGAGAAGAAAATAAATAAGGAAGAAAGAAGGACAAGAAGAAATAATGAGGTAATAAAAGGCTGCAAAACGGAATGAAAAAAGAAAGAGCAGAACAGGAAAACAATTCGCAGTCCTCCAAAAACTGGTACGACGGAAAACGAAGACGAGGAAATAGAATAAGTGTTAAAAAAACCCGGAGAAATAGAAGCAGATCTAAAAGGAAAACCAACGTTTTACTTGAGAAGTAAAAAACATGGGAAAACGGATGGTAGAAAAAGAAAAGGAATGGCAATAAGTGGAAAAAACAGCTAAATAAAATAGAAGCTATGGAGAAGAAAATAGACAAGGAAGAAAGAAGGAGAATAAGAAATAATGAGGTAATAAAAGGCTGCAAAACGGAATGAAAACAGGGAACAGCAGAACAGGAAAATAATCTTCAGTCTTTCAAAAAACTGGTACGACGAAAAATGAAGACGAGGAAATGGAATAAGTATTAAAAAAACCTGGAGAAATACACGCAGATCTAAAAGGAAAACCAACGTTTGACATGAGAAGTAAAAAATGTGAGAAAAGAGAAAGAAAATGAAAGGGAATGGCAATAAGTGAAAAAACTGCTGAATAAAATGAAAGCTATGGAGCTATGGATTTTATAATTAAGTGTCGCCTTCGGCTCACGACGAATAAAAAAATCGTCAGAATTGAGACAGGGCGGGTGGGTGGGGTTTATATTTTCTCTTGTTTTTCTTAATATACATAACCATCTTTTCACAACAAGAAACTTAAAACATAGTTATAATGCTACATTTTTGCAAGGAAATATGGATTTTGCAATTATATTACATATTATATTTCCTTATACAAATTTTCCATTTTAAACATGTTTTAAGTTTCATGTTGTGATCAGAAGTCTACACATATTAAAACAAAAAGGCAAAATGTAGCCCCGCCCACCCGCCCTATCTCAATTGTGATGATTTTTTATTCGCCAAGAACTAAAGGGGCGGGGCTTAACTGCAAAATACTCTTTACAGGGAATTAAAAACATATTTTTGAGTATCGTGTTGTTCAAAGAATACTATGTATATTATGAAACAAAGGCAAAATATTAACCCCGCCCACCCGCCCTATCTCAATTGTGATGATTTTTTATTCGCCGCGAACTAAAGGGGCGGGGCTTAACTGTAAAATACTCTTTACAGGGACTTAAAAACATTTTTTTGAGTATCGTGTTGTTCAAAGAATACTATGTATATTAAGAAACAAAGGCAAAATATTATCCCCGCCCACCCACCCCATCTCGATTGTGATGATTTTTTTATTCTTAGAAATTAAAAACACCTTTAAAATGGTAAATTTTTGTAGTAATCAACTTAAATCCTCCATTTTTCTTCTATAACCCCTTTAAATACGGCAAAAATTGAACATCAAAGTTACTATCAACGGCAACCTGTGGACACTATGCATTAATAATACTAATAATGATAATAATAATAATAACTTGGCAACGGAGTTTATAAATGACAATTTTCAGCTCTAAAAGCAACTACAACGGGAACTTCAACGTCAACAGCAAGTTTATAAATCCCACTTAAGTGGAAAAAAATTGCAGAATAAAATAGAAGCATGGAGAAAAAACTAGATGAGGAAAAAAAGAGAAGAACAAGAAATAAGGAGATAATGAATGGCTCCAAAACGAAATGAAAAAGGAAGAGCAAAACAGGAAAACAATCAACAGTTCTCCAAAAACTGGTACGATGAAAAACGAAGACGAGGAAATGGACTAAGTATTAAAAAAACTCGAAGAAATACACGCAGATCTAAAAGGGAAACCAACGTTTCACCTGTGAAGAAAAAATTCTGAGAAAATGGAAGAAAAAGAAAGGAAAGGGCAATAAATGAAAAAAACTGCCGAATAAAATGGAAGCTGTGGAGAAGAAAATAGACAAGGAGGAAAGAAGGAGAATGATTAATAATGAGATAACAAAAGGCTTCAAAACGGAATGGAAAAAGGAAGAGCAGAACAAGAAAACAATCCAAGCCGCAGTCTTCTAAAAACTGGCACAACGAAAAACGAAGATGAGGGAATAGAATAAGTATTAAAAAAATCCGGAGAAATACAAGCAGATCCAAAAGGAAAACCAAAGTTTTATCTGTGAAGTAAAAAATCCGAGAAAAGGGATGGAAGAAAAGGAAAGGGAATGGCAATAAGTGGGAAAAAAAAACTACTGCATAAAATGGAAGCTATGGAGAAGAAGAAATAATGAGATAATAAAAGGCTGCTAAACGGAATGAAAAAAGAAAGAGCAGAACAGGAAAACAATCCGCTCGACTCAAAAAACTGAAACGACGGAAAACGAAGACGAAGAAATGGAATAAGTGTTAAGAAAATATTGAGAAATACAATCAGATCTAAAAGGAAAACCAACATTTTACCTGTGAAGTAAAAAATCTGAGAAAATTGATGGAAGAAAAGGAAAGGGAATGGCAATAAGTGGGAAAAAACCTGTTGAATAAAATGGAAGCTATGGAGAAGAAAATAGACAAGGAAGAAAGAAGGAGAAGAAGAAATAATGAGATAGTAAAAGGCTGCAAAATGGAATGAAAAAGGAAGAGCAGAACAGGAAAACAATCCGCTGTCCTCAAAAAACTGAAACGACGGAAAACGAAGACGAGGAAATGGAATAAGTGGGAAAAAAACTGCTGAATAAAATGGAAGCGATGGAGATGAATATAGGCAAGGAAGAAAGAAGGAGAAGAAGAAATAATGAGATAATAAAACCCTGCAAAATGGAATGAAAAAAGGAAGAGTAGAACAGGAAAATAATCCGCTGTCCTCAAAAAACTGGTACGACGGAAAACGAAGACTAGGAAATGGAATAAGTGTTAAAAAAATCCGGAGAAATACAAGCAGATCTAAAAGGCAAATCAACGTTTTACCTGTGAAGTAAAAAATCTGAGAAAATGGATAGAAGAAAAAGAAAGGGAATGGTAATAAATGGGGAAAAAATTGCTGAATAAAATGGGAGCTATGGAGCTGAAAATAGACAAGGAATATTGGTATAACACTATTACTTAAGAACATATTTCACATGGTCATTTTTCGTAGAAAAATAAGGACTTTACAATTAAGCTCCGCCTTCTTGGCTCACGAGGAATAAGAAAAAATCATTACAATGGAGATGAGGCGGATGGACGGGGCTTAGATTTTGCATTTTTTTTCTTAATTTACATAGCTATCTTTTCACAACAGAAAACTTAAGATATGCTTAAAATGCTATATTTTTGCAAGGAAATATGAATTTTGTAATTATGAGGCGGCGCCTAATTGCAAAAATTGACATTTCCTTATACAAATTTTCCACTTTAAACATGTTTTAAGTTTCTTGTTGTGAAAAGAGATCTACACATATTAAAACAAAATGGCAAAATGTAGCCCCGCCCACCCGCCCTATCTCAATTATGATGATTTTTTTATTTGCTGAGAAACAAGGGGGCGGAGTTTAACTGCAAAATACTTATTTCTTTACAAGAAATTAAAAACATGTTTTTAAGTATCGTGCTGTTCAAAGAAAATATTAACCTCGCCCACCCACCCCATCCCAATTGTGATGATTTTTTTATTCTTAGAAACTAAAAACATGTTTAAAATGGTAAATTTTTGTAGTAATCAACTTAAATCCTCCACTTTTCTTCTACAACCCCTTTAAGTACGTCAAACGTTGAACGTCAAAGTTACTATCAATGGCAACAGCAAATTTTTAAATCCCGTTTAAGTGGGAAAAAAATGCTGAACAAAATAGAAGCTATGGGGAAGAAAATATATAAGGAAGAAAGAAGGACAAGAAAAAATAATGAGATAATAAAAGGCTGCAAAACGGAATGAAAAAAGGAAGAGCAGAACAGAAAAGAGAGATCTGATTTTATCAATGAAAACATAGAAAATGATCTGAAAATTGAAAACAGCTTCGTCATAGGAAAACAATGGTTTTAGTAGAAATGGAAAACTGAGAATAAAAGAAAAAAAATAAAGAAAGGTAAATAAAAACTCATGGAGAAAGTGCGCCCAAAAACGATATATACAGATAATGACCTCACAGAAAAAAAAGAAAAATACAAGAAAAGATAGTGCTAATAACCAAAACAAAAGGGATGAAGAGAAACAAGTTAAAATGGGGTGCTATAAATTGATAGTGGATGGCAAAGTAAAGGAGGAATTATATAAAACATTGATTTATTTACAGTACACTTATTTTTGACAATTTGTCATTTAAATTAAATAGAGTAAGTTAAAATGTGTGTGTATGCTCGACGATGCGACCTCGATGGTGAACTGTGACGTCAAATTTCTAGGATCATTTATTGAGAAAAACCTCCAGAAACAACTTTTTGACTATTTAATTAAAATTATGGCTTGGGGAAGGTGCTTTTTGAGAAAATTGTACCAAATAAATCGTGTATGTTACAATTCCAGAGATTATCTGTCAAAACAAACAAACACTTTTGTGATTTTACTAAGACTTCATCTATATTTACTTACCGAAAATAACAAAGCATGGTTTAATGAGAAAAGTCCGTATACAGTAAAGTATGGTTTTTGATTATATAGCTTCAAGTGCATTAATTCAATCTGTTGGACAAAGAAAAGACAATAAATTAATAAATTATCAGAAAAAAAAATATATACTTTACATTTTTGTAGCATGGAACGTTAGAGATCCCTTCATTTTCTTCAATCTCGTTTAAAGCAGTAAATTTCTGCAAAAAAAAAAATGTTATCACTATAAATTAAACTCGGTTTATTTTACCTCAGATGCAATTATTTCACAAAAATATAACACAAAATAATCCGTGAACATAATTATCAATAACCAGCACATATTACTAAATGTTAATATCGCAGTTGTAAATGATGAAAATCTGCTGTAGAGAATTTCATTCATTCCAAAAAAGAAGTCAATTGTGACAATATTGAGGCTAGTAAACAACTTAAATAATATAAATCCTTGCAGAGTATTGTTTGTATACGAAGATAAAAAACACAGCTGTGAGTCTACTCTTTTATAAATCTTTGTATCATTTACATCATTGTAAAATTTTTTATGAAACTCAAACAATAACCACAAAACCACGAGCACAAAAAAATCAAAACTAATATTAAAATATATCAGACAATTAAAAGTGAACACGTGGAAAAAACTGCGCACATCGCTGACCAAAAACATCATGTCACAAATTAGGACCACTACATGTAAGAACAAATACAACAAAAACGTCACCAACAACCTTGTCCCCAACTTTTTGAACTGAATCGGTTTTTCGCCAAATTTTTGGGTCATCTCTTCGACGTCCAACAACATATCGAACAATTTTTTAATCTGATTTTTTTTGAGATGCGAATAACAAAAACTGCCAATGCTTTTCAAAAAGACACACGCCATTTGACATAAATATGCATATGTTAGAACGTCGTTTCTAAAATAAGCGAATTTGACATGGAAGCAAAAGATAACAGTTAATAAAAAAATAGTGAAAATGTATGTCTTGGATTTTTTAATTTGGAAACGTTTTTGTCTGTGTTTTTGCTTTTCGATTTTGTACACTGGTAAACCGCAAAATCGCCATAGTGTGCAAACTGGTCGAAGTATTTCGGAGGTGGTTTGTGGTTTCCACATATTGGTGTTATATTTTAGGGTTAATATTGGTAATGGGTTGGTAAATTTGATGATAAGTGATCGGCATAGTGAATGAACTATTAATAATTTAACGAAATATTTTTAATGGTTTTAATTAATCACCTACTAATACTCATTTAAACTAATTAAGTTAAAATGTATAGTGTATGCCTGGACGAAGCGAGCTCGATGGTGAACTATGACGTACTAATTTTGTGATGTCAACTTAGACTATTTAATTAAGAAGGGGTTTTTTGAGAAAATTGTACGAAATAAATTGTGTATGTTACAATTCCAGAAGTTATCTAAAATTAAATTCTCACAAAACAAACACTCCAATATATATTTACTTACCGAAAATAATAAAGCATAATTTAAAGGAAAAAGTCCATATACAGTGAAGTATGGTTTTTGAATATATAGCTTCAAGTGCATTAGTTCAGTCTGTTGAACAAAGAAAAGATATTAAATTATTATAAGTAAAAATATATATACTTTACATTTTTGTAGCATTGCATGTTAGAGATTCCTTCATTATTATTTTCAATATCGTTTAAAACGGTAAATTTCTGCAAAAATATGTTATTGTTGTAGATTCAACTTGGTTTATTTTACCTCAGTCGCAATTATTTCACAAAAATATAGCATAAAATAATCTGTGTACATTAATACCAACAACCAACAAACATTACTAAATGACATTATCGTGGTGGTTAATAACGAAAATCTGCTGTTGAGCATCGAATCCACTCCAAAGAAGAGGTCAATTGTGACAACATTAAGATTCGTAAACAACTTAAATAAAATAAATCCTTGCAGTACACTGTTTGTATGCGAAGATAAATCACAGAGTTGTGAATCTATGGAAACAATATCACTGATTTTTGTATAAATTTTGGTATTATGTACTTCACTGTAAATTTTTTTGTGAAACGCAAACAATAATCGCAAAACAACGAGCACAAAAAAGTCAAAACTAGTATTAAAATACAACACACAATTAAGACAGACGACGTAAAAAAAAGTGCTCACATCAGTTACATAAAAATTCATGTCACATATTATCACAATTATTTGTAAGAACATATAGAACGAAAATATCACCAATAAGTGTGTTCCCAATTTTTTTAAATTCATGGGTTTTCCGCCAAATTGTTGAGTCGTCTCTTCCATGGCCAACAACATGTTGAAAAGTTTTTTAATCTGATTTTTTTTAAGATATGAATAACAAAAACTACCAATGCTTTTGAAATTGACGCACATAATTTGACATAAGTATGCATATGCTTCAACGCCGTGTCTTCCAGAAGCAAGTTTGACATGTAGGAGAAGGATAACAGTCAAGAAAAAAATAGCGAAAATGTATGTCTTTGATTTTTTAATTTGGAAACATTTTTTTCCGCGTTTTTGAACTTGGATTGTATACACTGGTAGACCGCAAAATCGCCAAAGTACGCAAATTGGCCGAAGTACTTCGGAGGTGTTTCGTGGTTTCCACATTCTGGTGTTGTATTTTAATAATTTCAGGATGGGTCTAGGTATTGTCAATACTGATAATGCTTTGGTAAACATCTGAATAGCATATGAACTATTAAAAATTAATGTAACCAATACAATTTACATTCCGAGTTGTTTAATGAAAAATCTTTAATCGGCTAAGTTTAGATAACATTCTGAATGTCGCTTTTATAAACAACATATCTGTAATAAATTTTTCGCAGATTAATGCGTACCTTTGTTTTAACTGAGTGTCAGTTACCCCGTTTTAACGATATTGGTGTGATCGATTAGACACCCAAACGAGTTAGATACAGTTAACTAAAAACTATGTCGTCGCCTAAAAATTTGCTTGCTATAGCTTTACCGATTTTCAAAATTTGGAAATACAGCGGTTTACCGGTTTACTATGTGCACCAAAAATGTAGTTATTTTGCAGTTGGTGTACATGTTGTAAATGTTGTGGTGTACATGAAGTTTGTAGGAGTTCAAAAAACTATCTATAGTAGCGTATGTCTTCTTCAAATGGGGTCAGTGGTAGTTCAAACTATCGGTTTACTATTTTTCACTTATAAAAATAAGAACAACATTGAAAGTATCTTCGTGGATGTTGTTTCTGTTGAAAGAAGCTTGTTTTTGCTCGGTAAAAAGAAACTAATTTTTGTTAAAGTGGTGAAATATTTGACGACACAGTTTTTACTTCCCGAGCGTAAGCAAAGGAAGTATTGTAATCGAGTCCGTCGGCCGACTCTCTACTTTTACGTTTTCTCGATCTTTCATGACCCCTAGAAGACGAAGAAATAGGTCTCCCATTTCCGTCTGTCTGTCCGTCTGTCCGTCCGTCTGTCCGTCTGTTGTCCCGGATTTTTATTAGACAGATAATCTCCGAAAGTACTCGACCGATTGTTGTGAAATTTTGTACTTATATTAAGAATATCATGTAGATGGTAAAACGCTAACCAAAATTTGTCTAATCATCCCCACCACTAATGCGATGACGTCACTTCAAAATTGTACATAGTAAATGGGTTTTCAATTGTATAAAATAACATAGTCCTACACATGTAGTTTACAACTCTGAATCGACTTTTCACCCGAAACGTCCAGATTTTTGGAAAAAAAAATCAAAATTGTAAAACAACATTTTGAAATTTAATTTTTAATCTGCTAACCAGAATGCTTTGAAATGTTGCAGATGTTTTAAGGCTATAAAGAGCATCATAAATCTTTAGTCAAAAAATATTTGCTTATCCCCTCCAAAAACTTGATGACGTCAGCTCAAAAGTTTGTGGAATAAATTATATCTAAAATGTACAAAATATGATGAGTCTGTACTTGTGATTTATCACTCCATTCATATTTTTTGGATTTGCATATACAGGGTGACTCAAAAAAATTAATGAATGCGTAAATATATTTTATTGATTTAATCAGGAACTACAAAACCGAATGCTCTGAAATCTTGCAGATGTTTTAAGGTCATAAAGAGCATAATAAATGTTTAGTCAAAATATATTTGCTTATCCCCTCCAAAAACGTGATGACGTCAGATCGAAAGTTTGCCGAATAAATCATATCTAAAATGTACAAAATATGATGAGCCTGTACTTGTCATTTATCACTCCATTCATATTTTTTGGATTTGTATATACAGAGTGACTCAAAAAAATTAATGAATGCGTAAATATATTTTATTGATTTAATCAGGAACTACAAAACGGAATGCTCTGACATCTTGCACATGTTTTAAGGTTATAAAGAGCATAATAAATGTTTAGTCAAAATATATTTGCTTATCCCCCCCAAAAACTTGATGACGTCAGCTCGAAAATTTGCCGAATAAATCATATCTAAAATGTACAAAATATGATCAGTCTGTACTTGTGATCTATCACTCCATTCATATTTTTTGGATTTGCATATACAGGGTGATTCAAGAAAATAAATGAAAGCGTAAATTTATTTTACTGATTTACTCAGGAACTACAAAACCGAATGCTTCGAAATCTTGAAGATATTTTAAAATTATCATAAGCATGGTAAATTTTTGATCAAAACGTATTTGGTCGTCCCCCTAAAAAATTTATGACGTCACCACAAAATTTTGCTGAATAAATCCTATCTAAAATGTACAAAATATGGTGAGTCTCTTCTTGTGATTTATCATTCCATTAAAATTTTTTCGATTCGCATATACAGGGTGACTCAAAAAAATTAATGAATGCGTAAATTTATTTTATTGATTTAATCAGGAACTACAAAACAGAATGCTTTGAAATCTTGCAGATGTTTTAAGGTTATAAAGAGCATAATAAATTTTTAGTCAAAATATATTTGGTTATCTTCTACAAAAAACTGATGACGTCAGCTCAAAAGTTTGCCGAATAAATCGTATCTAAAATGTACAAAATATGATGAGTCTGTACTTGTGATTTATCATTCCATTCATATTTTTGGATTTGCATATGCAGGGTGACTCAAAAAAATTAATGAAGGCGTGAATTTATTTTGTCGATTTAATCAGGAATTACAAAACCGAATGCTTTGAAATCTTGGGAATATTTTAAAGTTATTATAAGCATGGTAAACTTTTGTTCAAAATGTATTTGTTCATCCCTCCTAAAAAAATTGATGACGTCACCCTTAAATTTTGCTGAATAAATCCTATCTAAAATGCAAAAAATATGATGAGTTTGTACTTGTGATTTATCATTTCATTCATATTTTTTAGATTTTCTTAAGAGGTGGTTCAAAAAAATTAATGAAGTCAATTTATTTTATTGATTAAATTAGGCAACAATTATTATTAGTATTACACCCCAACCAACCCAATTTGGTAGACACAAAATTTGTTAAAGGAAAAACTCGGTTGAAACATAAGGGTAGCACGCTTATTTACATCGACTTTAACATTACAGACCTGCATTTGTTTTATGCGTTCACTTGGTTCCGCGAATGTGAAATAGACATGTTTATAATCAACCAATTGTGAATTTCACCGTCAAGAATTAAAATAAAACCCAATGTTTTATATAATAAGCGGAAGTCGAAGCAATAAAACCGATGGTCGTTTTGTTTACAGTTTCTCTGTTTGACTCTCACGTATGCTGTTACGCCTGTCATCTTAAATTAAGAATGTTTATACATACACGATTTTCAGTTGCCTCTGATACGTATACGTGAGTAAATTGTTTCGTTATTTTATTGATTAATACAAATCAATATTCAAAACGACCCAATTCATTTTCCCGAAAATTTGAGAATATAATAATTTTATTCTTAGTATTACACTACATCTATCCTAACTGATATACGTGTCCTTGCAAAAATGTTGATGACGTCATCGCAATTTTTTTTAAATTCCCACTACAAAAATGTAATGAGAAAAAAAACACAATAGGCATGCAGTCGTCAAGTTTCCGACAGCGAGGGAAGTACTGTCTAAACTCTTTAGACCAATTTTTTCTTATTTGCTGAAAACCAAGAGGGAGGAGCTTAACTGCAAAATACTTATTTCTTTACAAGAAATTAAAAACGTGCTTTTGAGTATCTTATGGTTCAAAGAATACTATGTATATTAAAAAAAAGGGGCAAAATATTAACCCCGCCCACCCACCCCATCCCAATTGTGATGAATTCTTTTATTTTTAGAAACTATAAACACGTTTAAAAAACATATTTTTGATTTCTTGTAGAGACATAAAGTTTTTGCCGTTAAGTTCCGCCTTCTTGGCTCACGATGATTAAAAAAAATCATCACAATTGAGATAGGGCGGGTGGGCGGGGCTACATTTTGCCTCTTTTTCTTATTATGTGTAGAATTATTTCGACAACAAGAAACTTAAAACATGTCTAAAATGATAATTTTTTGTAGTAATCAATTTAAATTCTCCACTTTTCTTCTACAACCCCTTGAAATACGACAAAAGTTGAACATCAAAGTGACTATCAACGCCTAATTAGCAACCGAGTTTATCAATGACCATTTTCAGTTATAAAAGCGACGAATAGAAAAATATCATAACAATTGCGATAGGGCGGGTGGGCGGGACGTATATTTTGCCTTCTTTTTCGTAATATGAATAACCATCTTTTCACAACTTAAAACATGGTTAAAATGGTACATTTTTGCAAGGAAATATGGGTTTTGCAATTATAGGGCGGCGCATAATTGCAAAAATCGATATTTCCTTAAATAATTTAAACATGTTTTAAGTTTCTTGTTGTGAAAAGAGGTCTACACATATTAAAAGAGAAGGTCAAAATGTAGCCCCGCCCACCCACCCTGTCTCAAATCTGATAATTTTTTTTTTATTCGTCGAGAATCAAGGGGGCGGAGCTCAACTGCAAAATACTCTTTACAAGAAATTAAAAACGTGATTTTGAGTTTTGTGTTGTTCAAAGATTACTCTATATATTAAGAAACAAAGACAAAACATTAACCCCGCCCACCCACCCCATCCCAATTGTGATGATTTTTTTATTCTTAGAAACTAAAAACTTGTTTAAAATGGTAAATTTTTGTAGTGACCAACTTAAATCCTCTACTTTTGGCAACGGAGTTTATAAATGATAATTTTCAGCTCTAAAAGTAACGTCAGCGGGAACAACAACTGCAACGGGAACTTTAACGTCAACAGCAAGTTTGCAAAATCCCACTTAAGTGGGAAAAAAATTGCTGAATAGAATAGAAGCTATGGAGAAGAAAATAGATAAGGAAGAAAGAAGGACAAGAAGAAATAATGAGATAATAAAATGAGAAACGAAGAGCAGAACAGGAAAGAGACACCGGATTTTATCAATGAAAGCATAGAAAAAGATCTGAAATTTGGAAACAGCCTCGTGATAGGAAAACAAATAGTTTTAGAAGAGATAGAAAACAGAGAAGAAAACAAGAAATAAAATAAAGAAATAAAAACTAATTGAGAAGATATGTATATACAGAAAAAGACTCACGGAAAACAAGAGAAATACAAGAAAAGATAGGGGTAATAATCAAAAACAAAGATTGGTGAAGGGAAACAATTAAAATGGGGTACGATAAATTGATAGTGGATGAGAGAGTATGGAAATGGGAACAAGCCAATGAATGTGGTAATAAGAAGAAAGAAGAAAATAAAACACAAAAAATAAGCAAGGACGAGGAAGTAGGTCTCGTGTTTTCGTTCGTCTGTCTGTCCGTCTCTTTGTCCGTCTGTCTGCCGCCCCGGATTTTTTTTGGAGCTTAACAAGCATTAAACGAAAAGATAAAATCTTGTAGAAATACGTAAGAGAATTCTACGTGGTGGTAGAAACAGGTGACACAGCTAGAATGGAAGAAAACAAAGGAACAACTTCTAAAAGAATTTGCATCGAAAAGAGAGAAAAAAGGAAGAGTAGAAGGAGGAATTATATAAAACATTGGTTTATTAACACTTATTTTTGACATTTTAACATCTAAATTAAACAAAGTAAGTTAAAATGTATATGTATGCTCGACGATGCGACCTCGATGGTGAACTGTGACGTATAATCTTGTGACGTCAAATTTCTAGGGCCATTTATTGAGAAAAACCTCCAGAAACAACTTTCAGACTATTTAATTAAAATTATAGCTTGGGGAATGTGCTTTCTGACAAAATATTTTTAATGGTTTTAATTAATCACCTAAGTTAATTGATATTATAATAAAAATAATACTAATTTAAAACCAATTAAGCTAAAATGTTAATGTATGTCTGGACGAAGCGAGCTCGATGGTGAACTATGACGTGTGAGACCATTTAATTAAGAAGACGTTTTTTGAGAAAATTGTACCAAATAAATCGTGAATGTTACAATTCCAGAAGTTATCTAAAATAAAATTATTTATTAAATGGACATTTATACAGAGATGCGATAAGTATAACAAAATAAACACTCTAATATATATTTACTTACCGAAAATAATAAAGCAAAGTTTAATGGAAAAAGTCCATATACAGTAAAGTATGGTTTTTGAATATATAGCTTCAAGTGCATTAGTTCAGTCTGTTGGACAAAAAAAGATATAAATTATCAGTCAAAATGTGTATACTTTACATTTTTGTAGAAAGGTATGTTAGAGATTCCTTTATTATTATTTTCAATGCCGTTTAAAACGGTAAATTTCTGCAAAAATATGTTACTGTTGTAGAATCAACTTGGTTATTTTACCTCAGACGCAATTATTTCACAAAAATATAGCATAAAATAATCCGTGTACATTAATATCAACACCCAACAAATATTACTAAACAATAATATCGCGGTTGTAAATAACGAAAATTTGCCGTAGAGTAGTAAATCCATTTCAAAAAAGATGTCAATTGTGGCAATATTAAGAGTTGTAAACAACTTAAATAAAATAAATCCTTGCACTATAGTGTTTACATGTGAAGATAAATAACAGAGATGTGTATCTATGGAAACAATATCGCTGATCCTTTTATAAATTTTGGAATTTTGAACATCACCATAAATTTTTTTCTGAAATGCAAACAATAATCGCAAAATAACGAGCACAAAAAAGTCGAAACTAATATTAAAATACATCAAACAATTAAAACCGAATACGTAGAGGAAAGAGGGCACATCACTCACAAAAAACGTCATGTCACATATTAGCACAATTGCTTGCAAAAGCATATAAAACAGAAACATCACTAAGAGGTATCTCCCCAATTTTTTGAAATTCATACTTTTTTCGCCAAATTTTTGACTCATCTCCTCTATGGCCAACAACATGTTGAAAAGTTTTTTAATGTGATTTTTTTTACGATATGAATAACAAAAACTACCAACGCTTTTCAAGAGGAAGCATATAGTTTGACATAAGTATGCATATGTCCCAAAGGTGTTTGTTTCAGAAGCAAATTTGACATGTAGGCAAAGGGTAGCAGCCAAGAAAAAAATTGTTAAAATATATGTCTTGGATTTTTTAATTTGGAAACATTTTTTTCCGCGTTTTTGAACTTCGACTGTATACACTGGTAGACCGCAAAATCGCCAAAGTATGCAAATTGGTCGAAGTATCTCGGAGGTGTTTCGTGGTTTCCACATTCTGGTGTTGTATTTCAATAATTTCAGGATGCATGAACGTATTGTCAATACTGATAATGCATTGGTAAACATCTGAATAGTAGATGAACTATTAACAATTAATGTAACCAATACAATTTTCGTTTCGAGCTGTTTAATGAAAAATTTTTAATCGGCTAACTTTAGGTAACATTCTGAAAGTAGGAAGACAATGACCCCAAAAATGTCGTTTTTGTAAACAAAATATCTGTAATACATTTTTTACAGAGTAATGCGTACCTTTGTTTTAATTGAGTGTCAGTTACCCCTTTTTAACAATATTGGTGTGATCGATTAGACACCCAGACGAGTTATACGCAGTTAACTAAAAACTATGTCGTCCACTAAAAATTTGCTTGCTGTAGCTTTACCGATTTTCAAAATTTGGAAATACAGTGGTTTACCGGTTTACTATGTGCCCCAAAAATGTAGTTATTTTGCAGTTGGTGTACTAATAATTGTTGTAAATGTTGTGGTGTACATGAAGTTCGTAGGAGTTCAAAAAACTATCTATAGTAGCGTATGTCTTCTTCAAATGGGATCGGTTTTTGTTCAAAATATTGGTTTAATATTTTTTACTTATAAAAATAAGAACAACATTGAAAGTATCTTCGTGGATCTTGTGTCTGTTGAAAGCAGTTTGTCGTTGCTGGGTAAAAATAAACTAATTTTTGTTAAAGTTGTAAAATATTTGGCGATTTATACAACGACACAGTTTTTATGGATGACGAGTACGACAATTATAAACATCTACATCGGTTTTAACAATTCCTACCAAGTGATTTTTGTTGTGTGTTATTTAGCTGCTCAAGTGTACAATTTCAATCTGGACTTGTTACTGTTTTTGATTCTTCTGGTAATGAGAGAGTTCTTCGCTAAGTTAATTTTTTTAATTAGAACGGATGCTTCGCTTGGAACGAGATTAAATGATGTTGTGAATATTTACTCTTCACTTTACAATTTAAACGTCAAAGTGTTGAAATCGTTTGAAGGGTTGTTGTTGTTGAAAATTTTCTCAGACTGTATAGGCTCTGCTACGAGCATATTCTACGGCTTTTATGCTTTAATGGTTTTGGAAACAGGATTGTGGGTGTATTGTATGATTGTTTTGGGGTTGTTGTTCTTCCAAGCAGCAATATGGACCTCCGAAATTTGTTTAACCACACTTTTTGGTAATTTATCTACACAAGTAAGTAGAGCATGGACAAATAAAGTGTGAACATCTCATAATATATCATTTGTAGGGTTTTAGTTTTTTTGAAGAACTTGACGAAATGATAACAAGGCGTAAGACTTTTGCAACTCCTTCGTATAAGTTTGTAAGTGTTTTTACATCTTTGGGTGGTTATTTGTAAATGATTTTATTTTGTTTAGTTGGAAGGACTGAGTTTAAGACTGAGAAATGAATCCAATGTCTTTCAAGTGTACGGACTGTTTCCAATTAATTGTACTTTGATTTATTCAGTAAGTTTGAATTGTGTTTTGTGGATTATGTTATCAATGTGTTGTTTTAGATGGCTGTGGCGATCGTCACTTATTTAACATATTTGGTTCAGTTTACCCAAAAAGATGTTATATCTTCAGATAAATTTATGTAGAGTGTAACAATATGCTTATATTAAATTATTATTCTTGATTGCTGACTTTCGCATTTATTAGTTTCCAGTCATAAGTTTGTGGAACAGTCTGATCATGTTGGTTAAGATATTATTGAATGAAATAAGTCTATGTTTTTAAATACACAAATCCAGAATCCAGAAGAATCCAGTAATAATATTATACTGTAGACGGTTTTATTTCAGATTTGTTGTGGAGAATGTTCAACTTGACTAAACTGCACTAAATAAATGATGTACGTAGTAATTCCAGCTACCATCTGAAACTTAAGTAAGTTAGTAAGGTGAAAAAAATTCTTCTGAATATAATTTTTACTTCCAAAGCGTAACCTAATTCGCATTTCACTCCGACTTATTCGAAAATAATGCCCGTGACTATAAACACGCTATATTTTTGAAATCAGCATGTCGAGATTTACGTCCCTGAATTTTTTCGCAATTTTTAGATAACTTTTTTTTCAAAAATGAAATTTTTCCAATGGTCCCCCCTTCTTCAAATTTCGGCCAAATTAACTAGATACATTTTCGTGTAGACTTCGAGCTCTCGATTTTGCAAATATTCAGTTTTAAAAATTTTCGATTTTTAGTTATTTAATTTTCAGTTTCTCGATTTTCGATTTTTCAATTTTTCAACTTTCCAGTTTTAACATTTCAATTTTATGTTCATTTAGTTGTTCGATTTGTATTTTTTCAATTTTTTCTATTTCTCATTTAATAAATTTACGCTTTCTCAATACATATCTCGATTTTTTAAAATGTTACAATTTAACATTTTTCAATTTCTCATCTATGTGATTTTTCAATATTTCGAATTTTCATTTTAAAATTTTTCGATTTATAGTTAATCTGTTTTCCGAATTTATATTTATCCGATTTTTCAATTTATGGGTTTTTTATGTTTTAATTTTACAAATTTGAAATTCTTTGATTTAACAAAAAAAAGACAATTTTTATTTTTTCTATTTTTTAGTTCTTCATGTTTCAATTGTCGGATTTGTCCATTTTCGGATTTTTCATTTTTTCTGTATTTGTTTTTTCAGTTTTCCAATATTTGTTTTTTCAGTTGTTCATTGTAGTTTTTCAATTATAATTTCTCGATTTTTCAATTGTTCAATTTTTCGATTCTGCAGTTATCTGACTTCAATTTTCGATTTTTCCGCTTGTCGTGTTTGATTTTCCAACTTTTCAATTTTTCGATTTTACAATTATGCGATTTTTCAATTTTACAGTTTTCCAATTATTCAAATTTTCAGTTAACAGTATTTTTCAATATTTTGTTTTTCATTTTTCAATTTTTCGATTTGTAGTTAATTTTGAATTTTTAGATTTTTAATTACTGTTTTCTTTTCGATTTTATAATTTCTGATTTTCAATTTAAAATTTATCACTTATCCGAATTTTCGATTCTTCGAGTCCTGTAATTATTGATCTATTAATTTTTAAATTTTTCAGTTTTTTGGCTTTTCCACTTTTCGGTTTTGCAAAGTTTCAACTTTCCAACTTTAGAATTTCAATTTTAAGCTTATTTAGATTTTATTTCCGCTTTTTTATTTTTTTTTGTTTTTTTTTTAATTTCACAATTCAGTATTTCTCAATTTCTCTTCGATGTGATTTTTCAATTTTTCGAATTTAATATTTTTATTGTTTTTTTTTGGTTTGTCAGTTATCCGATCTTCAGTTTTTGAATTTTTGATATTTTCATTTGACACTTTTGCTTTATTTTAATTTCTCAGTTATATGTGCTTTCTATTTTTCGATTTTTAGTTAGTTTTTCCCTTCTCAGTTATTATTAATCTTTTTCTAATTTCCCTATTTTTCGATTTTGCTGTTTTCTGTTTTTTAAATTTACGGGTTTTTCATGTTTCAATTTTACAAATTTAAAATTATTCGATTAATCAAGTAAACGATTTTTAATTTTTCAATTCTTCATTTTGCAATTGTTCGATTTGGCGATTTTTCAATTTTCCAATTTTTCTATGTTAGAATAAGTATTAAATTTTTGGATTTTTCGACTTTTAGCTAATAACATTTTCGATCTTCCAATTCGACAACAAGTAAGCAAGTTCTCGATTTTCCAGTTTTTCTAATTTTAATTTTTTATTTTTCAATTTTTCGATTCTCCAGTTATCTGATTTTTCAGTTTTTCGATTTTCCCGTTTCTCACGTTTGATTTTCTAACTTTTCAATTTATCGATTTTACGATTATGCGATTTTTCAATTTTACAGTTTTACAATTGTTCAAATTTTCAGTTAGCTGAAATATAGAAATTTTTAAAAACTTTAAAAAATTCGTATTTCATATCGATTATTTTGAAAATGTTGCTCCGTGACCATCGACACGCTATATTTTTGAAATCAGCACGTCGAGATCTACCTCCCTGAATTTTTTCGCAATTTTTAGACAACTTTTTTAAAAATAAAATTTTTCCCTTCTTCAAATTTCGGCCAAATTTTGACATTTTCGAAACTTAACTAAATACATTTTCTTATAAGATTTTGAGCTCTAGAACTCAGTTCCGGGCTGGTTTCTTTGATAGCTCCAACCGTTTTACCAGAATCGTCAGTTGAAATATCGAAATTTTTAGAAATTTTCAAAAATTCGCATTTCTTACCCATTCTTTCGATAATGTTGCTCTGTGACCATCAACACGCTATACTTTTGAAATCAGCATGTTGAGATCTACGTCCCTGAATTTGTTCATAATTTTTAGACAACTTTTTTAAAAATAAAATTTTTCCAATGGTCCCCCTTCTTCAAATTTCGGCCAAATTAACTAGTTACATTTTCGTGTAGACTTCGAGCTCTCGATTTTGCAAATATTCAGTTTAAAAAATTTTCGATTTTTAGTTATCAAATTTTCAGTTTCTCGATTTTTCAATTTTTCAACTTTCCAGTTTTAACATTTTAATTTTATGTTCATTTAGTTGTTCGATTTGTATTTTTTCAATTTTTTCTATTTCTCATTTATAAATTTATGCTTTCACAATACATATCTCGATTTTTTAAATGTTACAATTTAGCATTTTTCAATTTCTCATCTATGTGATTTTTCAATATTTCGAATTTTCATTTTTAAATTTTTAGATCTATAGTAAATCTGTTTGCCGAGTTTAGGTTTATCGATTTTTCAATTTATGGATTTTTCATGTTTTAATTTTACAAATTTGAAATTCTTTGATTTAACAAAAAGAAACATTATTTCAATTGTTCGATTTGTCCATTTTAGGATTTATCATTTTTTCTGTATTCGTTTCTGCAATTTTTCAATATTTGTTTTTTCAATTGTTCATTGTAGATTTTTCAATTATAATTTCTCGATTTTTCAATTTTCGATTCTGCAGTTATCTGACTTCACTTTTTCGATTTTTCCAAATTTTCGATTTTCGATTTACATTATGCGATTTTTCAATTTTACAGTTTTCCAATTATTCAAATTTTCAGTTATCTGTATTTTTCAATATTTTGTTTTTCATTTTTCATTTTCATTGTATTATTTTGATTTTTAGATTTAATTATGTTTTTTTTCGATTTATAATTTTGATTTTCAATTTAATTCTATCCGAATTTGATTCGAGTTCTGTAATTTGATTATATTTTAAATTTTCATTTTTTGATTTTCACTTCGATTTTCAATTTTCACTTTCCTTTACATTTTTCAATTTTTTTTCGATTATTTAAATTAATTTAATTTTTTGATTTTTTTAATTGTTTTCTTTTCATTTTCAAATTTCTGATTTTCAATTTAATTTATCTTTTTCCATTTTCAATTTTCGAATTTTAATTATCATTTGGATCTATTTTAATTTTTAATTTTTCAGTTTTTTGATTTTCACTTTTAATTATTGAAATATTTCACTTTTCCAGTTTAGAATTTTCAATTAAGCTTATTTGTTTTTTTTCGTTTTTTTTGTTTTGAATTTTCATTTTAATTTCAATTAGTTTTCAATTTCTGCTTCGATGTGATTTTTCAATTTATTCGAATTTTCATTTTTCAATTTTTGATCTTAGTTTTATTTTTTCAATTTTTGTTTTCAATCCTTTTTCTTAATAATTTAACTTTTCAATTTATCATTTTCATTATTGTATTTTCAGTTTTAATTTTTCAATTTTTCTCGTTTGTCATTATTCAATTTTCAGTTTTAAATATTGATATCAAAATTTGACAGTTTTGCTTTATCTGAATTTCTCAATTACATGATCTTTGTATTTTTCGATTTTTCTGGTATTTGGATATTCTGTTTTGAAATGTTCAATTTTTAGTTAGTTTCCACTGCTTAAATGTTTTATAATTTAATTGTTTCAATTTTTTCAATTTTTCTATACTTGTTTTTTCAATTGTTCATTGTAGATTTTTCAATTATAATTTCTCGATTTTTCAACTTTCGAATTTTCTCTCTCAAATTTTGGATTTTTCGGGTTTAACCTTGATTGCAATTTTTGCTGTTTTTCATTTACTTAATTTTTCAGTTTTTCGATTCTCCAGTTATCTGATTTTTCAAATTTTCTATTTTATTTTGTTTTTTCATTTCTCAATTTTTCGATTTGTAGATAATTTTCAATTATTGTTCTATCTTCAATTTTATAATTTCTGATTTTCAATTTAAAATTAATCATTTTTGTAATTATTGATCTATCCATTTTTAGATTTTTTAGTTTTTTGGCTTTTCCAGTTTTCGATTTTGTAAATATTCAGTTTTACAAAAATTTCGATTTTCAGTTTTTCGATTTTTCAATTTTTCAACTTTCCAGTTTTAGAATTTCAATTTTACGTTCTTTTAGTTTTTCGATTTGCACGTTTTCGATTTTTTGCTGTTTTACAAATATCGGATTTTTTATTTCTTCAATTTTGAATTTTTCGATTTTTCATTATTTACAATATCGAAAACTTTGTCTCGGAAATATGCGTAGGACATAATTTTTACTTGTATTTTAATAAACCTAGTCATACCTTGTATATTTCACTTTCGAACCACTTTATATATTTTTTAACCAACTTACTGAATAAATAATAGTGCAGTTTAGAGGTAAAAATCCAAAAATCGTGAATTTCAAGCAGTTCACTTTCATGCTTAAGGAAACAGTTTCTTCCTAAAATTGCCGGTTTTTAAAAATAAGTAGTTAATTTTTTTTATACTTACAAATTTATATAACTTGGTTACATTCTTCGAGACATTCTTACCAATATCCTCAATTAATTCGCCAGTCTGTAGGTCCTGTTCTGGTATCTTGTCAAAGAGATAAGTTATAACGACAACAGAATGCGAAATTATTACCATCCATAAACCAACGGCTATCGTCATGGCTAATGCAGAACCCAAGGAGTCGTTCGAGTGGACGATTACCGAAATTGTACCATGAAACACGTCGGTAGCGATCAAAAAGAAATCACTTAAAAATTTTGTAAGTAAAAAATACTGCATTTCGTTGGATACTCTTTGAGCTAAGCTTCGTAACAACTTATGGATTTCGACAATTTCGTTTAATTTAGAACGACTAACAATTTGCTGCTGTTGAAGATTTGTGCCAAGTTCGCTATACAATTTTTCTACGGACGTTAAGAAAAAAAATATCGTCAAGTCCGACACAAAGTAGTAAATAGATCCGCAGTAGAAACAGTAACGAAATGCATAATCTTTTAGTTCTACTATCGAAAAATTAAAGTCTACAGCGATAACCACAACAAATAAACTGAATTTTATGGCAACTGTCAAAATAAAGTGCTTCGATATATCTTCGCAGCTAAATTTGCCTGAAAAAAGTTGTCGAATTCGCATTTCAATTAAATATATTTGTGTAAACAGAACTGTTATCTTCCCTTTTCGTAAATATGCTGCACAGATAAAACTTAAATTTTGAGTTATAATTGCTACAAATTCGTCAACTGTTAGATAATTCTTCATGGTATTTTCAACTCCATGGAACCTTACATACACAAAAAAGTTGCTAGTCAATAAGAAAATGGCTGCACAACATAGAACAGATGTTTGTAGAGCGATTATTTTGTTAGTTTTTGTGTCTAGTTTGAATGTTGGCAAACCTGTAAATTTCCACAAAACCAAAATAGGTGTGGCATATTCATATAAATTTTTAGGTTGCCAAAACATGCTTTGGGCTAAATTTGATATTAGTTGAACAGGCGGTCGATGAAAGGAATTATTTATTTTGTTGAGGTAGTGTTTTTGTTTACGTAAGGTTATACGATAAAATTAAGTGAAAGCATTTTAATTAGTATAAAGAGACTAGAAAGAAATTAAATTTGGATGTTTAAGGTAAAAAGTAAAGACCACAGATGTAAATGTAGTTTATTTTGTAAAATGTAAATAAGATTTACTGTGCTACGGGGTTTATCACATATGTGATATTCTTAAAATATATCTAAAATTTCAGTAAATTCGGAAATCCTGTGTCTAAAAAATTGTCGATAGAAAGGGAAGATCTACTTTTCATGCTCTAAGAGATATCATTTGCTAAAATAGTACTCCTTATCATTTTATTTTGGTTTTTTCTTTTTTTCGTTTACAATTTTTTAGATGTACAAATATGTTTAAAATGAAGTAAAAATTAAACAACTGGAAAAATAAATATTTTTTAATATACATAATGTTAAGCATCAAAATCACTAGCAGACACATCTTTTCTCATTTTATTTTTGTTTGTGGCGAGTGTTCAACTTGACTAAACTGGACTAAGTATGTTATGTAAGTTGTAATTCCGGCTACCATCTGAAATTTATTAAGATTAGTTAGTTGAAACAAAAAAATTCTGAAACGATTTTTTATATACAATGTACTTAATACACTCGAGATAAAAACAAAAATAATGTGATGTGAAGCATATTAAAAAAAAACATACAGAAATCTGAATTTCTCGTTGTTTTATTTGTCGATTTTTTAATTTTTTTATTGTGCAATTTAGCATTTTTTAAATACTCAACTGATACTCAAGTGATTTTTCAATGTTTCGACTTTTCATTTTTCAATTTTTCGATTTTTAGTTAATTTTCATTTTCTGTTTAATTTCTTCTTTTCTTAAATTAATTTATCACTTATTCGATTTTTCAGTTTTACGATTATTCAATTTATCGATTTTAAATTTTTATTGTTTTTTTAATTTGACAATTTTGCTTTATTTCAATTTCTCAATTATCTTACTATTTTTCGATTTTTAATTTTTATTATTTTTTTTTAATTTCTCTATTTTTCGATTTTGTTGTTTTCTGTTTTATAATATTCCGATGGTTGAATTTCATAGTTATCCGATTTTAGATTTATCCGATTTTTAAATTTACGGGTGTTTCATGCTTCAATTTTACAAATTTGAAATTATTCGATTAATCAAGTTAATGATTTTTTATTTTTAATTCTTCATTTTGCAATGGTTCGATTTGGCGATTTTTCAATTTTCCAATTTTTCTATGTTAGAATAATTATTAAATTTTGGATTTTTCGACTTTTACCTAATAACATTTTCGATCTTCCAATTCGACAATAAGTAAGCAAGTTTTCGATCTTCCAGTTTTTCTAATTTTAATTTTTTATTTTTGAATTTTTCGATTCTCCAGTTATCTGATTTTTCAGTTTTTCGATTTTTTCGTTTCTCGCGTTTGATTTTCCAACTTTTCAATTTTTCGATTTTACAATTATGGGATTTTTCAATTTTACAGTTTTACAATTGTTCAAATTTTCAGTTAGCTGAAATATAGAAATTTTTAGAAACTTTAAAAAATTCGCATTTCGTATCGTTTCTTTCGAAAATGTTGCTTCATGACCATCAACACGCTATATTTTTGGAATCAGCATGTCGAGATCTACGTCCCTGAATTTTTTCGCAATTTTTGGACAACTTTTTTAAAAATGAAATTTTCCATTTCTTCAAATTTCGGCCAAATTTTGACACTTTCTAAACCTAAATAAATGCATTTTCTTATAGATTTCGAGCTCTAGAACTCAGTTCCGTCCTGGTTTCTTTGATAACTCCAACCGTTTTTCCAGAATCGTCGGTTGAAATATCGAGATTTTTCGGAATTTTCAAAAATTCGCCTTTCGTACCCATTCTTTCGAAAATGTTGCTCCGTGACCATCAACACGCTATATTTTTGAAATCAGCATGTCGAGATCTACGTCTCTGAATTTTTTCGCAATTTTCAGGCAACTTTTTTAAAAATGAAATTTTTCCAATGGTCCAACTTTTCAATTTTTCGATTTTACAATTATGGGATTTTTCAATTTTACAGTTTTACAATTGTTCAAATTTTCAGTTAGCTGAAATATAGAAATTTTTAGAAACTTTCAAAAATTCGCATTTCGTATCGTTTCTTTCGAAAATGTTGCTTCATGACCATCAACACGCTATATTTTTGGAATCAGCATGTCGAGATCTACGTCCCTGAATTTTTTCGCAATTTTTGGACAACTTTTTAAAAATGAAATTTTCCAGTTCTTCAAATTTCGGCCAAATTTTGACATTTTTGAAACTTAACTAAATGCATTTTCTTATGGACTTCGAACTCTAGAACTCATTTCCGTCTTGGTTTCTTTGATAACTCCAACCGTTTTTCCAGAATCGTCGGTTGAAATATCGAGGTTTTTCGAAATTTTCCAAAAATTCGCAATTCATACCTATTCTTTCGAAAATGTTGCTCCGTGATTATCAACACGCTATATTTTTGAAATCAACATGTCGAGATCTACGTCCCTGAATTTTTTCGTAATTTTTAGACAACTTTTTTAAAAATAAAATTTTTCCTATGGTCCCCCCTTCTTCAAATTTCGGCCAAATTTGGACGTTTTCGAAACTTAACCAAATGCATTTTCTTTTGGACTTCGAGCTCTAGAACTCATTTCTGTCTTGGTTTCTTTGATAACTCCAACCGTTTTTCCAGAATCATCGGTTGAAATTTCGAAATTTTTTAAATTTTCAAAAATTCGCATTTCGTACCAATTCTTTCGAAAATGTTGCTCCGTGACCATCAACACGCGATATTTTTGAAATCAGCATGTCGAGAACTACGTCCCTGAATTTTTTCGCAATTTTCAGACAACTGTTTAAAAATGAAATTTTTCCAAGGGTCCCCCCTTCTTCAAATTTCGGCCAAATCTTGACATTTTCGGAACTTAACTAAATACATTTTCTTATAGTTTTCGAGCTCTAGAACTCACTTCCGGCATAGTTTCTTTGATAACTTCATCCGTTTTTCCAGAATCGTCGGTTGAAATATCGAGATTTTTCGAAATTTTCCAAAAATTCGCATTTCATACCTATTCTTTCGAAAATGTTGCTCCGTGATTATCAACAAGCTATATTTTTGAAATCAACATGTCTAGATCTACGTCCCTGAATTTTTTCGTAATTTTTAGACAACTTTTTTAAAAATAAAATTTTTCCAATGGTCCCCCCTTCTTCAAATTTCGGCCAAATTTGGACGTTTTCGAAACTTAACCAAATGCATTTTCTTTTGGACTTCGAGCTCTAGAACTCATTTCTGTCTTGGTTTCTTTGATAACTCCAACCGTTTTTCCAGAATCATCGGTTGAAATTTCGAAATTTTTAAATTTTCAAAAATTCGCATTTCGTACCAATTCTTTCGAAAATGTTGCTCCGTGATCATCAACACGCTATATTTTTGAAATCAACATGTCGAGATCTACGTCCCTGAAGTTTTTCGTAATTTTCAGACAACTTTTTAAAAATGAAATTTTTCCAATGGTCTCCCCTTCTTCAAATTTCGGCCAAATTTTGACATTTTCGAAACTGAACTAAACACATTTTCTTATAGATTTCGAGCTCTAGAACTCATTTCCGGGCTAGTTTCTTTGGTAACTCGAACTGTTTTTCCAGAATCGTCGGTTGAAATATCGAGATTTTTAGAAATTTTCAAAAATTCGCATTTCATATCGATTCTTTCGAAAATGTTTCTCTGTGGCCATCAACACACTATATTTTTGAAATCAGCATGTCGAGATCTACGTCTCTGAATATTTTCGCAATTTTTAGACAACTTTTTTAAAAATGAAATTTTTCCAATGGTCCCCCCTTCTTCAAATTTCGACCAAATTTTGACATTTACGAAACTTAGCTAAATGCATCTTTTTATAGTCTTCGAACTCTATCTAGAACTCATTTCCGGGCTAGTTTCTTTGATAACTCCAACCGTTTTTCCAGAATCCTCGGTTGAAATATCGAGATTTTTAGAAATTTTCCAAAAATTCGCATTTCATACCTACTCTTTCGAAAATGTTGCTCCGTGACCTCCAAGACGCTATATTTTTGAAATCAGCATGTCGAGATCTACGTCCCTGAATTTTTTCGCAATTTTTTAGACAACTTTTTTAAAAATAACATTTTTCCAATGGTCCCCTCTTCTTCAAATTTCGGCCAAATTTGGACATTTTCGGAACTTAACTAAATACATTTTCTTATAGTTTTCGAGCTCTAGAACACACTTCCGGCATAGTTTCTTTGATCACTCCAACTGTTTTTCCAGAATCGTCGGTTGAAATATCGAGATTTTTCGAAATTTTCCAAAAATTCGCATTTCATACTTATTCTTTCGAAAATGTTGCTCCGTGATCATCAAACACGCTATATTTTTGAAATCAACATGTCGAGATCTACGTCCTTGAATTTTTTCGCAATTTTTGGACAACTTTTTTAATAATGAAATTTTTCCAATGGTCCTTCTACAAATTTCGGCCAAATTTGGACATTTTCGAAACTTAACTAAATACAGTTTCTTATAGTTTTCGAGCTCTAGAACTCACTTCCGGCCAAGTTTCTTTGATAACTCCAACCGTTTTTCTAGAATCGTCGGTTGAAATACCGAGATTTTTCGAAATTTTCCAAAAATTCGCATTTCATACCTATTCTTTCGAAAATGTTGCTCCGTGATCATCAACACGCTATATTTTTCAAATCACCATGTGGAGATCTACGTCCCTGAATTTTTTCGCAATTTTCAGACAACTTTTTTAAAAATGAGATTTTTCCAATGGTCCCCCCTTCTTCAAATTTCGGCCAAATTTGGACATTTTCGAAACTTAACTAAATGCATTTTCTTATGGATTTCGAGCTCTAGAACTCATTTCCGTCTTGGTTTCTTTGATAACTACAACCGTTTTTCCAGAATCGTTGGTTGAAATATCGAGATTTTTCAAAATTTTGCAAAAATTCGCATTTCATACCTATTCTTTCGAAAATGTTGCTCCTTGACCATCAACACGCTTAATTTTGAAATCAACATGTCGAGATCTACGTCTCTGAATTTTTTCGCAATTTTCAGACAACTTTTTTAAAAATGAAATTTTTCCAATAGTCCCCCCTTCTTCAAATTTCGGCCAAATTTTGACATTTTCGGAACTTAACTAAATACATTTTCTTATAGTTTTCGAGCTCTAGAACTCACTTCCGGCATAGTTTCTTTGATAACTCCAACCGTTTTTCCAGAATCGTGGGTTGAAATATCGAGATTTTTAGAAATTTTCCAAAAATTCGCATTTCACACCTATTCTTTCGAAAATGTTGCTCCGTGACCATCAACACGCTATATTTTTGAAATCAACATGTCGAGATCAACGTCCTTGAATTTTTTCGCAATTTTTGGACAACTTTTTTAATAATGAAATTTTTCCAATGGTCCCCCTTCTTCAAATTTCGGCCAAATTTGGACATTTTCGAAACTTAACTAAATGCATTTTCTTATACTCTTGGAGCTCTAGAACTCATTTCCAGGCTAGTTTCTTTGATAACTCCAACCGTTTTTCCAGAATCGTCGGTTGAAATATCGAGATTTTTCGAAATTTTCCAAAAATTCGCATTTCATACCTATTCTTTCGAAAATGTTGCTCCGTGACCATCAACACGCCATATTTTTGAAATCAACATGTCGAGATCTACGTGCCTGAATTTTTTCGTAATTTTTAGACAACTTTTTTAAAAATAAAATTTTTCCAATGGTCCCCCTTCTTCAAATTTCGGCCAAATTTTGACATTTTCGGAACTTAACTAAATACATTTTCTTATGGACTTCGAGCTCTAGAACTCATTTCCGTCTTGGTTTCTTTGATAACTCCAACCGTTTTTCCAGAATCATCGGTTGAGTTTTCGAAATTTTTTAAATTTTCAAAAATTCACATTTCGTACCTATTGTTTCGAAAATGTTGCTCCGTGACCATCAACACGCTATATTTTTGAAATCAGCATGTCGAGATCTACGTCTCTGAATTTTTTCGCAATTTTCAGACAACTTTTTTAAAAATGAAATTTTTCCAAGGGTCCCCCCTTCTTCAAATTTTGGCGAAATTTTGACATTTTCGGAACTTAACTAAATATATTTTCTTATAATTTTCGAACTCTGGAACTCACTTCCGGCATAGTTTCTTTGATAACTCCAACCGTTTTTCCAGAATCGTCGGTTGAAATATCGAGGTTTTTCGAAATTTTCCAAAAATTCGCAATTCATACCTATTCTTTCGAAAATGTTGCTCCGTGATTATCAACACGCTATATTTTTGAAATCGACATGTCGAGATCTACGTCCCTGAATTTTTTCGTAATTTTTAGACAACTTTTTTAAAAATAAAATTTTTCCAATGGTCCCCCCTTCTTCAAATTTCGGCCAAATTTGGACGTTTTCGAAACTTAACCAAATGCATTTTCTTTTGGACTTCGAGCTCTAGAACTCATTTCTGTCTTGGTTTCTTTGATAACTCCAACCGTTTTTCCAGAATCATCGGTTGAAATTTCGAAATTTTTTAAATTTTCAAAAATTCGCATTTCGTACCAATTCTTTCGAAAATGTTGCTCCGTGACCATCAACACGCGATATTTTTGAAATCAGCATGTCGAGAACTACGTCCCTGAATTTTTTCGCAATTTTCAGACAACTTTTTAAAAATGAAATTTTTCCAATGGTCCCCCCTTCTTCAAATTTCGGCCAAATCTTGACATTTTCGGAACTTAACTAAATACATTTTTTATAGTTTTCGAGCTCTAGAACTCCTTTCCGGGCTAGTTTCTTTGATAACTCGAACTGTTTTTCCAGAATCGTCGGTTGAAATATCGAGATTTTTAGAAATTTTCAAAAATTCGCATTTCATATCGATTCTTTCGAAAATGTTTCTCCGTGGCCATCAACACACTATATTTTTGAAATCAGCATGTCGAGATCTACGTCTCTGAATATTTTCGCAATTTTTAGACAACTTTTTTAAGAATGAAATTTTTCCAATGGTCCCCACTTCTTCAAATTTCGGCCAAATTTGGACATTTTCGAAACTTAACTAAATGCATTTTTGATAGTCTTCGAGCTCTAGAACTCATTGCCGGGCTAGTTTCTTTGATAACTCCAACCGTTTTTCCAGAATCGTCGGTTGAAATATCGAGATTTTTCGAAATTTTCAAAAATTCACCTTTCGTACCTATTCTTTCGAAAATGTTGCTCCGTGACCTCCAAGACGCTATATTTTTGAAATCAGCATGTCGAGATCTACGTCCCTGAATTTTTTCGCAATTTTCAGACAACTTTTTTAAAAATGAAATTTTTAAAAAAGTTGTCTGAAAATTGCGAAAATGTCAAAATTTGGCCGAAATTTGAAGAAGGGGGTTCTTCAAATTTCGGCCAAATTTTGACATTTTCGGAACTTAACTAAATACAGTTTCTTATAGTTTTCGAGGTCTAGAACTCACTTCCGGCCTAGTTTCTTTGATAACTCCAACTGTTTTTCCAGAATCGTCGGTTGAAATATCGAGATTTTTAGAAATTTTCAAAAATTCGTATTTCATATCGATTCTTTCGAAAATGTTTCTCCGTGGCCATCAACACTATATTTTTGAAATCAGCATGTCGAGATCTACGTCGCTGAATTTTTTCGCAATTTTCAGACAACTTTTTAAAAAATGAAATTTTTCCAATGGTCCCCCATTCTTCAAATTTCGGCCAAATTTGGACATTTTCGAAACTTAACTAAATGCATTTTCTTATGGACTTCGTGCTCTAGAACTCATTTCCGTCTTGGTTTCTTTGATAACTCCAACCGTTTTTCTAGAATCGTCTTTTGAAATATCGAGATTTTTCGAAATTTTCCAAAAAATCGCATTTCACACCTATTCTTTCGTAAATGTTGCTCCGTGATCATCAACACGCTATATTTTTGAAATCAACATGTCGAGATCTACGTCCCTGAATTTTTTCGTAATTTTTAGGCAACTTTTTTAAAAATAAAATTTTTCCAATGGTCCCCCCTTCTTCAAATTTCGGACAAATTTTGACATTTTCGGAACTTAACTAAATACATTTTCTCACAGTTTTCGAGCTCTAGAACTCACTTCCGGCATAGTTTCTTTGATAACTCCAACCGTTTTTCCAGAATCGTCGGTTGAAATATCGAGATTTTTCGAAATTTTTTAAAAATTTGCATTTCACACCTATTCTTTCGAAAATGTTGCTCCGTGATCATCAACACGCCATATTTTTGAAATCAACATGTCGAGATCTACGTCCTTGAATTTTTTCGCAATTTTCAGACAACATTTTTAAAAATGAAATTTTTCCAATGGTCCCCCCTTCTTCAAATTTCGGCCAAATTTTGACATTTTCGGAACTTAACTAAATACATTTTCTTATAGTTTTCGAGCTCTAGAACTCACTTCCGGCACAGTTTCTTTGATAACTCCAACAGTTTTTCCATAATCGTCGGTTGAAATATCGAGATATTTAGAAATTTTCCAAAAATTAGCATTTCACACCTATTCTTTCGAAAATGTTGCTCCGTGATCATCAACACGCTATATTTTTTAAATCAACATGTCGAGATCTACGTTCCTGAATTTTTTCGTAATTTTTAGACAACTTTTTTAAAAATGAAATTTTTCCATTTTTCCGTTCTCCAGTCATCGGACTTTTCAAGTTTTCGATTTTACAATAAAATTATGCGATTTTTCAATTTTACAGTTTTACACTTGTTCAAATTTTCAGTTATCTGCATTTTTTAATGTTCGATTTGTAGTTAATTTTGAATTTTTCGATTTTTAATTATTGTTTTCTTTTCGATTTTATAATTTCTGATTTTCTATTTAAAATTTATCACATCCGAATTTTCGTTTCTTCGAATTCTGTAATTATTGATCTATCAATTTTTAAATATTCAGTTTTACAAAAATTTTTCAATTTTCCAACTTTCCAGATTTAGGATTTCAATTTTACTTTTTTTTAGTTTTTCGATTTGCGCTGTTTCGATTTTTTGCTCTCTTTTACAATTTTCGGATTTTTTATTTTTTCAGTTTTCCAATTTTTCGATTTTTCACTATTTACAATATCGAAAACTTTGTCTCGGAAATATGCCTAGGACATAATTTTTACTTGTATTTTAACATAACCTAGTCATACCTTGTATGTTTCACTTTCGAACCACTTTATATATTTTTTAACCAACTTACTGAATAAATAATAGTGCAGTTTAGAGGTAGAAATCCAAAAATTGTAAATCTTAAGCAGTTCACTTTCGTGCTTAAGGAAACGGTTTCTTCCTAAAATTTTCTAGTTTTAGAAGTGATTAATGTTATTTATACTTACAAATTTATATAACTTGGTCACATTGCTGGAGATATTTTTAGCAAAATCTTGAATTAATTCGCTGGTCAGTAGGTCCTAAAAATTTGTTTGAAAATTTCGGATTCACTCAGAACGTTGTTTTATTTTTTATTAAAACGTCGATTTTAAGAAGTTTTAGTTACCTGTTCTTGTATTTTGTCAAACAGATAAGTAATAGTGACAACAGAATGCGAAATTAATGCTAACCATAAACCAACGGCTGTCCTCATGGCCAATGCAGACCCGAATGAGTCGTTCGGGTGGATTACGATCGAAGTAGTACCATGAAACACGCCGGTAGCGATCAAAAAGAAATCACTTAAAAATTGTGTAAGTAAAAAATATTGCATTTCGTTGGATACACTTTGAGCTAAGTTTCGTAACAATTTATGGATTTTGGCAATTTCGTTTAATTCGTAACGACTAACAATTTGTTGCTGTTGAAGATTTCTGTTAAGTTCAATATACAATTTTTCTGCTGATGTTAAAAAGAAAAATATCGTCAAGTCTGACACAAAATAGTAAATCGATCCACCGTAGAAACAGTAACGAAAGGCATATTCCTTTGGTTCTGTTGTCATAAAATTAAAATCTGCAGCCATAGTTACAAGAAACAAACTGAATTTTGTAGCAACTGTCAAAATAAAGTGCTTCGATATGTCTTCGTAATTAAATTTGTCGGAAAAATATTGTCCAATTCTCATTTCAATTAAACGTATTTGTGTAAACAGAACGGTTATTTTCCTTTTCCGGAAATATGCGGCACAGATAAAACCTAAATTTTGGGTTATTATTGCTACATATTGATCAACTGTTAGCCAGGTGTTCATGTCATTTTGAATTCCATGGAAACTTATATACACAAAAAAGTTGCTAGTCAATAAGAAAATTGCTAGACAACATAGAACAGATGTTTGTAGAGCGATAATTTTATTAGTTTTTGTGTCTAGTTTGAATGTTGGTAAACCTGTAAATTTCCACAAAACCAAAATGGGTGTAGCATAGTCATACAAATTTTCAGGTTGCCAAAACATGCTTTGGGCTAAATTTGGTGTTGATTGAACAGGTGCTCCATCAAAGTAATTATTTATTATCTCGAGGTAGTGTTTTTGTTTACTAAAAGTTAAACGATTAAATTAAGTGAAAGCATTATAATTAGTGTAATGAGACTAGAAAGAAATTCAATTTCATTCAAAGATATCTCTGTAAAAATATATTAAATTATTAAATATACATAGGATTTGGTGTGCAAAGTTTTAAGATGATGAAAATTTTAGTTAGGAGTTTACCACATATTTGACATTTCTAAAATGTGTCTAAAATTTCAATTTTAATCTTGCAATTTAGCATTTTTCAATTTTTCGATTTTAGTGTTAACTTTCAATTTTCTCTTTCAATTCTTCTTTTCTTAAAATAAATTTTTCACTTTTTCAATTTTTCAATTTTACGAATATTCAAATTTAACTGTTTTTTCGGTTTGTCAGTTATTCGATTTTCAGTTTTTGATTTTCTTAATTATGTAGTCTATTTTTCGATTTTTGCGGGTTTGGTTTTTCTATTATCAAATGTTCGATTTTTAGTTAGTTTTCCATTTCTCAACTACGCAATTTTCAGTTTTACCGTTTTCGTAATTAATTTTCAATTTTTTATTTTTCAATTATTGTTTATTTTCAATTTTATAATTTTTGATTTTCAATTTAAATTGATCACTTTTTCGAATTTTCCATTTTTCAGTTCTGTCATTATGGATCTCTCAATTTTTAGATTTTTCAGTATTTTGGTTTTTCCAGTTTCCGATTTTGCAAATATTCAGTTTTAAAAATTTTTCAATTTTTCAACTTTCCAGTTTTACATTTTGGAAAACTGAAAAATCGAAAATTGGAAAATTAAAAAATCGAAAAATCACGAAATCAAAATATAGAAAAATTGAAGAATCGAAAAATTCAAAAAACGAGAATTCAAAATATCAAAAAAAAATTGAAAAATTGAAGTGTGAAAAAATCAAATAATAAAAATTATTAAAAATCGAAAATTTGAAAAATCGAAAAGTAAATATAGTACAAATTGAAAATGAAAAATCGAAAAATAAAAATAAATATCCAAATTGAAAAAACTAAAATAAAAAATTTTAAATCCAAAAATGGAAAAAACGAAAATTAAACTAAAAGCGAAATGTAGAAATGAACGAAAATCGAGAAAATAAAATGCTAAAATGTCAAAACTTGAAAATAATCGAAAAAATCGAAAAATTTAAAATAAAAAGGGAACTGAAAATGAAAAATTGAGAAATCGAAAACTCAAAAAATCGGGAAATGAAGAATCGACGAACTGACAAATCGCCAACTGAAATATTGAGAAAGTGAGTAAACTAAAATATTGGAATATTGAGAAATCCACAAATATTGAAAAACTGAAAACTAAAAAACCGAAACAAAAATCGAAAAGAAAATTTAAAATCGAAAAATTGAAACCGAAATCGAAAGCGACAATCGAAAATTCAAATTGAAAAATTGAAAAAGTAATAAAAAATTTAAATCGAAAATCGAACATCGAAAAATCGTTAAAAATCCAAAAATGCAAAAATTGAAAACTTAAAATTTAGAAATTCGAAAAATCGAAAAATCGAAAAATTAGATTCAATTTTATATTCATTTAGTTTTTCGATTTGTGTTTTCAATTTTTTTCTATTTCTCATTTTACAAATTTACGCTTTGTCAATACATATCTCGATTTTTTTTAATTTCACAATTTAGCATTTTTAATTTGTATTTTTTTTTCTATGATTATTTTTCAATTAATCAATTTTCTGTATCTTTTCAAGTTTTGATATTAAAATTTGACAGTTTTGCTTATTTGAAATTCTTAATTATATGTTTTTCTTTTTTTTATTTTTTCGGTTTTGGAATTTCTATTTTCAAATGTTAGAACATTAGTTTTCCCTCTTCTCAGTTATTATTATTAATGTATTTTTTTAAATTTCTCTATTTTTCGATTTTGCTGTTTTCATATTTTCATTTTAATAGTTTTCCAGATTTTAGATTTATCCGATTTTTCAATTTATAGGTTTTTCATGTTTCGATTTCAAATTTGAAATTCTTCGATTTCTCAAGTTACGATTTTTAATTTTTCATTTTCCACTTTTTTATTTCTATTTTTCAATTTTCAATCTTTGTTTTTCAGTTGTTCATTGTAATTTTTCAATTGTAATTTCTTGATTTTTTTTTTTCCAATTTCTCTATGTTAGAATGGATTATTTGGAATTTTCGAGTTTTATCTTTTAAAATTTTCGATTTTTCAATTTTACATAAGTTCGCAATTTTTAGATTTTCCATTTTTTCAGTTTTATTTTTCAATTATTCAATTTTTCGATGCTTTGATTCTTCAGTTTTCAAGTTTTTCAGCTTTAGAATGTCAATTTTTTGTTCTTTTGTTTCTTAATTTGAAATTTTTGTTTTTTTTTGTTTTTTTTCCGTTTTCTTCCAATTTAATTTTCCATCTCATTTTTTTCCTGGTTTGGATTTTCCATTTTCAAATGTTCATTTTTAGTTAGTTTTCCACTTCCCAATTATTATTAACTCATTTTTTTAAATTTCCTATTTTTCGAATTTGCTGTTTTTTTTTCATAACTTTCCGATGTTTGAATTTCAGAGTTTTCGTTTTAGATTTATCCGATTTTGAAATTTATGGTTTTTCATGTTTCAATGTTACAAATCTAAATTCTTTGATTTCTCAAGTAATTTATCAATTTCAATTCCCAATCTCCTGTTTGTCAATTTTTGATTTTAAATTTTTTATAATTGTTTTTTCAATTTCTCAGTAATTCGTTTTTCAGTTGTTCATGTAGATTTTTCAATTGTAATTCTTGATTTTTTTTTTCCAACTTCTCTGTGTTAGAATGTAATTTGGATATTTTCGCGACCTGTTAACCTATTTTAAATAAGTTATTTTTGATTTTCCAGTTTTTTCAGTTTTAATTTTTCAATTATTCAATTTTTCGATGCGATTGATTCTTTTTCAAGTTTTCAGCTTTAGAATGTCAATTTTTTTGTTCTTTTGTTTCTTTGATTTGATTTGATTTTTTTTTTCATTTTTTAACTTGTTTTTACGATTTAATTTAGTTTCTCATTTATTTTCCACATTTTTCCGGTTTGATTTCGCTTTCTCATTTATTATTTTCCCACTTTTCAATTTTTCTATTTTTAAATTTCTCTATTTTCAGTTATTCTGTATTCCATTTCATAATTTTCGATTTTATTTTATAGTTTTCCGATTTAGTTGTATCAATTTTCAATTTTAGTTTATGTTTCTATGTTCAATTGTTCCTTCTAAGTTACGTAATTTTTCATTTTTCATTTTTAATTTCTATTTTTCAATTTTTCAATATTTGTTTTTCAGTTGTTCATTGTAAATTTTTCAATTGTAATTTCTTGATTTTTTTTTTTCAATTTTCTATGTTAGAATGGATTATTTGGATATTTCGACTTTTACCTTTTAAAATCTTCGATTTTTCAATTTTACAATAAGTTCGCAATTTTTCGATTTTCCAGTTTTTTCAGTTTAATTTTTAATTATTCAATTTTTCCGTTGCTTGATTCTTCAGTTTATCAATTTTTCAGCTTTAGAATGTTAATTTTTTGTTCTTTTGTTTCTTAATTTGAAATTTTGTTTTTTTTTGCTTCTTTAATATCTCGGTTTTTCAATTTTTCAATTTTTAGATTTTTCCCTTTCTCCATTTAATTTTCCAACTTTTTTTGTGGTTTTGGATTTTCCATTTTCAAATGTTCCATTTTTAGTTTAGTTTTCCACTTCTCAATTATTATTAACTCATTTTTTAAATTTCGCTATTTTTCGAATTTGCTGTTTTTTATTTCATAACTTTCCGATGTTTGAATTTCAGAGTTTTTCGTTTTAGATTTATCCGATTTTTAATTTATGGTTTTTCATGTTGCAATGTTACAAATCTGAAATTCTTTGATTTCTCAAATTTCAATTGTCCTGTTTGTCAATTTTTGGAATTTAAATTTTTCCGTAATTGTTTTTTTCAATTTTTCAGTATTTCTTTTTTCAGTTGTTCATGTAGATTTTGCAATTATAACTTCTTGATTCTTCAATTTTCCAATTTCTCTTGTTAGAATTCAATGTTTGGATTTTGCGACTTTTACCTTTTGAAATTCGATTTTCCAGTTTTTCCAGTTTAATTTTTCAATTGTTCAATTTTTCGATGCGCGATTCTTCATTTTTCAAGTTTTCAGTTTTAGAATGTTTTTTTTGTTGCTTTGCTTTGGATTGCAGTTTTCAATTTTTCGATTCACAATTATTCATATTTTTCTGTATTCTGTATTTTTCAAATTGATTTTCATTGCTCCATTGTCGATTTGTAGTTCGATTTATAATTCTGATTTTCAATTTAAATTTATACTTATCCGAATTTCCATTGTTCGCGATCTGAAATTATCGATCTATCAATTTTAGATTTTTTAGTTTTTTGCCTTTTTTAGTTTCGGTTTTGCAATATTCCGTTGCGAAAATTTTCGATTTTCGATTTTAGTTAATTTTCAGTTTCTGATTTTCGATTTTCAATTTTTCAACCTACCAGTTTTAAATTTTCAATTTTAGTTATTAGTTTTTCGATTTGCACTTTTCAATTTTTCAATTTTTTATTCCTTATTTTCAATTGTCTGTTTTGTCAATTTACGGATTTTTCAATTTTTCTATATTTGTTTTTTCAGTTTTTCAATATTTGTGTTTTCCATTTTGTGTTATTCATTGTAGATTTTTAATTTTCAAATTTGGATTTTT
This sequence comes from Zophobas atratus, assembly GCA_022388445.1. Taxonomy (NCBI): domain Eukaryota; kingdom Metazoa; phylum Arthropoda; class Insecta; order Coleoptera; family Tenebrionidae; genus Zophobas; species Zophobas atratus. Next base: position 53,738,952 of record CM039442.1, on the reverse strand, counting down.
CGATTTTTACCTTTTAAAATTTTCGATTTTCCAATTTTTCCAGTTCGATTCTTCGGTTATCGAAAAATTAGTGCAAAGAGACTAGAAGGAAAATAAGTTAAATTATAAAATTAGGATGTTCGAGGTAAAAAGTAAAGGCAGATTCATTAACCACAGGTATGGAAGTATTTTATTTTATAAAATTTACAAGCTTAGCATAAAACATCGTATCCAAGTGAGTAAGAGGAACACATTTTTTATTCATTTCATTTCTATTGCGAGGAATGTTCAACTTGACTAAACTGCACTAAGTAAATTATATAAGTAGTAACTCCAGCCACCATCTGAAATTTATTAATATTAGCCTGGTGAAAGAAAAAATCTTCGTTTTCGTCTCAATAGTTGAAAAGTTTATTTTTGAGCCACCCTGTATATTTTTTGACCAACTTACTGAATAAACGACTGTACAGTTTAGCGGTAAAAATCCAAAAAGAGTAAATTTCAAGTGGTTCACTTTCATGTTCAAGGAAAAAATTTCTTCCTAAAACTTGGGTACTAGTTACTGGTTTAGAAGTAGTTCAATTTTGTTTATACTTACAAATTTGTATAACTTGGTAACATTATTAGAGACATTTTTAGCAATATCTTTAATTAATTCGCTCGTCAGTAAATCCTAAAGTTTATTGTTTAGGGAGTTTTGTTTTAAATTGTTTTAATTACCTGTTCTGAGATCTTGTCAAAGAGGTAAGTTGTAGTGATAATTGAATGCGAAATTAACAGCATCCATCCACTAATGGCAGTTGTCATTGCTAAAGCAGAGCCCAACGAATCGCTCATATAAATTGTGGCACTGGTACCAAAAAACACATCGCTAGCGACCAAAAAGAAGTCATTTAAAAATTTTATAAGTAAGAAACTTTGCATTTCGTTGGACACACTTTGAGCTAAGCTTCGTAACAAGTTATGAATTTCGACAATTTCGTGTAATTCAGAGCGACTAACGAATTGTTTGTTGTTGTTGTTGTTGTTGAAGTTTCTTTTCAAGTTCACTATACAGTTTTTTCACGCTCGTCAAGTAAAAAAATGTTGTCAAGTCTGACACAACGTAGTAGATGCATCCACTGTATAAACAGTAACGAAACGCGTAATCCTTTGGTTCTGCTATCATAAACTTCAAGTCCACAACGCCCGCTATAACAGGTGCACTTATTTTTATAGCAGCTGCTAAAATAAAATTCCACGAGATGTCTGCATAACCAAATTTGTTTGAACAAAATTGCTGAATTTCTGGTGTCACTTAAATACAATTTTGTAAATAGAATTGCCATTTTGTCTTTTCTTAAATAAGCTGTACAGACGAAACCTACATTTTGAGTCAAAATTGAAGCAAATTCGTAAACTGTGATCATACTCTTGATGGTTTTTCAAACCCATAAATTTTATATATACAAAAAAATTGCTGCTTAATAAACAAATTGCTACACAACATAAAAAAGATGTTGGTGTAGTGGTTACTTTATAGGTTGTTTTGTCTATTTTGAATGTTGGTAAGCCTGTAAATTTCCATAAAGCTAAAGTAGGAATGGCATATTCATATAAATTTCTAGGTTGCCAGAACATGATTCTTTAAAATAAGTTTTATGTTGTTTGAATACTGGATCGATAAAAGTCATTACTTAGTATGTCGAGTCTTCGAATTACATAAATGTATTGTTTACGTGAAGTTATGTAGGAGAAAATTAAGTGAATGCATTATGATTATCAGCTATAGATAATTTCGTGGAAATGTGTAAAAAATAAATATAAATTTTAGTAAAAAAAAAACAGATAAATTTGGATTAGCGGATTACCATGCTTACGATAAAGCTAAAACGTCTACTAGTTATCAGGGTATTCGGTTTTGCACTTTCTAAATTAAATTATAAAGTCTTGTTATAAAATAGGAGTATATTTTATCAAATTGAAATATGACTACTTCGCAAAGTTTTGCGATGACGTCATCGAATTGTTGATGGGGATGATCAGACAATGTGTTGTTGAATGAAACAAGTTGGAAAATTTATTTTTTAATGTACTTAATATGTTTAGCATATCGAAATCTGTATTTTATTTTATTTCTGTTGTGGGGAATGTTCAACTTGACTAAACTGCACCAAGTATATTATGTAAGTTGTAATTCCGGCTACCATCTGAAATTTATTAAGATTAGCCAGTTGAAAAAAACATCTGAAATGATTTTTAGATACAACGTAATGCATATTTTAACGACTTAAAGAAATGAAATAAGAGTGAAACAATAGAGAAATTAAAATTTCTTGTTTTTTTAATTTTCCGATTTTACAGTTATCAGATTTTTCAATTTTCCAATTTTATAGTTAATCGATTTTTAATTTTACAGTTTTGCAATTTTTTTAGTTCTCAACTTTTCTATTTCTCAGTTTAAAAATTTACATTTTTTCAATATCTCGATTTTCTCAGTTATGTGATTTTTGAATATTTCGAATTTTTGATTTTTAGTTAATTTTCAATTTTTGTTTTATTTTTTCTTGTCTTAAGTTAAATTTATCACTTTTTCGATTTTCCAATTTTACAATTATTCGATTTATTACTTTTAATTTTTCAGTTTACAAATTTGAAATTTTTCGATTTCTCAAATATCTATACGATTTTTAATTTATCAGTTTCCCAATTTTTCAATTCTTCATTGTTCAATTGTCCGATTTATCAATTTATCGATTTTTCAATTTTTTAATATTTTTAGATTTATTAACTTTTTGATCTCTCAATTTGGCCGTTTTTCTATTTTACAATTAACAGAGTTCTCAAATTTTCAATTTTTCTATGTTTGAATTTGTTAGCTTTAAAATTTTTCTTTTTTCAAATTTTAGGATAATTTACCAATTTTTCGATTTTCCAATTTTTAATTTTTCAATGATTCAATTTTTCGATCTTCAATTTTTCTATTTTCCAATTTTTCAAGTTTTCCGTTTAAGAATTTCAATTTTTTGTCCTTTAAGAATTTGGTTTATCAATTTTTCGATTTTTTGCTCTGTTTTTCAATTCCTTGATTTTTCAATTTTTCAATTTCTCGTATTTGATTTTCTAACTTTTCAATTTTCAATTTTTCAATTTTTCGATTTTACAAATATGCGATTTTTCAATTTTCCCTTCTATAATTTTTTGGTTTTGCAGTTTTTCAATTTTTCAAATTTTCACTTTCAGAATTTTGATTTTATGTTCTCTTAGTCTTTCGGTTTGCAAGTTGACGATTTATTGCTCTGTTTTATAATTATCCGAATATTTAATTTTTTAGTCTCCCAATTTTTCATTTCTTGATTTTTCAATTTTTCAATTAGAGTTTTTCAATTTTTAGATTTATCAACTTTTCGATCTTACCATTTTACAGTTTTTCTATTTTACAATTAACCGAATTATTCAATTTTTAGATTTCTCGATTTCTAGCTTTTCTAGATGTTCCAATTTTTAATTTTTTGATGCTTCGATTTTTCAATTTTCCAATTTTTCAAGTTTTCAGTTTAAGAATTTCAATTTTTTCTCCGTTAAGTTTTTCGAGCTGCAATTTTTCGATTTTTGCCATGTTTTACAATTTAGCGATTTTTCAGTTTTACAATTCAGCAATTTCTCAACTTCCTATTTCTGGGTTTTCCAATTTTTCGTTTTTTCCATTTTTCGGCTTTTAATTTTTAATTTTTCGATTTTTCAATTTTACAATAATTTTACAATTATTCAAATTCTCAATTATCTAGATTTTTAAATATTTCGATTTTTCAGTTTTTCTTTTTTAAATTTTTCAATTTCTTTAATACAAATGAAATTTTTTCAATTACCCGAATTTTTGATTTTTGGAGTTCTGTATTTTCAGTTTTCCAAGTTTTCACTTTTAGAATTTCAATTTTATGTTCTTTTAGTTTTTCGATTTGTAAGTTTTCGATTTTTTGCTCTGTTTTATAATTATCCGATTTTTTAATTTTTCACCTTTCGATTTTTTACATTACTAATTTTTCGATTTTTCGATTTCTTAGTTATTTATTTTTTTATATTTTTGGATTTTTTTGTTTCTGGTATTTAATTTTCCAACTTTTAAGTTTCCAATTTTTCAATTTTTCGATTTCTTAAACTTTCGATTTTTCAATTTACCAATTTTTTAAGTTTTTTAGTTTAATTTTAAGAATTTTCACAATTTTAATTTATTTTGTTAAGTTTTTTGATTTGTTATTTTTCGATTTTTTGCTCTGGATTTCAATTCCTTGATTTTTCACTTTTTCGATTTTTGAGTTTCTCGTATTTAATTTTCTTATCTTTCTATTTCTAATTTTTCAATTTTTCGATTTTACAAATATGCGATTTTTTAACTTTGCCATTCTGCAATTTTTTGATTTCTTAACTTTTTGATTCCTTAGTTTTACAATTTTTTGTTTTTCCAACTTTTCGATTTTTCTATATTTGATTACTAATACTCAACTTCTCGATTTTTCAATTTTACAATTTTACAATTATCCAAATTCTCCATTATCTGGATTTTTTAATATTATGATTTTGAATTTTTCAATTTGCAGATATGTAGTTAATTTTCAATTTCTGAATTTTCAACTCATATTTTTTTAAAATTTTTAGTTTCTTGATTTTTCGATTTTACAGTTTTTTGATTTTCAATTTTTAAATTAGGTGAATTTTTAATTTTTAGAGTTCTGTATTTTTTTAGTTTTCGATTTTTTAAGTTTTCAGTTTTAAAGTTATCCAATATTTTAATTTTCCAATTTCCCAATTTTCCACATAACCGATTTTTCAATTTTTCGATTCTATATTTTTCAAATTTTCGATTTCTTACTTAAGCGATTTTTGAATTTTGGGATGTTCAATTTAAAATTTTTTAATTAAATTTTCCATTTTTCGAGTTTTGTTTATCAAGGTTTCGTTTTTCTAGTTTTCAATTTTTCAATTTTTCGCTGTTTAGTGAATTTTCAAGTTCTCGCTCTTCATTGTTTTTTGTATTTTTCAATGTTTCGAGTTTGCCATTTTTCGATTTTGCAATTATCCGATTTTTCAGTTCCTAAATTTTAAATTTTTCATATTTACAATTTTAAAGTTCTCAATTGTTCAACTTTTGCTTTTCAATTTTACGATTTTTTAGTTCCCGGATTTTTCAAATTTTTACTTTTGACTTATTAAATAGTCAACTTTTCAATTTTTCGCATTCCCAGTTTGCGATTTTTCAAATTTTCAGTTTTAAAATTTTCGATTTTTTGATATTTAGTCAATTTTCAGTGTCCCGAGGTTCCATTTTTCAAGTTTTTGGTTTTAGAATTCCAGTTTTATTAATTTCTTTTTTTAATTTTTTGATCTTTTGCTCTGCTTTACAATTATCCGAAATTATAATTTTCCAATTTCTCAATTTTTCACATAACCGATTTTTCAATTCCTCGATTTTACATTATTTTGTTGTTTAAATTTTTCAAATTTTCGATTTCTTAGTTACAATATTTTTGAATTTTTTGATTTTCATTTAAAAATTTTTCAATTAAATTTTCGATTCTTGGAGTTCTGTTTATCACTGATTTATCAATATTTCGTTTTTCTAGTTTTTTTAATGTTTCGAGTTTGCCATTTTTCGATTTTGCAATTATCCGATTTTTGAGTTTCTAAATTTTTAATTTTTCACATTTATAATTTTAATTTCCCAATTGTTTAACTTTTGATTTTCAGTGTTACGATTATATTAGTTCCTCGATGTTTCAAATTTTCATTTTTGATTTTTAAGTTTTTCGATATTTCAACTTGTCGATTTTTTAATTTTACAATTGTTCGAATTTCGAATTTAGCACTTTTCTAATTTTTTGTTTTACAATTTGTTGTTAATTTGTAATTTCTGGAATGTCAGTATTCTTTTTCTACATTTTTATTTTTTGTTTGATAGTTTTTTTAGTTAAATTTGTCAACCCTGAGTTTGAGACTTCGATATTTTTTGGATTTTTAGCTAAACAACCTGATTTCTTTTGTGATCAACAGGTCATTTTTGGGTCAGTCTGTATATTTTGTAACCATCAACTTACTGAATAAACGATGGTACAGTTGAGGGGTAAAAACCCATAAATTGTAAATTTCAAACAGTTCACTTTCAAACTCAAGGAAACAGTTTCTTCCTAAAATTTACCAGTTTACTGTTTTAGAAGAAGCTATATTTATTTATACTTACAAATTTGTACAACTTGGTAACATTCTTGGAGATATTTTTAGCAATGTCTTCGATTAATTCTCCAATTAGTAAGTCCTAAAATCTTCGTGTCAAAATTTCATTGTTGTTTTCGTGTTAGCAAATTTGTTTAAGAAGTTTTAGTTACCTGGTCTGATATCTTGTCAAAAAGGTAAGTTATAGTGATAACCGAATGCGAAATTAACACCATCCATACACTAACCGCAGTGGTCATGGCCAAAGCAGAACCCACCGAATCACTCATGATGATGGTCGTACTTGTCCCATAAAACACATCGGTAGCTATCAAGAAGAAATCATTTATAAATTTTATAAGTAAAAAACTTTGCATTTCGTTGGATACACTCTGAGCCAAGCTTCGCAACAATTTGTGAATTTCAACAATTTCGTGTAATTCCGAGCGACTAACTAGTTGTTGTTGTTGAAGATTTCCGTCAAGCTCACTATACAGTTTTTTGACCGACGTCAAGAAGAAAAATATTGTCAAGTCGGACACAAAGTAATAAATATATCCAGTGTAGAAACAGTAACGAAACGCGTAATCTTTTGACTCTGCTATCATAAAATTAAAGTCCACAGCAGCAACTATAAGAGGAAAACCCATTTTTATGGCAGCTGCTAAAACAAAGTGCCTCGATATGTCTTCATAGCCGAATTTGTTTGAACAAAATTGTCGAATTCTCATTTCAGTTAAATACAATTTTGTAAACAGGAGTGCCATTTTTCTTTTCCTTAAATATGCTGCGCAGACGAAGCCTGTATTTTGAGTCAAAATTGCTACAAATTCGTAAACGGTCATCATACTTTTTAGGGTATTTTCAAATCCGTAGAACTTCAAATATACAAAAAAGTTGCTACTTAAAATGAAAATTGCTACACAACATAAGCAAGACGTTTGCTTAACGACTACTTTGTTAGTGATTGTGCCTGTTTTGAATGTTGGTAAGCCTGTAAGTTTCCACAAAACTAAAGTAGGCATAGCGTATTCGTACAAATTTCTGGGTTGCCAGAACATTCTTGTCTTTATTATTAATTTTGGTGTTGGTCTAATGCAGGGTCGATAAAGTTATTAACTCATTACCCAATATGACGAGGTAGTAAACGACCAATTGGAGGAATGTGTGTGTATCCATATAATTAAATAAGACCAAATTAAGTGAAAATATTTACATACATAGGGAAAAATTGAAACGAACAGTTTCATTGTATTCATTTAGCACCTAGGTACGAAATTAATTAAATTATGTTTTGACCATTTCACGAAACTGAATTAAAATTATTACGTATGTTACTATTCCAACAATCATCTACAAAAAGAAGTGTTAATTTTAGGTGTGTTTGTGGATCAGTACTTACTAACAATTTTTCGCTTACCCAGTTAAAATTTTCGTGTGTTTGACTTTTAGTTAATTTTCAATGTCTCGGTTTTCAATTTTTCAAATTTTCGGTTTTATGTTTTTTTGGTTTTTTGATTTTCACTTTTTCGATCTTTTGCTCTGTTTTGCAGTTTCTCGATTTTTAATTCTCTTGATGTCTGGATTTCTCCAAATTTCTTACTTACATGATTTTTGAATTTTTGATTTCTCAAACTCTCGGTTTCTCAGTTTTCCAATTTTTCGACTTTTAAATTTTTGATTATCTAATCAATTTCTCGATTTTTCAATTTCACAATTTTACAATTATTTAAATTCCCAATTATCTAGATTTTTTAATATTTAGATTTTTCAGTTCCTATTTTTGGATTTCTGCTAGTTAATTTTCAGTTTAATTTTTCTTTTTTAATTTTTTCAGTTTTTTATTTACAATTTAAAATTTTTCAGTTACCCGAATTTTCAATTTTTCGAGTTCTGTATTTATTCATTTATCAGTTTTTTCGATTTTTCAATATTTTGCTTTTCCAGTTTTCAATTTTTAGTTAATTTTCAGTTTCTGCATTTCCAATTTTTCAATTTTTTGTCCTTTCAGTTTTTGGTCTTGCAATTTTTCGAATTTTTGCTGTGTTTTTCAATTTCTCGATTATTCCATTTTTCAATTTTTCGGTTATCTGATTTTTCAATTTTTCAAATTTTCAGTTTCTCTATTTAATTTTCTAAATCTTCAATTTCCAATTTTTCAAGTTTTCGATCTTACAAACATGCGATTTTTCAATTTCGCTTTTCCAGTGTTTGATTTTTCAAATTATCAGTTTTAAAAAATTCGATTTTTAGTTAATTTTCAATTTCTGGATTTTCAGTTTCTCAATTTTTCACCTTTTGATTTTTTCACATGACCAATTTTTCAATTTTTTGAGTTTTCATTTTATTGGTGTTTCAATTTTTTGATTTTTCGATTTCTTAGTTATCCGATTTTTGAATTTTTGGATTTTTCAGTTTCTCCTAATTAATTTTCCAAGTTTTCAATTTTACAATTAAGCGATTTTTCAATTTTAAAATTCAGAAATTTTTAGATTCGGGAACTTCCGTTTTCTCAGTTTTCCAATTTTTCGTTTTTCTAATTTTTCGGCTTTTTGATTTTTGATTACTTACTCGATTTCGCGATTTTTCAACTTTAGAATTTTACAATTATTCAAATTGTCAATTATTGTGATTTTTCAATATTTCGATTTTTCATTTTTCAATTTTTGGATTTTCAAATTCTCTTTTTTAAATTTTTTAATTACCAGAATTTTTTATTTTTCGAGTTCTGCATTTACTGATTTATCAATTTTTTGATTTTCCAATATTTCGCTTTTCCAGTCTTCGATTTTTCTGTTTTTTCGATTTCTAGTTAATTTCTAATTTCTTGATTTTCAGTATTTCAATTTTTTATGTTTTCACTTTTAGATTTGCAAGTTTTCGATTTTTTAATTTTTCAGTTTCTCAATAACATAACCAATTTTTCAATTTTTCGACATTTCATTCCTTGGTGTTTCAGTTTTTCGATTTTTCGAAAAACTGAAGTTATCTGATTTTGTATTCTTCGATTTTGCATTGTTTCCCGTATTTAATTTTCTTACTTCTCAATTTTTCGATTTTACAATTACGCGATTTTTCAATTATTTTACAATTTAGCATTTTTAGATTTTTACAATTTCTCGATTTTACGGTTTTTCAATGTTTCCTATATTCAGTTATCTGATTTTTCGATTTTTCACTTGTAATACTAATTTGTCGTTTTACCAACTTTATAGTCTTTCGATATTGATTACTAATACTCAACTTTTTGTTTTTTCGATTTTACAGTTTTTGATTTTCAATTTTAATTTTTCAATTATCCGAATTTTTACTTTTTAGAGTTCTGTATTTATCGGTTTATCAATTTTTAGAGTTTTCAATTTTTCGTTTTCTCAGTTAAAATTTTCGTTTGTTTAACTTTTAGTTAATTTTCAATGTCTCGGTTTTCGATTTTTCAAATTTTCGGTTTTAAAATTTCAGTTTTATGTTCTTTTGGTTTCTTGATTTTCACTTTTTCGATCTTTTGCTCTGTTTTGCAATTTCTCGATTTTTCATTCTCTTGATGTCTCATTTTCTCCCAATTTCTTAGTTACATGATTTTTGAATTTTTGATTTCTCAAACTGTCGATTTTTCAGTTTTCCAATTTTTCGACTTTTAAATTTCTGATTATCTCATCAATTTCTCGATTTTTCAATTTCACAATTTTACAATTATTTAAATTCCCAATTATCTGGATTTTTTAATATATCGATTTTTCAGTTTCTATTTTTGGATTTCTGCTAGTTATTTTTCAGTTTAATTTTTCTTTTTTAATTTTTTCAGTTTTTTATTTACAATTTAAAATTTTACCCGAATTTTCAATTTTTCGAGTTCTGTATTTATTGATTTATCAATTTTTCGATTTTTCAGTATTTTGATTTTCCAGTTTTCGATTTTTAGTTAATTTTCAGTTTCCCCATTTCCAATTTTTAAATTTTTTGTCCTTTCAGTTTTTAGACTTGCAATTTTTCTAATTTTTGCTGTGTTTTCAATTTCTTAGTTATCAATTTTTCGATTTTTCAGTTTCTCTATTTAATTTTTTAACTTTTCAATTTCCAGTTTTTCAATTTTTCGATCTTACAAACATGCGATTTTTCAATTTCGCTTTTCCAGTTTTTGATTTTTCAAATTTTCAGTTTTAAAATTTTCGATTTATAGTTAATTTTCAATTTCTGGATTTTCAGTTTCTCAATTTTTCACCTTTTGATTTTTCACATAACAAAATTTTCAATTTTTCAATTTTCATTGTCCGGTGTTTCAATTTTTCGATTTCTTAGTTATTCGATTTTTGAATTTTTGGATTTTTCAGTTTCTCCTAATTAATTTTGCAAGTTTTCAATTTTACAATTATGCAATTTTTCAATTTTACACAGACAGTTACTCCATTTCCAATTTTTCAATTTTTTTGTCCTTTCAATATTTAGATTTGCAATTTTTTAAATTTTTGCTGTGTTTTTCAATTTCTCGATTATTTCATTTTTCAATTTTCGATTATTTAGTTATCTGATTTTTCAATTTTTCGATTTTTCAGTTTCACAATTTTACAATTATTTAAATTCCCATTATCTAGATTTTTTAATATATCGATTTTTCAGTTCCTATTTTTGGATTTTTGCTAGTTAGAAAAATAAATCTAACTTTTCAATTACCAATTTTTCAATTTTTCGATTTAAAAATATGCGATTTTTCAATTTCACCTTTCCAGTTTTTGATTTTTCAAGTTTTCGGTTTTAAAATTTTCGATTTTTTGTTAATTTTCAATTTCTTGATTTTCAGTTTCTCAATTTTTCACGTACCGAATTTTTAAATTTTTTGGGTTTTCATTTTGTTGGTGTTTCAATTTTTTGATTTTTCGATTTCTGAGTTATTTAATTTTTTGGATTTTTCAGTTTCTCGTATTTAATTTTCCAAGTTTTTAAATTCCAAATTTTTCAATTTTTCGACTGTACAATTAAACTATGTGATTTTTTAATTTTACAATCCAAAAACTTTTAGATTTCTAAAACTTCCCATTTTTCAGCTTTCCAATTTCATCTTTTGATTTTTCACATAACAAATTTTCAATTTTTCGACATTTCATTCCTTGGTGTTTCAGTTTTTCGAAAAATCGATTATCTGATTTTGTATTCTTGGATTTTGGAGTGTTTCCCGTATTTAATTTTTTTATTTTTCAATTTTTCGATTTTACAATTATGCGGTTTTTCAATTATTTTACAATTTAGCATTTTTAGATTTTTTCAATTTCTGGATTTTTCCGTTTTTCAATTTTTCCTAAATTCAGTTATCTGATTTTTCGATTTTTTACTTGTAATACTAATTTTTCGTTTTTCCAACTTTATGATCTTTTGATATTGATTTTACAGTTTTTGATTTTCAATTTTAATTTTTCAATTATCCGAATTTTTAATTCTTAGAGTTTTGTATTTATTTGTTTATCAATTTTTAGATTTTTCAGTTGTTCGCTTTATCAGTTAAAATTTTCGTTTGTTTGACTTTTAGTTAATTTTCAATGTCTCGGTTTTCAATTTTTCAAATTTTCGCTTTTAAAATTTCAGTTTTATGGTATTTTAGTTTTTCCATTTTCACTTTTTCGATCTTTTGCTCTGTTTTGCAATTTCTCGATTTTTCATTCTTTTGATGTCTCAATTTTTCAATTTTTCGAATTCTTAGTTACCTTTTATAATTTTTTGACTTTAAATTTAAAATTTTTTAATTAAATTTTTAATTCTTCTAGTTTTGTTTCTACTGATTTATCAATATTTTCCTCTCCTATTTTCGATTTTTCAATTTTTAATTGTTTGGTTAGCTTGCGTTTTCTCAATTTTCAATTTTTTTCTGTATTTTTCAATTTTTTCAATGCAATTATATGAATTTTCAGTTTTTAAATTTAATTTTTCACATTTGCAGTTTTAAAATTCTTCGATTTCCCAAGTATGTATATGATTTTCAATTTTTAATTTTTCAATTGTTCAACTTTTGATTTCCAGTGGTACGATTTTTTGGTCTTCGATTTTTCAAATTTTTATTTTTGATTTATCAATTATTCAATTTTTCAATTATTTTAACTTTTCGATTTTCCAATTTTTGGATTATTTTAGCTAAACAACCTGAATTGTAAAATTCTTTTGTGATCACTTTTAGGCCACTATGTATTTTTTAACCATCAACTTACTGAATAAACGTTATTACAGTTTAGGGGTAAAAATCAATAAATTGTAAATTTCAAGCAGTTCACTTAAATATGCTGCGCAAACGAAGCCTGCATTTTGAGTCAAAATTGCTACAAATTCGTAAACAGTCATCATACTTTTCAAATCCCTAGAACTTTAAATATACAAAAAAGTTGCTACTTAAAATAAAAATTGCTACACAACATAAACAAGACGTTTACTTTGTTAGTGGTTGTGTCTGTTTTGAATGTTGGTAAGCCTGTAGGTTTCCACAAAACTAAAGTAGGCATAGCGTATTCGTACAAATTTCTGGGTTGCCAAAACATTCTTGTCTTTGTTATTAATTTTGGGGTTGGTCTAATGCAGGGTCGATAAAGTCATTAACTCATTACCCAATATGACGAGGTAGTAGACGACCAATTGGAGGAATGTTTGTGGATCCATATAATTAAATAAGACCAAATTAAGTGAAAATATTTACATACGTAGGGAAAAATTGAAACGAATAGTTTCATTGAATTCATTTAGCACCTAGGTACAAAATTAATTAAAGCTATGTTTTAACCATCTCACGAAACTGAATTAAAATTATTACGTATGTTACTACTCCAGCAATCATCTACAAAAAGAAGTGTTAATTTTAGGTGTGTTTGTGGATCAATACTTACAGAGTAAAATAAGTTCAAATTTATGGGTACCGATCCAAAAATTGTAAAATCAAGATTGTTTATGTATACACATAAGTTAAATCTCTGCAATTACGGAATGAGTACTTTTGAGAATTGTTCTATTATTTGACTTACCTTTTCATCATGTTTTGGTCCGTTGATTTCCATGGCGATCGTTATTTGTTCAATGATTTTATTATTCTAGAAAAGAGTTTTAAATTTGACTGAACAACTAGGAAAAACAAACTTACCTTTTCTACAATTTTCTCAAAGTACAAAGCAATCCTTAAATAAGTAATTAAAGTCACTGGAATCCACGTATGAAGTATAATTATGTCCCACCAATAAAGCGAAATACCACCAATTTTTGGATCGTAACTTAGAACATTAGCGAGTTGTACGGTGATGAAAGCAAAATCGGAAAAAGATTTTAAAATGATCAATTTACTGAACGCTTTGTTGATATTTTTCGACACTTGAAAGAGCTGCCAGTAAATCACCATCAGATTCTCCAAATTGTTAGTTTTATTCCGGTTGAAACTTTTTTCTAGCTGTGCGTATAATTCGTTCAGCACTACTAAGAAATAAAACAAGAAGAGCTCGCAGAATGCACTACAGTACCATTCCATTTGATAAGCTATCATTTCGGTGTCGATACCATGCCAATAGATATAGCCAGAAGTTAGAGCCATTGGTAAAATCTGTGCTACGTATATTATCAGCAAGGTTCTGTGTAATTTAATGACTATGGTGTGATCGAGTGCCAGTTTTTCTGATGCGATGGAATTGCATCTCCTAATACTTTCACAAAAGTTATATTTTTGGGTTTGGCAGATTACGATGGTTCCAATGTTGTCCATCATACAGGCCAGCAGTTGATATAACTTTGTGTAATCCGTGAAAGTGTTACTAATTCCTTTGTAAATTGCATTGTAGCCGAGTATGTTCGATACTATGAAAACGAGAAACACGCAAAATATTTTTGAATTTTTGACTACTAGTGTCTTGTTTTTTAACTGCTGTGATTTTCGTATTTCGTAATGCGGCAAACCACAAATTTTCCAAAGTACTAAAACTGGTGATGATAAATCGTACAGATCTTTGGGTGGATGCACCATTGTTACGAGTTTAATAAAAAGTAGCAAATATAATGTGCTCGTGAAGTTGTAATGAAATGGCCAATCATTTTATAAACAAAGATTATAATCGTTTTTCCACCAACAACAATTTGATATTAGCTAGTAAAAAGTGCACCACCACAGACGAAAGTATTGATTTTACTGCCTGTTTTTCCATTAAAAACAGAGTTTCATTGTAAAATGCACAAAGGGAATACTATTACAAATGTTGGAATAAATTGATCGATGTATCTTTTAGCGTAGCGTGTTTTCATACTCACTTTCCAGAAATATATAATTTATAACTTAGATATACAAGGAAATAAAACGAATTAGACAATTTGTATATAAAAACGGAATAAATATCTAGACAGGAGTCAACTACGTAATGATCAATTTAAACAATTTAAACTAAATAAATCTAAATTAAATAATCCATAATTAGGAACTAAATTTATACAAATAATAATAGTAATAATAATAAGTTAGCAAGAAGCAATATAACCACAATAATAAATCTAAATCTAAGTATTAACCAAGTACATTTGAATTTTTTCCTGAAACAACTGAACTAGAATAAACTTTAATAAAAATTTATTGTAAACCTTGATAATATTATACTTGAAAGATCTCTGAAGGATGGATTGTTAATGGATTGTTAATGCTTTGGCATTGACAGTTCTTGAAGATTTCTTAATGAAAGATTTAAGTTTAACATACTTTTCCTTGTATGAAAAGTTTCAATGTTACGTAAGATTTTTTAATAATGTTAGAAATGTGGATCTTAAAACGAATATCGTCATCAATCACCAACTCCAAATTTCTTACAATATGTAAAACTGGTAGTTTTATTATATTAGCAAATTTAACATTTATATTGCCAAAAAGAACATTTTTAAATTTTCAGGGAGCGAAGCAAATAACTTTGCGTTTATTTATATTCAATTGGAGATTAATTTCAAGATGAAACATTTGCTATATTATTTAAGTCATTGTTTATATGGTTAGATACTATATTAACTGCGTTAGGTTGGAAATGATGCTGCAGTTGGGTGTCATCTGCAAAGGCTCTCTTTTTGGAAACTGAAGATGTCTGCAACAATTGGGAAGTAAATATAGTAAACAGAATTGGGCCTAAGACCGAGCGTTGCGGTACGCATGATGTTATTAAGCCAATTTTGGATCTGCCAGACTCGGTTACAACCTGTTGATGTCGACTATGTAAATAGGTTTTAAAAATCGAAACAGAAATTTGATCGAACCCATAATATTCCAGTTTGGTGCAGAAGAGGTGGTGGTCCAAAGTATCAAAAGCTTGGAATAATCCAAAAGAGTTACAATACTTGTGCGGTTTTTGTCAAGTTCAGTCAGGCAATCATCGATAACAGAAGATAGAGCTGTCGTTGTGCTTTATCCCCTAGGAAAACCAGATTGATCTTCTGATAATATCTCTTCTTTGATTATACATTTTAAGATTTGATTATAGATATATTTTTTTACAACTTCAGATTAGGTTGGAAGAATACTTATTGGTCTTACGTCTTCAGGAGAATTTACCTCATTGGTTTTGGGAATAGGATGAATTAAAGCCACTTTCCATAATTCTGGAAAGTATCCAGTCTCAGCTCTATATAATTTGTAACCATCAATACCAACCGCACCAGAAGGGATATTTTCAGACAACCAAGTCTCAGTAACAGCTACCAAATAAAAATTATTGACAATTTCAATATTTCAATTTTTGATTTTTAAGTATTTCGATTCGCAATTTTTCAATTTTTTGCGCTGTTTTTCAATTTCTGGATTTTTCGGTTAGTCAATTTGTCCATTATTCGTTTATCTGATTTTTCGATTTCTCGGTTTTTCACTTGTAATACTAGTTTTTCGTTTTTCCAACTTTTTGAACTTTCGATATTTGATTAGTGATTACTCAACTTTTTGATTTTTAGATTTTACAGTTTTTTGATTTTCAATTTTAATTTTTCAATTATCCGAATTTTTAATTAGACTAATTGATTTAACAATTTTTCGCTTTCCCAGTTAAAATTTTCGTGTGTTTGACTTTTAGTTAATTTTCAATGTCTCGGTTTTTAATTTTTCAAATTTTCGGTTTTATGTTCTTTTGGGGTCTTGATTTTCACTTTTTCGATCTTTTGCTTTGTTTTGCAATTTCTCGATTTTTCATTCTCTTGATGTCTCAATTTCTCCCAATTTCTTAGTTATATGATTTTTGAATTTTTGATTTCTCAAACTCTCAGTTTCTCACTTTTTCAATTTTTCGACTTTAAATTTTTGTTTATCTAATCAATTACTCGATTTTTCAATTTCGCAATTTTACAATTATTTAAATTCCCAATTATCTAGATTTTTTAATATATCGATTTTTCAGTTCCTATTTTTGGATTTCTACTAGTTAATTTTCAGTTTAATTTTTCTTTTTTAATTTTTTCCGTTTTTTATTTACAATTTAAAATTTTTCTGTATTTATTCATTTATCAGTTTTCGATTTTTCAATATTTTGCTTTTCCAGCTTTAGATTTTTAGTTAATATCAGTTTCTCCATTTCCAATTTTTCAATTTTTTATCCTTGCAGTTTTTAGATTTGCAATTTTTCGAATTTTTGCTGTGTTTTTCAATTTGTCGATTATACCATTTTTCAATTTTTCGATTATTTAGTTATCTGATTTTTCAATTTTTCGATTTTTCAGTTTCTCTATTTAATTTTCTAACTAATTTCGCCTTTCCAGTTTTTTATTTTTCAAATTTTCAGTCTCAATTTTTCTCCTTTTGATTTTTCACATAGCCAATTTTTCAATTTTTTGATTTTTCGATTTCTTAGTTATTTAATTTTGTTATTTTTGGGATTTTTCAGTTTCTCGTATTTAATTTTCAAAGTTTTTAATTTCCAATTTTTCAATTTTTCGATTTTACAATTAAACTTTGTGATTTTTTAATTTTACAATCCAAAAACTTTAAGGTTTCTAAAACTTCCGATTTTTCAGTTTTACAATTTCTCCTTTTGATTTTTCACATAACAAATTTTTCAATTTTTCAATTTTCATAGTCCCGGTGTTTCAATTTTTCGATTTTTCGATTTCTTAGTTATCCGATTTTTGAATTTTTGGATATTTCAGTTTCTCCTAATTAATTTTCCAAGTTTCCAATTTTACAGTTATGCGATTTTTCAATTTTAAAATTCAGCAATTTTTAGATTTCGCGAACTTCCGTTTTCTCAGTTTTCCAATTTTTCGCTTTTCTGATTTTTCGGCTTTTTTATTTTTGATTACTTACTCAATTTCGCGATTTTTCAATTTTACAATTTTACAATTATTCAAATTGTCAATTAATTTTCAATATTTCGATTTTTTAGTTTTCAATTTTTGGATTTTCAAATTTTCTTTTTAAATTACCAGAATTTTTTATTTTTCGAGTTCTGTATTTACCGATTTATCAATTTTTTGATTTTCCAATATTTCGCTTTTCCAGTCTTCGATTTTTCTGTTTTTCGATTTTTAGTTACATTCTAATTTCTTGATTTTCAATATTTCAATTTTTTATGTTTTCACTTTTAGAATTTCAATTTTATGTTCTCTTAGTTTTTCGATTGCAAGTTTTCGATTTTTTGCTCTGCTTTATAATTATCCGATTTTTTAATTTTTCAGTTTCCTCAATTTTCCACCTTTTGATTTTTCGCATAACCAATTTTTCAATTTTTCGACATTTCATTCAGTTTCGATTTTTCGGAAAACTGAAGAGTTTTTCGATTTTTCGAAAAACTGAAGTTATCTGATTTTGTATTCTTGGATTTTGCAGTGTTTCCCGTATTTAATTTTCTTACTTTTCAATTTTTCGATTTTACAATTATGCGATTTTTCAATTATTTCACAATTTAGCATTTTTAGATTTTTCCAATTTCTCGATTTTTCGGTTTTTCAATTTTTCCTATATTCAGTTATCTGATTTTTCGATTTTTCATTTGTAATACTAATTTTTCGTTTTTCCAACTTTATGATCTTTCGATATTGATTACCAATACTCAACTCTTTGATTTTTCGATTTTACAGTTTTTGATTTTCAATTTTAATTTTTCAAGTCTTATAGTTCTGTATTTATTGGTTTATCAATTTTTTTATTTTTCCAAAAACTTTTAGATTTCCAAAACTTCCGATTTTTCAGTTTTCCAATTTCACCTTCTGATATTTCACATAACAAATTTTTCAATTTTTCAATTTTCATTGTCCCGGTGTTTCAACTTTTCGATTTTTCGATTTCTTAGTTATCTGATTTTTTAATTTTAGGATTTTTCAATTTCTCCTAATTAATTTTTCAAGTTTTCAATTTTACAATTAAGCGATTTTTCAATTTTAAAATTCAGAAATTTTTAGATTTCGCGAACTTCCGTTTTCTCAGTTTTCCAATTTTTCGGCTTTTTTATTTTTGGTTAATTACTCAATTTCGCGATTTTTCAATTTTACAGTTATTCAAATTGTCAATTATCCTGATTTTTCAATATTTCGACTTCTCAGTTTCCAATTTTTGGATTTTCAAATTTTCTTTTTAAATTTTTTAATTACCAAAATCTTTTATTTTTCGAGTTCTGTATTTACTGGTTTATTAATTTTTTGATTTTCCAATATCTCGCTTTTCCAGTCTTCGATTTTTCTGTTTTTCGATTTTTAGTTAATTTCTAATTTCTTGATTTTCAGTAAATCAATTTTTTATGTTTTCACTTTTAGAATTTCAATTTTATGTTCTCTTAGTTTTTCGATTTGCAAGTTTTCGATTTTTTGCTCTGCTTTATAATTATCCGATTTTTTAATTTTTCAGTTTCTCAATTTTCCACCTCTTGATTTTTCGCATAACCAATTTTTCAATTTTTGGACATTTCATTCCTTGGTGTTTCAGTTTTTCGATTTTTCCTATATTCAGTTACAAATTTTTCGTTTTTCCAACTTTATGATCTTCATCTTAAAATTGATTGCTAATACTCAAATTTTTGATTTTCCGATTTTACAATGTTTGATTTTCAATTTTAATTTTTCAATTATCCAAATTTTTAGTTCTGTATAGAGTTCTGTTCTGTTCTGTAGAATTGGTTTATCAATTTTTAGATTTTTCAATTTTACGCTTTCTCATTTAAAATTTTCGTTTGTTTGACTTTAAGTTAATTTTCAATGTCTCGGTTTTCAATTTTTCAAATTTTCGGTTTTAAAAGTTCAGTTTGATGGTCTTTAAGTTTTTCCATTTTCGCTTTTTCGATCTTTTGCTCTGTTTTGCAATTTCTCGATTTTTCATTCTCTTGATGTCTCAATTTTTCAATTTTTCGAATTCTTAGTTGCTTGACTTTTGAATTTTTGATTTTTCGATTTTATAGTTTTTTGACTTTCGATTTAAAAATTTTTAATTCTTCTAGTTTTGTTTTTACTGATTTATCAATATTTTGCTCTTCTATTTTAGATTTTTCAATTTTTAATTGTTTGGTTAACTTGCATTTTCTCATTTTTCAATTTTTTTTTGTATTATTCAACGTTTGGAGTTTGTCATTTTACAAACGATTTTTCGGTTTTTAAATTTAATTTTTCACATTTACAGTTTTAAAGTTCTTCGATTTCCCACGTATGTATATGATTTTCAATTTTTAATTTTTCATTTGTTCAAATTTTGATTTCGTGGCACGATTTTTTGGTCTTTGATTTTTCAAATTTTCATTTTTGATTTTTCAATTATTCAACTTTTCAATTATTATTAAGTTTCGACTAAATTAAGTGAAAATATTTACATACATAGGGAAAAATTGAAACGAATAGTTTCATTGTATTCATTTAGCACCTAGGTACAAAACTAATTAAAGTTATGTTTTAACCATCTCACGAAACTGAATTAAAATTATTACGTATGTTACTACTCCAACAATCATCTACAAAAAAAGTGTTAATTTTAGGTGTGTTTGTGGATCAGTACTTACAGAGGAAAATAAGTTCAAATTTATGGGTACCGATCCAAAAATTGTAAAATTAAGATTGTTTATGTACACACATAAGTTAAATCTCTGCAATTACGGAATGAATACTTTTGAAAAATGTTCTATTGTTTGATTTACCTTTTCATGATATTTTGGTTCGTTGATTTCCATAGCGATCGTTATTTGTTCAATGATTTTATTGTTCTAGAAAAGAGTTTTAAATTTAACTGAACAACTTGGAAAAACAAGCTTACCTTTTCTACAATTTTCTCAAAGTATAAAGCAATCCTTAAGTAAGAAATTAAAGTCACTGGAATCCACATATGAGTTATAATTATGTCCCACCAATAAAATGAAATACTTCCAATTTTTGGATCGTAACTTGGAACATCACCCAGTTGCACGGTCATGAAAGCAAAATCGGCAAAAGATTTTAAAATTATCAATTTACTGAACGCTTTGTTGATATTTTTCGACACTTGAAAGAGTTGCCAGTAAATCACCATCAACTCCTCCAAATTATCAGTTTGACTCCACTTGAAGCTTTTTTCTAGCTGTGCGTATAATTCGTTCAGTACTACTAAAAAATAAAACAACAAAAGCTCGCAAAAAGCACCACAGTACCATTCCATTTGAAAAGCTATTATTTTGGTATTGATACCATTACAAATGTAGTCGTAGCCAGAAGTTACAACCATTGGCAAAATCTGTGCTACGTATATTATCAGCAAGGTTCTATGTAATTTAGTAACTATGGTGTGATCGAGGGCTAGTTTTTCTAATGCGATGGAATTACATCTCCTAATACTTTCACAAAAGTTATATTTTTGGGTGTGGCAGATTACGATGGTGCCAATGTTGTCCATCATACAGGCCAGCAGTTTATATAACTTTGTGTAATCGGTGAAAGTTTTATTAATTCCTTTGTAAATTACATTGTAGCCAAGTATGTTCGATACTATGAAAACAAGAAACAGGCAAAATATTTTGGACTTTTTGACCAGTATTGTCCTGTTGTTTAACTCCTGTGATTTTCGTATTTCGTAAAACGGCAAACCACAAATTTTCCAGAGTAATAAGACTGGTGATGATAAATCGTACAGATCTTTGGGTGGATGTATCATTGTTACGAGTGTAATAATGTGCCCGTGAAGTTGTAATGAAATGGCCAATCATTTTATAAACAAAGATTATAATCGTTTTTCCGCTTAACACCAATTTGTTATAGTTAGGAGGCATATTAGATAGTAAAAAGTGCACCACCACAGGCGAAAGTATTGATTTTACTACCTGTCCGTTTAAAAAAAGTGTTTCAGCGTAAATGTGAGAATACGCTCGTCTTTATAACAACAAAATAATGATAAGGTAAGAATTGTAATAACAACATTCAGAATATTTTGTTCAATGGAGGCTTATGAATAATTTTAGTCATCTGTTTTGGGGCGATAAACTCATTCAATTCAAACAAATGTCTACGTGACATTCTTCCGATGTAATTTATTCCCGTTGATAATGTGCTGTAAATACATTTTTTTCATTTCATTTCTGCTGTGGAGTGTTCAACTTGACTAAACTGCACTAAGTAAATTATGTAAGTAGTAGCTCCAGCTACCATCTGAAATTTATTAAGATTAGTTCCCTGAAAGAGATGCTAAATATGCAACTATGGACTCTTTATGTGACCAATAAGTGACTTTCGAACCAACTTGTATTTATTTTAATTCACTTACTGAATAAATAATGGTGTAGTTTAGAGGTAAACATCCAAAAATTGTAAATTTCAAGCAGTTAATTTTCATGTTTAAGGAAACGCTTTCTTCCTAAAATTTTGTAGTTTACTGGTTTCGAAATACTTATCTGTATTTATACACACAAATTTATAAAACTTGGTACCATTCTTGGAGGCATTTTCAGCAAGATCCTCAATCAATTCACCAGTCAGTAAGTCCTAAAAATTTCATTGTTTCAGACCCAAATTGTAATTGTAATTTTTAAGGAGTTTAGTTACCTGTTCTGAAATCTTATCAAAGAGGTAAGTTATGGTGATAATTGAATGGAAAATCAACACCATCCAAAGACTAAGTGCTGTTGTCATGGCCAATGCAGAACCTAACGAATAGCTTAAGTGGATTGTCGTAGTCGCACCATAAAACACATCGGAAGCAATCAAAAAGAAATCATTTAAAAATTTCGGAAGCAAAAAATACTGCATTTCGTTGGATACACTTTGAGCTAAGCGTCGCAACAATTTATGACTTTCGACAATTTCGTTTAATTCAGAGAGACTAACAACTTGTTGCTGTTGAAGTTGTTTTTCAAATTCACTATATAGTTTTTCTACGGACGCCAAGAAGAAAAGTATAGTCAAGTCTGACACAAAGTAGTAAATAAATCCACCGTAGAAACAGTAACGAAAAGCGTACTCTTTTGGTTCTGTTATCATAAAACTGAAGTCCAGGACGATAATTACAAGAACTAAGATCGTTTTTACAGCAACTACCAAAGTCAAGTGCTGCGATATGTCTTCATAATTAAATTTGTTCCAACAAAATTGTCGAATTCTCGTTTCAGTTCCAAATATTTGTGTAAACAGAACTGCGATTTTCCCTTTTCTTAAATATGCTGTACCGACAAAACCCACATTTTGAGTGAAAATTGATACAAGTTCGTTAACTGTCATCATACTTTTCAGGGTATTTTCAAATGCGTAAAACATCAAAAACACAATAAACTTGCTAGTCAATAAAAAAGTTGCGACACAACATAAAACAGACGTTTGCAAAACGATTACTTTATTAGTGGTTGTGTCTGTTTTCAATGTTGGTAAGCCTGTAAATTTCCACAAAAGTAAAGTAGGTCTGGCATATTCGTACAAATTTTTCGGTCGCCAGAACATGTTCCCTCAACTAATTTTGATGTTGTTGAAGTGCGGGATCGATAAAAGTCGTTACCTAATATGACGAGATATTAAAGTAAACTTTGAATTATATAAATGTTTGTGTTTACATAAAATTAAGTAAATAATATATGTAATAATAATGATGCGTACATTTAAACGGTTAATTAAAATTATGTTTTGTCCATTCCATGGAACTGAATTAAATATATTACGTATGTTACAATTCCAGAAATCATCTGAAAAAAGAAACATTAAATTAGGGTATTTGGCGCTTCCTGTACTTACAGAGAAAAATAAGTTTAAATTTATGGGAATCGATCCAAGGATTGTAAAATTAAAATTGTTTATGACTGCACACCAATTAAATTTCTGCAACTACGAAATGGGTAATTTTGGGAAATGTTTTATGTAGTTTGACCCACCTTTCCATGATACTGGTGTTTGTTGTTTTCCATGAAGATCGTTATTTGTGCAATGATTTTTTTATTCTACAAAAAACAGGTCTTACTGAAATTAGCAATTTTCCGTTACTTACCTTTTCTACAATTTTTTCGAAATACAAAGCAACCGTTAAGTAAGAAATTAAAGTCATTGCAATCCACATATAATTTAGAAATAGATTCCGTAAATAAGACAAAATACTTTCGCTTTTGGCATCGTAACCTGGAAAACTACCGAGTGCGACCGTCATAAAAGCAAAATCGCAAAATGACTTTAAAATGATCAATTTACTGAACGTTTTATTAATATTTTTTGATACTTCAAAGAGTTGCCAGTAAATCACCATTAAGTTCTCCAAATTATTAGTTTCATTACACTTGGAACTTTTTTCTAACTGGGCGTATAATTCGTTCAGCACTACTAAAAAATAAAACAGGAAGAGCTCACAGCATGCAGCGCAGTACCATTCCAGTTGAAAAGCTAATAGTTTGGTACTGAAACCACTACAAATGTAGTCGTAGCCGGAGGTTACAGCCATCGGTAAAAGCTTTGCTATGTATATTTTTAATAAGGTTTTGTATATTTTATTGACTATGGTATAATCCAGAGCTAGTTTTTCTAAAGCGATGAAATTACATCTCCTAATATTTTCACAAAAGTTACATTTTTGGCTCTGGCAGATTATAATGGTTCCAATGTGGTTCATCATACAGGCAATCAGTTTATATAAGTTTGTGTAATCGCTGAAAGTTTTACTAATTCCTTTGTAAATTACATTGTAGCCAAGTATATTCAACACTATGAAAACAATAAACAGGTAAAATATTTTAGAATTTTTGACTACTATTGTGTTTTTTGATTGCTTTGTTTTTCGTATTTCGTAATGCGGCAAACCACAATATTTCCAGATTATTAAAATTGGTGATGATAAATCGTACAGATCTCTGGGTAGATGCACCATTGTTACAAGTGTAATAAAAGACAGTATTTGTGGTCGTCAAGTTGTAATGAAATGGGCGATCATATTATAAATAAATGTTCTTATAATATTGTCTTTTTTTCGTTTAACATTAATTTGATATAGTTATAAGGTATATTAGACAGTCGAAAGTACACCACCACAGGTGGAAGTATTGATTCTCCTATCTGTTTGTCCACTAAAAATACAGTTTCAGTGTAAAGTGTACACAAATGGAACACTATTAGAAATATTGGAATAAATTGATCGCTTTGTCTTTTAGTACTGTTAAACTAACAGAAACGATAAACACAAGAAGTATTACAAGGGAAGTGCATTACAATTTTGGAAACCATGTATTCCCGAAGCTTTTGGAGAGAAGGTTGCTTTAAAAAGGGAGAATCGTCAAAAGTGAGGCAATTCAAGTTGATGCCTGAAGACGACAATTAGTAGAAAGCGGATTTATAAGCACAAAAAAATTAGGAATAAGCGCTTATATAAGCACAACATTTAAAAAAAAAGTTTTATTTTAAGCAAAAAAGCATTAAATAAGCATAACATTTTCATTAAAAAAATTTTATTTTAAGCAAAAAAGCATTAAAAACATAATCATATTACAAATCAAAGAACACTTCTTAGAGCTTTGGATAAAATATTATTACAATAATCCTAGACTTTATTATTATTTTACACACGTATTTCAGTTTTCTTTAAAACAATTTATGATTGTAATATGTTCAAAGTTGTCCACTGTAAAATTTTTTCGCCGATCATTTGAAATGTGTTTAAAATTGGAGAATGTGCGTTCAACATCCACACTCGTTGTTAGCGCAAATTTGAATTTTGCAACTAATGTCGAATCTAACTCCACATTTTCCACCTTCTGGCCTTGTAAAACACGAGCAACGTCGGAAAGAACACCGAAACTTGCATTTTTATTTAACACTTCGTCAAGTTTTTGAGATACCCTAGTACCAATATCACCCCTTACTGCGTTTGCTTGTTGTTTAAATTCTTTCACTAAGTTTATGGCATCTACCAACAACATGTTGGGTTTTTCTAACTTTTCTATTACCTCACATATATAATATAATTCAGCTCTGCAGGCCTTAAAGGCCCTGGGCTTTTTTAACAATAATTTTCCATTTGTTCCTGTCGGCTGCTTTGGATCTCCAATCTTCAATGCCTAAGTTTTGAAGATCTTTTCGAACATCATCTATCCACTTCAGTTTTGGCCTTCCTCTCTTTTTCTTTCCTCCTTTTAGGCGGTTTAATACTTTCCCAATTGTCCTTTCCTCTGGTGCTCTTCCGACGTGGCCTAGCCATCTTAGTCTCTGTGCTCTGATTATCTTCGTGATTGTTGGTTCTCCGTATATTTCCTCGATCTCTCGGTTTGTTCTTCTTCTCCATTGGTCTAGTTCTTTTATACCTCCATATATCTTTCGTAGTATCTTGCGTTCCCATACTTCCAACTTCTGTTCCATTTCGTTCGTTAGCGTCTATGTTTCACTAGCGTATAGGACTGTAGGTCTTACTATTGTCTTGTATACTTGTTTCTTTGTTCGTCGTGTTACATTCTTACTCCTCAGAAATCTGTTTAATCTTCCTACACTCTTGTTTGCTTTCGCGATCCGTTCTTCTATCTCTTCGTTCATTTCGTTCTCCTAGATATTTGAACCTATTTACTTCTTCGAATTCGTATGTTGTTCCTTCTTCTGTAGTTACTTTCAGTGGTTTTGCTGGGGTTTGTTTTGTTTCCAACTTCATAAACTTCGTTTTCTCTTGGTTGATCGCTAAACCCATTCGTTTCGCTTCTCTGACTTGATTTTTTGTCATTTTCTTCATTTCTGCTTCTGTTCTCGTTATACATGTCATGTCATCTGCAAAGGCCATATTTTGGTGTGTTTTTTCGTATATCGTGCTCGTTCTGTGGATGCCACTTCTCCTTATTATTGCTTCGAGTACTACATTGAACAGGGTAGTTGATATTGGATCTCCTTGCCGGAGTCCTGTTCTTACTTGGAATGGTTCTGACAACAGACCATTTATCCTGACTCTGTTTCTGGTGCCCTGCAGGGTCATCTTTGTCAGTTTTATTAGTTTTCTTGGGACTCCCAGTTCTTGCATGGCTTCTAGCAGTTCTTTCCTGTTAACCGTGTCATAGGCTTTTTTAAAGTCTATGAACAGCAGATATAAGTTGATTACCTGTTCGTAATGTACTTCTTGTAATTGCTTCAATATAAATATCTGGTCTACAGTAGATCTATTTTTCCTAAACCCTGCTTGATATTCTCCTACTATTTTTTCCATATGCTGCTTTAGTCTTCGGTTGATGCAAGTGGTCATTACCTTATACGTTACGTCTAGCAGCGCTATTCCGCGATAATTTTCGCATTTCGTAATATCTCTTTTTTTAAATATCGGGCAAAGTACTGCTTCACTCCATTGTTCTGGCATTTTTCCTTCCTTCCAACATTCTAGCACTAGTCGATGTATCTCTGATGCTACTGCCTCTCCTCCGTACTTTAGCATCTCGCCCTTTATTCCGTTTCTACCAGGACTTTTGTTGTTTTTCATCTGCCTTAGTGTTTCTCTGATCTCTCCTTCGTCAATTTCTATTGTTTCATCTGGGTCATCCGAGTCGTTCACTCTTTCGTTCGTATCTTGCTGTGTATCCTGTTCGTTTAGCAGCTCTTCAAAGTATTCTGCCCATCGTTTTATTCTTGCTTGTTCGTCTCCTATCAGGTTGCCGTCCTTGTCTTTACAATATATTACTCATGGTTGATAGCCTCTTTTCTCTTTTTTCACGTCCTGGTAGAAGTTCCTTATTTCATTCTTGTTGAAGTTTTCTTCTATTTGTCGTATTTGTTCTTCCATCTTTGCTCGTTTCTTATTTCTGCATATCTTCTTGTATTCTTTCCTTTTTTCTTGGTAATCTTTTTGGTTCTTCTCATTTTTTGATTTTAGATATTTCTGTCTGGCTGACCTCCCCGCTTCTATTGCTTTTCTACATTCCTCGTCAAACCATTCGTTTCTATTTTTGTTGTCTTTTTTGACGAACCCTAGTACTTCTTCTGAGGTCTTCCATATGTTCTCTTGTAGTTCTTCCCACCTCTTTTCTATAGGTATGTCTTGCTCTGTTGATCTTATTCTCTCATTCATCTTTTGTTCGTATTCCTGTTGTACTACAGCTTTCTTAAGTTTGTTTATATTTATATCACGTTGCGTCTTCTTTCCTTCTTTTTTCTTCGGTATTTCTTGTTTGAGGTCTGCTCTTACTAGAAAGTGGTATGAATTCGCTTCTGCTCCTATGTAGCTTCTTAATCTGGTTATTAGTTGGGCATCTCTCCTTTCTACCAGTATGTGGTCTATTTGGTTGACCGTTTTTCCGTCAGGCGACATCCATGTGCCTTTGTAGATCTCTTTCTGCGCAAAGAAGGTGCTTTTGACTACCATTTTATTTTCTTCTGCAAACTCTATCAGTTTTTCTCCATTTTGATTCGTTTTTTGGTGTTTGCTTTCTTTCCCGATTGTTGGCCTGTAGCAATTCTCTTTACCTATCATTGCGTTGGCGTCTCCTATAACCATTTTAATGTCATGTTTTGGTATTTTCACATATTCTTTTTCTAGTTCTTCGTAATATTCTGTTTTTATTTCTAGATCTTTCTCTTCAGTCGGTGCATATATATTCAGTAGGCTTATTTTCCTGTACTTACTTCTCAATCTTATATAGCTCATTCTTTCTGAGATTGGTTTGAAGATAATTACTGCTCCTTTCAGGCTCTTCTTCACCATGAATCCTGTTCCTAGTTCTCTGTTGTCAATTCCGCTATTAAATAATATGTAGTTGTCTATTTCAGTGATGAATTTGCCTTTTTGTTTCGTCTCTTGTATAGCTGCTACATCTATATTATACCTTCGTAATTCTTGAACTATTTGTTTGAGTTTTCCTTCGCTATATGTTCGTCGAACATTCCATGTTCCTATTCTAATTTTCGGGTTTTTCTTTCTCTTCATAATTCCTATCGG
The DNA here is from genome assembly GCA_022388445.1 of Zophobas atratus. Taxonomy (NCBI): domain Eukaryota; kingdom Metazoa; phylum Arthropoda; class Insecta; order Coleoptera; family Tenebrionidae; genus Zophobas; species Zophobas atratus. Next base: position 53,710,523 of record CM039442.1, on the reverse strand, counting down.
GTCATCCTTGAGCTTTGCATACGTCGTCATTGTTTTCCGATGTGTGGTTTCTTCCTCTGTTAGTTTTTTGGATTTTCTTCGGGGTGCGACGGTGCTTTCACTAATTTGTTTGATTTCGTGTGCCAGTGCCAGACTTCTCCTGCCCATATCATCCTACTTTTGCCTCGACTCCTTTCCCTCTTTCTGCAGCTGCTATTCCTATTATTTTCTTTTGTATCTCGCTCTCTTGTTTGGTGTAAACGTCTTCAATAAACGTTTTTGATCCTTTTAATTTGTTCTTCTGTTTCATGATTGCTCTTTTTGTGTCCCAGTTCTCTATCTTTGCTACTACTATGTCGTATTTTTCGCTGACTAATCTTGCGTCTTGTATCTTAGTTTGGATTCCTACCTTATTTTTTAGGAGTTCTTCAACCTCTGCTGTTATTTCGCTTCCTTGTAGTTTCCCTCCTTTAAGTACGATGTTGTTTCTCCTTTCTGCTTTTTCCAGTTGTTCTAAGTGTTGCTCCACTCTTTCTAATCTTTCGGTCAGTCTTTGGTTATCTTCTCTTAGTGTTGTTACTTCTGTTTGGTATGCTCTTTGGTCTCTTTTCATTTCTGCGATTTCCTCCATTAACGTTTTGAACATATTCTTTACTTCATCCATGTCTCCTGCTTGTTCCCTCTTCTGCTTCCTTTGTACTCTTTGACCTTCCGGTGATGGTGAAAAGGAAGTTTCTCTTTTTCGTTTCTGGTTGTCTTGTTCTTCTATTGCTAGTTTGTGTCCTTTTTCCGGCTCAGGATTCCCGTTTGGCATTCCCTGGCCGACTTTCTTGCTTCCTGTGTATCTAGTACGCTCCTGTGTTGTTTACTTCGTGCCGCGATAAGAACTGTCACCCAGACTATCTCTTCGGAGGTTAGGTTCTTTTGATTTCACACTTTCCCGAATAATTGCTGTCTTTACACTTCTTGGTGCTTCTTACTCTTATTCCACTTCACTTCTTTGTTTTCTACTACGTCTCTTTCGCTTTTGACGCTCGATACCTCTTGATTTTCGAGTTTGGATTTCGGAGCGTGTTCTGCTTATTGTAGTCACGTATGATGCATCTATATAACTTTTCTATTACATCACATACGAATTGATAATTGCTTCTTAGAAAAGCTAGATCTTGTCGCAAATCTTTGTTTTCCAAAATATTTATGCAATCTTTAATCGATTGAGAAGAATCTTCGCCAAACTCCGTAACTACTTCCTCAAATTCTTTGATATATTTGTCATAATAAAATGTGGCCTGTAACCATGTTCCCCATCTCGTTATAATCGGCTCTGTTTGAACACTGGGCCTACATAATTTTTTCGGAGAGTACTTTCAACCGGAATATGTCGATTGCAGTGTTTTTCAAGGAATTCTTGAAGAGGGCCTTTCTCCAATTTTTTTAAAGGTATATTGGACTGGATCATCATTTTACATAAATCGAAATTAAACTGAAACTGCTCATCTTTTGTGGAAGTAGATGCAACAGATTCATGTATGGTCTGCTGTTTAATTTTAGAAACTTCAAACATTTTCTTCCTTTCTACATGAAGAGTCGTTCTGACATGTTGCGTCACGTTATATTTTTTATCACTTTGAATCTAAAACAACGTACATATACAGGATTAACAAAGGAAAATAGATAAAAAAAAAATTAGTGGGTTTATGGTTTTCACACAAGCTCTGTAGAATATTTTGTTGTTTTCTAATTTTAATTCTGGAAAATCCCTTATCCACTCATCCCGCGTCGATTTTACTTTCGGCATTCTTTTAAAATATTAGTAATATTACCAAAAAGAATTTAACATGTAACAAGGGAGAACCACGTATAACACTGTACTACGACAGATGCGATAGACTGATGGTTGTGAAATAAACGGTTCATTTACTTAAAAGTTTCCCTTAGAAAAATTTTAAGGTAGATAGTTGGATACAATAATCCTTTTTCTAGAAAATCTTCAATGGTCTTGCCGCAAAATGCCGAAAAAGAACATCTGGTTAAAAGCTTTAATTCATTATCAACGGAAGTAAGGATTTAAAGTCATAAAATCTATGGAGTATTTTTCCAATCCTATAATAAAATTTGATTACCCAAACGACCGGAACCTATTCACAGAAAGGGTCTTGAGTAAGTGTACTTCAATGGTCAAGTCCAGGTAAAATGCATACGATACGATACGGCTAACTAACAAGTATTTGTCATCCCGACAAGGCCGGCATTTAATAATAATAATAATAATAATGTTTATTAGTGCCTTAATTACAATACATCACTATTGTTTGTGCACATGTCAGTTTACAATTTATAATATTGAATTCAAATTTAAATTAAGTCTAAAATATTTTGTCATTACAAAATTCTTCAACACTGTAAAAAGCTTTGCATGTCAAGTAATGTTTTATTGTCGTTTTAAAATGTGTAAATGGCGAATTTTGTATTGCAACGGGTAACATGAAAAAACTTTATTCCAAAATATTCGGTACCTGTCCGAGATTTTGTTAATCTCAAATTTTTCAGACACAAATCTGTATTATGACGCGTATTATAGGTATGGACATCGCGGTGTGTCTTATAAACGGTTAAATTAGACTTCACATAAATCAAACAATGGAAGATATAAAGCGAGGGTAAAGTCATAATTTTAAAACGTTTGAAGTGGTCCTTACAATCGTGGCGATATTTTAAACCACCTAAAACTCTAACAGCTTTACGCTGTAGACCAAATATTCGGTGTCTTGAGCTCGAGTGACCCCAAATCAATAGACCATATGACAACTGTGCTTGGATAAGGGCAAAATAGGCTACTCTCAAAGTTTCAAGGGGAAGTTGGTTATAGAGGTGTCGTAGTACAAAAATATTTTTACACAATTTATCGGCAACTATTTTCCCATGATCATTCCAAGTTAACTGGCGATCAATGTGCAAACCCAGGAATTTAGTGGACTCTGAGTATTCTTCAGGTATTTCTTCTTTTTTTAGACTGAATAACATATTAATGCATTTGTTTTCGTTGGTTGTTAACTTATTGCTGTGAAACCAACGCGTAGCTCTCGACTGCGCCCTTTCATGGATACAAATTGTCTCAGCAATGTTTTTACCTACTGTTAAAATGGTTGTATCATCGGCAAAAAGTAATGAGCGAGTCTGCAAATATCCCGGAAAGTCATTGATGTAGATTAGAAACAGTAGGGGGCCCAATACTGAGCCCTGAGGTACACCGTGTGTAATGGGGAGACTTGCAGAGTTTGCAGACCCGTTTCTTACAATTTGCCAACGCTCTTCCAAAAAAGATGAAATTAACTGACAAGAGGTGGGATGTAAGTTATACTTACATAGTTTCATTATTAGTATTTCATGCAAAACGCAGTCAAAAGCCTTTGTCAGATCTAAAAACGATGCCATGCCTACTTCACCCTTTTCCAAACACTTAATGACTGTATCAGTTAATGCCAGTATTGCATCAGTAGTGGACTGGCCTTTCCTAAATCCATATTGAACTGGAGAAATTAATTTATTATCTTCCAAAAAGGAATTTAATTGATTGCACAGAATTTTTTCCAATATTTTGGAAAAAAACTGGTAGTAATGCTATTGGTCGGTAATTACTAGGTTTACTACTATCACCATTTTTATGGATAGGAATAATGACACCTGTTTTTAAACACTTTGGGAAGATAGAATTTCTAATGCATAAGTTAATTAATTTGGTTAGTGGCGATATCAGTAAATTTTTTATATATTTAATTATAGTTACATTAAGTCCGAATATGTCAAGTGAATTACTAGGTTTTAAACTATCTATTACATCTCGAACCAGGATACCAGATATTTCAGAAAAGTAAAATGAGTCGGCACATTACAATCACTTATCACACTATTATCACAGTCAGACATTAGGTACAATGGGTCATCACAGTTATCAGGCAAATTATTTACTAGGTTAGAAGCTACAGTACTAAAATATATATTAAAATCATCACAGGATATATCACAGTTACTATTTGTTTTTATTTTATGACTAGATAATTTGTTGGTACTATCTTTGATAATTCGCCACATGACTTTTGATTTGTTGTTAGCCGTGTCAATAATTTTTTTGTTACTGTGAATTTTTTTAAGCCTAATTTGTTGACGGTAAATCTTCCTATAATTGTTTCTTGCTTTCCTTGTTTCAGAAGAATTTATAATTTTGTCCAAATTATTTAAAAATTTGAGAGTATCTCTCATAGCTTTTAAGTCATTGTCAAACCATTTGGATCTACTTCTTAAATTTATAGTTTTTTCAGGAAAAGCAATAGTCATACTAGTACATATAATTTCTATAAATTTACTAAATTTAGCGTTAACATCAATTTCCTGACTTTCAATAAATCTCCAGTCACTATTTGAAAGTAAATTAAACAGTATGTTTTTTCCAACTTTTGTTATTGGCCTATGTGTTCTTATTAAGTCAATATTTGGTGAAGTACCTTTTAAAATGGACATTTCCAGTTTTATTCCTGTGTGATCAGATAATGCTAAATCTAATGGACTAGTTTTGCAATAATCAATATTAATATTTGTGAAAATATTATCCAGGCAATTTAACTTTCTTGTGGGAAAATGTACGAGTTTTATTAAATTGTAGCAAGCCATAAAATCACAAACTTGGGTTGATAAATTATTATCACAAAGAAAATTAACGTTAAAATCACCCGCAATTAAGACATTGTTTTTCAACACATTTATGTGATGAAGCAAAAAACTAAGATTGGTGAAAAAGCACTCCAATTCGCCCGATGGTGGTCGATAAATATTAATAAAGAAAATATTACTATCTGTCAGATGTATACCACAGATTTCAATATGATTTTCTATAGAAAATTTCTTACACAATTCAATAGGTATTGACCGTAATCCTTCGTGTTGCAGAACTAAAGATCCTCCATATTGAGAAGCGGTTCTTGCACTTCTTGCAAAATATGATGCCGTTGAGAAGCTTCCTATTTGAACAAAATATGCATTAAAATTCATATTCGTCGAAAAAAGCATTAAATAAGCACATAAGTTTTAATATGCATAAAATTGAAAAAAAAGCAAATAAGCATAAAAAAAATGTGTCAAATGACTCCAAATTATATCATAGTTACAGATATAAAAAAGTTTTGAAGTGCTTACATTTTTCACAAAAAGCATTAAACCTAGAAATCAGCTCTCAAGTTATTAGAATTGAGATAGGGCGCGTGAGGTTTATATTTTGCCTTAATAAACATAGCATTTTTTACAACATGAAACTTAGAACATGGTTAAATAGGTACATTTTTGCAAAGAAATATGGATTTTGCACTTATGGAGCGAAACCTAATTGCAAAATCGATATTTTCTTATACAAATTTTCCATTTTAAACATATTTTAAATTTCATGTTGTAAAAAGAAGTCTATATGAATTAAAACAAAAAGGCAAATGTAGGCCCGCCCACCCCCCTATCTCAATTGTGATGATTTTTTTTTAATTGTCAGGAGCCAAAGGAGCGGAATTTAACTGCAAAGTCCTTATCTAAGAACAAAAAAAAAATCATCACAATTGAGATGGGGCGGGTGGGCGGGGATAAATTTTGCCTTTTTTCTTAATATGTATAGACTTATTTCGGCAACAAGGAACTTAAAACATGTGAAAAATCGTAATTTTTTTGTAGTAATCAACTTAAATTCTCCACTTTCTTTTACAACCCCTTTAAATACGGCAAAAGTTGAACATTAAAGTTACTATCAACTTTTAACTTTCGCTGTTACGTTGTCGTTGACGTTGGGTTGTCAACCAATCAAATTGCGGTAGTGCGCAGTGCTGCCAACTCAATGAAAAATCTCCTGAAGTAGGGGGGACATTTTTCTGGTTGACAGCACTAATTCCACGAAAATCAAATTTTGCAGAGATAATGAGGTCTACTAATATTAACTTATTTATTAATCACGTGTTCACCGAAACGCTCATATTTTACACTGTAGCTTTCTGTTAGTGCTTATACATTGTTAAAGATAGTTCCCGACGTTTAAACGTTTAAGCAAAATTTATTGTTATTCGTCTCAAAAACAAATAGACAGGTATTATGACTACAAGGGATTACATTTTGTCCTTTTTTCTTAATCTGTGTGTAGCCTTCTTTTCACAACAAGAAAGGTAAAACATGTTTAAAAGGTTAAGGGCCGGTTGCATAAACGCAAATCAAATTTAATCTCTGATTAACTCCATAGTAACGATTGTTATTATCATAGTTACAATTGTTCTTAATCAGAGATTAAATTTGATTTGCGTTTATGCAACCGGCCCTAAATTTTTGTAAGAAAGTATCGATTTTGCAATTAGGCTCCGCCTCTTGATCTGACAACGAATGAAAAATTCATCACAGTTGAGCTTGGGATGGATGTGGGTGGGGCTTAACTTTTGGCTTGTTACTTCCCGAGCGTAAGCAAAGGAAGTATTGTAATCGAGTCCGTCGGCCGACTCTCTACTTTTACGTTTTCTCGATCTTTCATGACTCCTAGAATACGAAAAAATAGGTTTCCCATTTCCGTCTGTCTGTCCGTCTGTCCGTCTGTCCGTCTGTCCGTCTGTCCGTCTGTCCGTCTGTCCGTCTGTCCGTCTGCCGTCCCGGATTTTTATTAGACAGATAATCTCCGAAAGTACTGGACCGATTGTTGTGAAATTTTGTACTTATATTAGGAATATCATGTAGATGGTAAAACGCTAACCAAAATTTGTCTAATCATCCCCACCATTAATGCGATGACGTCACTTCAAAATTGTACATAATAAATGGGTCTTAAATTGTATAAAATAACATAGTCCTACACATGTAGTTTACGACTCCGAATTCAGTTTTTACCCGAAACGTCCAGATTTTTGGAAAAAAAATCAAAATCATAAAACAACATTTTGCAATTTAATTTTGAATCTGCTAACCCGAATGTTTTAAAATGTTGCAGATATTTTAAGGCTCTAAAGAGCATCTTTAGTCAAAATATATTTGGTTATCCCCTCCAAAAACTTGATGACGTCAGCCCAAAAGTTTGCCGAATAAATCCTATCTAAAATGTACAAAATATGATGCGTCTGTACTTGTGATATATCACTCCATTCATATTTTTTGGATTTGCATATACAGGGTGACTCAAAAAAATAAATGAAAGCGTAAATTTATTTTACTGATTTACTAAGGAACTACAAAACCGAATGCTTTGAAATCTTGAAGATGTTTTAAAATTATTATAAGCATGGTAAATGTTTGATCAAAATGTATTTGGTCGTCCCCTCCTAAAAAATTTATGACGTCACCACAAAATTTTGCTGAATAAATCCTATCTAAAATGTACAAAATATGGTGAGTCTCTTGTTGTGATTTATCATTCCATTCAAATTTTTTCGATTTGCATATACAGGGTGACTCAAAAAAATTAATGAATGCGTCAATTTATTTTATTGATTTAATCAGGAATTACAGAACCGAATGCTTTGAAATCTTGGAGATGTTTTAAAGTTATCATAAGCATGGTAAATTTTTTATCAAAATGTATTTACTCATCCCCCCTAAAAAATTGATGACGTCGCCCTAAAATACAATAATTTTATACTTAGTATTACGCTATCTATCCCAACTGATATACGTGTCCTTGCAAAAGTGTTGATGACGTCATCGCAATTTTTTTTTAAATTCCCACTACAAAAATGTAATGAGAAAAAAATACAATAGGCATGCAGTCGTCAAGTTTCCGACAGCGAGGGAAGTACTGTCTAAACTCTTTAGACCAAATTTTTTTCCCTTATACACGTAGTATTCTTTGGACAACACGATACTCAGAAACATATTTTTAATTTTATGTAGAGAAATAAGGATTTTGCAATTAAGCTTAGCTCACTACGAATAAAAAAATCATCACAACTGAGATAGGGCGGGTGGATGGGGCTTAAATTTTTCCTTTTTTTAAATATGTGTAGTCATTTTTTCACAACAAAAAACTTAAAACATGTTTAAAATGGTAAATTTGTATAGATAAATATCGATTTTGCAATTACGTTTCGCCCCTCGATCTGACAACGAAGGAACAATGAAGAGCGGGGTTTCAGAAAAATAAGAATTTTACAATTAAGCTCCCCCCCTCGGCTTACGAACAATAAAAAAATTACCACAATTGAGATAGGGCGGGTGGGTGGGGCTTATAATTTGCCTATTTTTTTCTCTTAATATACATAGTAAGATGGTACATTTGTTCAAGAAAATGTAAATTTTGCAATTATGGGGCGGAGCCTTTTTGCAAAAGCGATATTTCCTTATACAAATTTTCCATTTTAAACATGTTTTAAGTTTCATGTTGTGAAAAGAAGTCTACACAAATTAAAATAAAAAGACAAAATGTAAGTACCGCCCACCCGCCCTATCTCAATTGTGATGTTTTTTTATTCGCCGTGAACCAAGAGTAGCTGATAAGATTAAACTGATTTTGGCAGATGACATACCTTCTAAGAAAAGGGAGGGTGGGTGGGTGGGGCTAGTAGCTGCTAAGATAAAACTGATTTTAGCAGGTAGGACTAGCCCCGCCCACCCACCCTTTCTTTTCTTAGAGGGATCTCATTTGCCAAAATTAGTCTTATAGTAGCAGGTACTAGCCCCACCCACCCACCCTCTCTTTTCTTAGAGGGTATGTCATTTGCCAATATCAGTCTTATCCTTGCTAGTAGCTGCTAAATTAAAACTGATTTTGGCAAATGACATACTTTCTAAGAAAGGAGAGGGTGGGTGGGCGGGGTTAGTAGCTGATAAGATTAAACTGATTTTGGCAGATGACAAACCTTCTAAGAAAAGGGAGGGTGGGTGGGCGGGACTAGTAGCTGCTAAGATAAAACTGATTTTAGCAGATACTAACCCGTCCACCCGCCCACCCGCCCTCTCTTTTCTTAGAGGATATGTCATCTGCCAAAATCAGTTTTATCTTAGTAGGTACTATCCCCGCCCACCCACCCTCTCTTGTCTTACAGGATATGTCATTGCCAAATTCAGTTTTATCTTAGCAAGTACTGATGACTTACTTTTACAAAAAATGACCAAAATTTGAAAATATTACGAGATTACTTATATCCACAAGGCAGGAATTTTGAACATCTTCTGTGGTGTTTAGTTAGTGATGCTTTAATGAATTTCTCTTTTGTTGGTTTTGTTTTTGTTTATAATTCATAAATGTCTTATTAAAGTTGTTGGTTATTATTCAAATAAAAAGTTGATATAAACCCCGCCCACCCACCCTATCTCAATTGTGATGATTTTTTTAACTAGACACCGCTTAAAACTCTGTGGGATAAAATAAATCTACTTAAAGGAATCGCCGCATACCAAATTCGCCGACAAATTTGAAATGTCTTCTCAATATTCAAATTATGACCCGAGATTTGGCCAATAGGCCAGTGCCGAAGCTTTTGAAAATGGTAAAAAGTGAAAAAAAATTAGAACAGGATGATACCCATTGGAAATGGAAGAAAAAATAACAAAAATAAAAGGAAAAATAATTTACGGGCGATCTGAGGTCGAGAAGTGGAAGACGGGGAGCTTTTAAGGGCAGAAAACGGTTTATCACGATTTCCGGCAAAACTACAAGTGCTATCGCAAAAAGTTAAATAGCAAGGTTGTTGGTAATAAAAACATCTACAACTTTTGTATTTACACTTTCATTACATAACCTCAAATTTATGCGAAAAATGCAAATAACTGAGTTTTTGGTTTTTATTTTTATCTCCCACAAAAAAATTTTTTTTTTCGCGAAATTTCGTGAAAGCTTACCTATTTATGTCCCGAACTCACTGTAATTTTTTTGATTCAAAATATTTATTTTTTCGCCTTATTTTGATTTAATATCGAAAAACCACCCTAATTTTCAATCGAAAATTCTCACTCTCACTCGGTTATTTGCATTTTTTGCATAAATTTTGAGGTTATGCAAAAAAAGTCTAAATACAAAAGTTGTAGATCCTTTTATTACCTAAAACTTTGCTATTTAACTTTTTTCGATAGGGCTTGTAGTTTTGCCGGAAATCGTGATAAACCGTTTTCTACCCTTAAAAGCTCACCCTCTTCCACTTCTCGACCTCAGATCGCCTGTAAATTATTTTTCCTTTTATTTTTGTTATATTTTCTTTCTTTTGCAATGGGTATCAGCCTGTTCTAAATTCTTTAGTTCTCAAAAATTATCGGCACTGGCCTACAACTGAAAAAACCAGGGGCGGCTGGTCAGGGGCGGCAGGGTCGGCCACGCCGTACCAGTCATTTTAAAATACTTAGTAAGCGTTGAAATTAGAAAATAAAAAAACAAATAAAGTTTGAATGTACGTTAGGATAGATCATATATATTAAAAATATATTTTATTATATTGTAGGTACAAAATAAAGCATTTGTTGCTAATTTTAAATGCTGATAAACACGCTTTGCCGGCGAGATTTCGGCACGCCGTATCCAGGAATGCATTATGCTCGATGTTTCGACTTCGTAGCAGCTTACGGTTTCATCGTTCTCTTTGTCTAGTACACTGTAGTAGACAAAGACCTGGCGGAACGTATGTTGTGCCAGGTCCGGCGAAATCCTCCTTCGCCGTACCCAGCAACGCGAATTTAGTTTTTAAAACGCTTAATATTTAAAATAGCTAACCAAATTACAAAACAATAACGGCTTCGATGTTCTTCAATGCATACTATTTTTTTTTAATAATAATTGTCGATTTAATACATTTTCCTGTGTATGAATAATAAACGAAAAAAATTACATTAAATTATCTAAAATTTTATTTTTCGTACATAACTTAGCTACAACATAAATGCGCTTTTTCTGTATTTTTAGCATCTAAGCGTTTTCAGATATTTCAGAAACGAATTTAAAGTTTTAAATCATTTTAATTTTTCAATTATTCAATTAATTTATTTGACAATTTGTCATATACATTAAAAAAAAAATAAACGTAAATGAAGATAGTTAACAGTTGGTACTTTTATTATTACTTTTTTATATATTTTTTAACTGCATGTCATTATTTAATTATTATTATTTAATTATGGATGTCCGGGGTCGGCAAGCCGTATAGCCGCCGGTCGACGCGGAACTCAGTAAAAATAATGTTTTCGGTGGTTCTCAATTAATGATAAAGCAGAACAAGTAGAATTAAGGATTAATAGTATTTGGAATCAAACTGACATTGTCAATTTCCTATAAAAAATTATTTTAACAGGTCGAAACATTTGAGATGTTTTGTACATCCTGGCACGTAAAATGTCAGTGGTTAATGAGTAGCAGCCATACATTACGAAAATATATAACACCAAGGTGTAGACTCAAAATATTTGGCCGACCCGAAATTTTGACCCACCAGCCGCCACTGGAAAAAACAGATTAAATATCAGCCACTCGTATTAGACGATCTGGAAACTTATCCTATGAACGAACTCCTAGAACTAGATGAAGCATTAGTTACTACTCTAAATTCCTTTCCAAGCCCTGATGATATCTCTATCGTCTTCCTTAAATATCTTTCTCCACCTGGAAAGCAGATTCTGTTGAAAATTTTCAATCTAGTCTGGTAAATTCGTCAGTTTTCGTACATCTTTCGACAGTATAGATGCATAATGGACAGCATCGTTCTAGCGTCAGAACTATCCACAGCATTCGCAAACAAGTAGAAAGTGTTAACGATTTTTTTCGAAATCCAGAAAGCGTACTACATGACCTGGAGGCAAAGCATCCTCACTTTTCTCTTTTCTTTTGTCAAGAACCTTCAAAATGGAATACCACAAGGCTCTGTTATCAGTGCCACACTATTCCTGTTAAACATCAATAACATCTTTCAAAAAATTTCTCCACCAATTAAAGCCCACCTCTTCGCCGATGATTTGCTGATATTCCCTAAAGAGAAAGACCTAGTGTCTACCTTTCAATTTCAATTTCAGCAACTTCTGCTTCAGTCAAATCGAAATCGTTTCTTGCTGTCAAAATTTCATCAAAACTTTGGCAGTTACGCCCTGTCACTAATAACCCTTTGTGGTTATTAGTGGTGTTATTAAACATTTAAATTAAATTAAAAAAAAAAAACAAGTGGAAGAAGTAATTACATGTTTTAATACATTTAAATATAAACCTATCGAAATTGGTAAGTAAGACATTTTCTCTTGTTTTATTTCTGCTGTGGGGAATGTTCAACTTGAATAAACTGCACTAAGTATATTATGTAAGTAGTGGCCCCAGCTACGATCTGAAATTGTTTAAGATTAGTCAGCTGAAAGAAAGAAACCCCATCTGAATCAATAAAAATTAAACATGATTTGTTGTGTAGGAATAATAATAATCACTTACTACGCTAAGTACGAATATATGGAATTTAGAACCACCCTGTATTTTTTTAACAACTTACGGAATAAACGATGGTGCAGTTTAGAGGTAAACATCCAAAAATCGTAAATTTCAAGCAGTTAACTTTCATACTTAAGGAGAGAGTTTCTTCCTAAAATATTCTAGTTTACTGTTTTAGAAACACTTATCTGTATTTATACTTACAAATTTATATAAACTGGTAACATTTTTGGACATATTTTCAGCAATATTTTCAATTAATTCGCCAATCAGTAAATCCTAAAAAATTTCATTGTTCAGGTAGTCAGCTTTTAACAAAATTGCAGGCCCACCTGCTCTGATATCTTATCAAAGAGGTAAGTTATAGTGACAATTGAATGGAAAATTATCACCATCCATACACTAAGGGCTGTTGTTATCGCCAATGTAGAACCTAACGAATAACTCAAGTGTATAATCGTAGTTGCACCATAAAACACATCGGAAGCAATCAAACAGAAATCATTTATAAATTTTGGAAGCAAAAAATATTGCATTTCGTTGGACATCCTTTGAGCTAAGCGTCGCAACAATGTATGAATTTCGACAATTTCCGTTAATTCAGAGCGACTAACAAGCTGTTGCTGTTGAAGCTTTTTTTCAAATTCACTATACAGTTTTTCTACGGACGTCAAGAAGAAAAATATAGTCAAGTCTGACACAAAGTAGTAAATAAATCCACCATAGAAACAGTAACGAAACGCGTAATCTTTTGTTTCTGCTATCATAAAATTGAAGTCTAGGACGGCAGCAACAAGACCCGAAATCATTTTTATAGCAGCTACTAAAGTCAAGTGATTCGATATGTCTTCATAACTAAATTTGTTCGAACAAAATTGTCGAATTCTGACTTCAGTTAAATATGTTTTTGTGAACAGAAGTGCCATTTTTCGCTTGCGTAAGTATGCTGTACCGATAAAACCTACATTGTAACAGCAAATCGATACAAATTCGTTAACTGTCATCATACTTTCGACTGTATTTTCAAATCCATAAAACGTTGTAAATGTAATAAACTTGCTGGTTAGTACAAAAATTGCGACACTACATAAAACAGACGTTTGCAAAACGATTACTTCGTTAGTTTTTGGGTCTGTTTTGAATGTTGGTAAGCCTGTAAATTTCCACATAAGTAAAGTAGGTCTGGCATATTCGTATAAATTTCTCGGATGCCAGAACATGTTAAATGTGAAATGCGGGGTGGATAAAAATCATTACCTAATGTGGCGAGACAGTAAATTATATAAATGTTTATGTTTACATAAAATTAAGTAAATGTGTCTATCTACTTATTCTTCTATTTTATAAGTACGAATGAAACGGCAATAAAAGTTAAACTTTTTTTTAATATCATAGGATTAATTAAAATTATGTTTTGTCCATTGCACTGAACTGAACTAAATATATTACGTATGTTAGTATTCCAGCAATCATCTAAAAAAATAAAGGTTGTTAATTTAAAGCGTTGGATGCGTCCTGTACTTACAGAGAAAAATAAGTGTAGATTTAAGGGAACCGATCCAAAAATTGTAAAATTAAAATTGTTTATGAATACACATAAATTAAATTTCTGCAACTACGAAATGAGTAATTTTGAGAAATGTTTTATGTCGTTTGACTCACCTTTCTGTATTTGTGTTCGTCGTTTTCCATGATGATCATTATTTGTGCGATAATTTTTTTGTTCTACAAAAGAGACTAAATTTAAAATTAAACAAGCAATCTTGCGTCACTCACCTTTTCTACAATTTTTTCCACGTACAAAGCAATTACTAAATCGGAAGTTAAAGTCATTGCAATCCACATATAATTTAGAAATATGTCCCACAAATAAGACAAAATACTTTCGGTTGCTGAATCATAACCTGGAACACTACCGAGTTCTACGGTGATAAAAGCAAAATCGGCAAAAGATTTTAAAATTATGAATTTACTGAACGTTTTATTAATATTTTTCGATACTTTCAGGAGTTGCCAGTAAATCAACATGAGCTTTTCCAAATTATTGGTTTTATTACACTCAAAAGATTGTTCTAATTGGGCGTATAATTCGTTTAGAACTACTAAAAAATAAAACAGCAAGAGTTCACAGCATGCAGCGCAGTACCATTCTAGCTGAAAGGCTAATATTTTGGTACTAAAACCACTACAAACGTAGTCATAGCACGACGTTATAGTCATTGGTAAAAATTTCGCTATGTATATTGTTAACAAGGTTTTGTGTATTTTATTGATTATGGTGTGATCAAAGTATAGTTGTCCTAATGCGATTGAATTACACCTCGCAATATTTTTACAAAAATTATATTTTTGGCTCTGACTGATTATGATGGTTCCAATGTTGTTCACCATACTTGCAACCAATTTATAGAACTTTGTGTAATCGGTGAAAGTTTTACTAATTCCTTTGTAAATTATATTGTAACCAAGTGTATTCAATACTATGAAAACACTAAACACGTAAAATATTTTAGAATTTTTGACTAATATTGTTTTGTTTTTTAATTGATGTGTTTTTCGTATTTCGTAATGCGGCAACCCACAGTATTTCCATATCACTAAAATTGGTGACGATAAGTCATATAGATCTTTGGGTGGATACACCATTGTTACGAGTGTAACAAAAGGTATGTCAAGTTGTACTGAAATGACCGATTATTTTATAGAGGCAAGTTCTTAATTATAATGTAGTTGCTTCGTTTAACATTAATTTGATATAATTATATAGCACATTGTCGAAGTACATTGCCACAAGCGAAAGTATTGATTTTACTGTCTGGTTGTCCATTAAAAAGCGTAATTAATTATTATTAATAATTTTTTGTTCATTGTTTGTAAATTTTACATAATTCTGGATCTGTTGTTGTTTCTTTTTCAATTTCATGAGCTGTTTCCGTACTAATCTGATTAATTAAAATCGTATTTAAGACGTATTCATCATCAGTTTTTTTTCTTCTTTTGGTGATAATTTCAATGGACTTCTGGAGAAATAATCAACATTTACATGTTCACTGGATTTTCGAGATTCGATGGAATAATTGAAACCGGATAAAAATTGTGCATATCTTAACATTCTGGTTGCAGAGGCTGGAAGTTGTTTTTGAGGATTTAAAATAATACTCAGTGGCTTATTATCCACAATTAGAATAAATTTCCTTCCATAAATATTTTACCTAATTGATAACAACATTCACCCGTCCACCCACCCCTTCTCAATTGTGATTAATGCATTATTCATCATGAGCTGAAGGGCGGAGTTTAGTTGCAAAATCCTCATTTCCCAACAAGAAATTGCCATATGAAATATGTTTTTAAAAGGGTAGAATTTTAGAGAGAAATAGTACGTTACAGTTATTAAACTCCGCCCATCGTCTGATTAGGAATGAAAAAATCATCACAACTGAGAGCAGGGCGGGTGGTTGGGGCGTAATTTTTGTGTGTTGTTTTTTAATATATAGAATTTTATTTCAATAACAGGACAGTTAAACATATTAATAATAATTTAATTCCAACAGACTAACGTCTATGGTGGAAACACACAGAGTTACATTAGTAGGTACATACTTGTAAACATTAATACAGAAAAAAAAAAAAAAAAACTAACAAATTTCAACTTAAAACTAACAGGTTCTTAAAGTGAACAGAGGAAAAAATATGATATGATACGTTTACTTACATTGTGGTTTAAATATACATAAATATATACGCTTAATTAAAAATTTTTACAAACAATTAAAAATTTCTACAAACAGTTAATAGCTTTAATTTAAGTCTTGGATTATAAAAATTGTCAAAAAATACGTCTACTCCATGAGGTATTATACAATTAGACAGTCTTAAACATCTGATTAGTGGACTGTTAAAATGGTGATAAGTACATGGTACTTTGTAATAAAATGTTGTTGGAGTGCGACAGTTTACACGTGGACAAACAAACTTTATACTCTCTAATATAGATGTACAAGATATGTTACCGTTTATCAGTTTTTGCATAAAAGATATACATGCCATATTCCTACGACTTTGAAGTGAGGATTCACCTATAATATCAAATAGCGCTCTTGAATCACAGTGCTGAGGCGGATAAGTACCATACATTTTAAAATAGATGAATTTAGCAATTTTTCGTAATACATTTTCAACGAGGTTAATATAAACTTGATAATAAGGCATCCAAATTATGCAACAATATTCAAGTTTGCTTCTCACTAAAGTATAAAACAATATTTTAATACTAAATACATCTTTAAAATCTGTTCCATTTCTTATAATAAACCCTACCGTTCTTAGAGAGCTATTAACCATTTGTTCGATATGTGGGACGAAAGACAAAGTAGAATCAATTATGACTCCTAAATCTCTGTATGCATTACACTTTTGTAACAGTACACCATTGATATTATAATAAAAGTTAATTTTATCTATCTTTCTCGTACAACTCATGATTTTGCATTTGTCTTTATTAATTTCTAGTTTATTAATACAACTCCAAGTAATAAAATTATCTAAATTGCCCTGCAGCTTTAAGCAATCATTATTAGATCTTATGATGTTAACTATCTTTAAGTCGTCTGCGTATATGAAACATTTGCAGTTAAGATGTTTTACAACATCATTGAAGAAAATTACAAACAGCAAAGGACCTAAGTTAGAGCCTTGAACAACCCCACTATTTACAATAAACTCAAAAGACTTAAATCCACCGTACTCGACAAACTGCCTTCTTCCCATAATCATTGATTTTAATAAGAGCAATATATTATCACAAAATCCATACATTTCAAGTTTTTTAAACAGAACACAATGGTTTACACGATCAAACGCTTTCGTCAAATCCGTGTATAGCACATCTACCTGCAAACCATCATCTAAAGCAGTAGACACAAACTGAGTAAATTCATATAGATTTGTGACAGTCGATCTTCCTTTGACAAAACCATGTTGTTCTGGTACTATATAGTTTATAACATGAGAATATATATTGTTGGATAAGATACATTCAAATAGTTTTGCAAAGTTTGATAATAGTGCTATGGGCCTAAAGTTTTGGATATTTGACTTATCTCCTGCTTTAAAAACAGGATATATTTTTGATAATTTCCACATGAACGGATATTTGCACGATTTTAACACTAAATTAAAAATATAACATAGCGGAACTAATAAACAACGGATACAGTCTACAACAAAAAACGCAGGTACATGGTCAGGACCAGATACTAAGTTGGGTTTAAGTTTCATCACAGCTTTTAAGATGTCAGCATCATTGATAGAGAAAGAATGTAGCACAGCACTGATATCACAGATGTTTTCCAGTTTAAGAGACGTGCAATTATCATTACCACAAATATCACAAGCATTAAGATTATTATCACAGCTATTATTTATATCACAGGCAAATACACTATTATCACAGTAAACACTCGCAAAATTAGTCGCAAAAGCGTTGACAATATCTTCGGGAGTTGACACAATACTATCACCAAAAGACAATTCTGCTGGTATTGTAGGCGATTTTCGTTTGGCTTTTACAAAGGACCAAAACTTTTTAGCATCATGTTTGATGGAATTTTCGCTGGTTTCAACAAATCTTATATATTCCATGCGGCTTTGCCTTCTTATTTCCTTCCTAAGAATTTTGACTTTGTCTAAATGTAGTAAATTTTTCGTTTTACGGTATAAATTCCACTGCTTTCTTTTTTCTGTTACTTTATTAATAATAGAACTTGTAAACCATATGGGGTACTTGGCACGTTTAGAGTTATAGGCTGTTGTGGGTACATATTGATCAAATAAATTGTATATTACTGAATAAAAATAGTCAGTTGCAGTATCTACTTCTTTAATGTTTTCAAGCTGTGACCAATTAACTGATGTTAGCGCTGCATACAAGTCCGGCAGGTTGGCTTTATAAAAATTAAATTTTACTGCATCTGAACTTTGATGGAAATTGATAGCTTCATAGGAAATGTATGATATAGACACATCTAGCGATGGGTGATGTAAGTCCTCTGGTACTAATGGAAGTTGACTTGATTTACAATTAACACTGAAGTGATCAGTTGACAATACCACATCTAGTATCTTGGAGTTTACGTTGGTAATTTTATTGTGCTGTGTAATGTTGTTCAAGGAAATAAAATTAGCATAAGTATTGAACAAATGTGTTGTACTATTTTTACTCATACATTCAGTGAGTTCTGAGATGTTCAGATCCCCCAAAATAAGTGAAGGGTTCGAAAAATCTATCTTATTCTCTAAAACTTCAAATATTTGAACATAATTCGCAACTGAATGTGAAGGTGGAATATAAATGGCTACAATAGTTATCATAGTGGCCTTAATGCAAATTCTGGCAGCAGTTATTTCAATTTGAGGTATGGGAGATGTTATATCTAATTTTTGAGCTGGGTATTTATCACTTACTGCGATTAGGACACCTCCTCCCCTTCCACATCTTCTATCATTCCTAAAGACATTAAAAGTGCTTGGAAATAATTCAGAACTTAGAACATTGCTATTTAGCCAGGTTTCAGTTAGAACTATAATGTCGTCATCAGATGCACATATATTAGTATAAAAACTACTTACTTTCGTATTTAAACCCCTCACATTTTGGTAAAAAACGTTAAAATTATAATTTGATTTTTGTAGGATGTTGTTGGTAGTCTGTTGGATTTCTACGAGTTTTTTTTCTCCACCTTTTGGATCTTTGGTATTCCATTTGAATATTTTAAAATTATATCATCTTCACCCTGTTCTCTGCGATTTTTAAACTCAGTCCTTATCATATAACATTGATTCTGCTGACGTCTAGTTAAATCTCTGTTGAGATACAATTTTTCTTTGCGGATATACTTTCGTAATGTTTCTGTTGCATATTGAGGATTCTCAAATGATATTCTAAGAGGACGAATTTTTTCATTGTTATACTTTCCTAACCGACAACACGACATAATTTTAATTTTTTCATGTTCACCAGAGAATATGGTTTGACCAGCTCGGGATGTATCATTCTCATTACGTTTGACATCAGTCTCTTCATCCGATTCAGATAAATTAAAAAGAATTAAATTGTAAGCCCTCCGATTTCTTTCCTCGACCTCTGTGATTAGTTCTTCAGCGGATAAGTTGTCATTATCAGAACGAGCGACATTTCCTTGGTTGTTTTTCATTACCTCCAGTTCAGATTTTAGCACATCCAATTCACTTTTTAATTTATTAATTGTTGCTACAATGTCACACTTATCACAGTAGTAGTGGATTTTTCTCGAATTTGATCGAATGCACTCAATTTCCATTCTACTTAAACCAGAACAGTCAGTGTGGACCAGTTTTCGACATATATCGCATGTTACGCAATCATTGTTTCTTCCCTTTTTTCCACAGTAAGTACAGTTGGACATTTTGTACAGATTATACACAAACTTACGATTATTTGAATAATTACAACGAGTGTCGCAATAAAAGTAACGACGACAAAAATAAGCGTATTCACTTCTCTGCTCACACACAGTTGTCAGTTTCTTGTTGGCAAAAGAAAACTTCTTATATTAAGAAAAAATGGACCAAATGTAAACCCCGCCCGCCCACCCCTTCTCAATTGTGATTAATGCTTTATTCATCATGAGCTGAAGGGCGGAGTTTAGTTGCAAAATCCTCATTTCCCTACAAGAAATTGTCGTATGAAATATGTTTTTAAAAGAGTAGAATTTTCGAGAGAAATAATATGTTATAGTTATTAAACTCCGCCCCTCGTCTGATTAGGAATGAAAAACTCATCACAATTGAGAGCGGAGCGGGTGGGTAGGGCCTAATTTTTGTGTTTTTTTTAATATATAGAATTTTATTTCCACAACAGGACAGAGAAACATATTGTCAGTTTCTTGTTAGAAAAAGAAGACTTCCTATATTAAGAAAAAATGGACCTAATATAAACCCCGCCCACCCACCCCTTCTCAATTGTGATTGATGCTTTATTCATCGTGAGCTGAAGGGCGGAGTTTAGTCGCAAAATCCTCACTTCCCTACAAGAAATTACCATATGAAATATGATTTTAAAAGGGTAGAATTTTCGAGAGAAATAACATGTTACAGTTATAAAACTCCGCCTCTCGTCTGATTAGGAATGAAAAACTCATCACAATTGAGAGCGGGGCGGGTGGGTGGGGCTTAATTTTTGTGTGTTTTTGTTTTAATATGTATAATTTTATTTCAACAACAGGACAGTTAAACATATTGTGAGTTCCTTGTTAGAAAAACAAGACTTCTTATATTAAGAATAATGGACCAAATATAAACCCCGCCCACCCACCCCTTCTCAATTGTGATTAATTCTTTATTCATCGTGAGCTGAAGGGCGAGTTTAGTTGCAAAATTCTCATTTCCCTACAAGAAATTGCCATATGAAATATGTTTTTAAAAGGGTAGAATTTTCGAGAGAAATAATATGTTACAGTTATTAAACTCCGCCCCTCGTCTGATTAGGAATGAAAAACTCATCACAACTGAGAGCGGAATTGAGTTTTTCGCGGGTTTAAAACATTTTGTTCACCTGTAAAATTTGTCAGATAAAAATAAAACAAGTGGAAGAGGTTTATTTTTTTAATATATTTCGGTATAAATACTATGACGAAATTGATATGTTATACATATTTTTGTCTTTCATTTCTGCTGTGGCGAATGTTCAACTTGACTAAACTGCACTAAGTAGATTATGTAAGTAGTAACTCCAGCGACCATCTGAAATTTATTAAGATCAGTACAATGTAAGAGAGAAAATCCTTCTGAATCATTTGTTTTTTTAATCTACTTACTGAATAAACGATGGTGCGGTTTAGAGGTAAACAACCAAAAATCGTAAATTTCAAGCAGTTAACTTCCATACTTAAGGAAACGGTTTCTTCCTAAAATTTTTTAGGTTACTGTTTTAGAAACACTTACTGTATTTATACTTACAAATTTATATAAGCTGGTTACATTCTTGGAGATATTTTTAGCAATATCCTCAATTAATTCTCCAGTCCGTTAAACGGACGTAAAACGTTTTTCTTTAGTACTAGTTGTAATTTTTTAACGAGTTTTCGTTACCTGTTCTGATATCTTGTCAAAAAGATAAGTTAAAGTGATCATTGAATGGAAAATTAACATCATCCATGCACCAAGGGTTGCTGTCATAACCAGTGTAGAACCCAACGAATAGCTCAACTGGATAGTCGTACTTGTACCATAAAACGCATCGGAAGCAATCAAAAAGAAATCAATCAATAATTTTGTAAAAAAAAAATATTGCATTTCGTTGGACACACTTTGAGCTAAGCGTCGTAATAATTTATGAATTTTCACAATTTCGTTAAATTCAGAGCCACTAAAAGTTTGCTGGTAAAGATTTCTCTCAAATTCACTATATAACTTTACTATGGACGTCAAGAAGAAAAATATAGTCATATATGATACAAAATAGTAGATATATCCACCATAGAAACAAAAACGATAGGCGTAATCTCTTGGTTCTACTATCAGAAAACAGAAGTCCAGAATTAACACTACAACACTTATAATCAATTTTATTGCAACTGCTAAAATAAACTGCTTCGATAGGTCTCCATAACCAAATTTGTTGCAACAAAATTGTCGAACTCTCATTTCGTTTAAATATATTTTTGTAAACAGAAGTGCTATTTTTCGTTTTCTTAGATACGCAGTAGTGACAAAGGCTACATTTTGACTCAAAATTGACACAAATCCAGTAATAGTCATCATACTGGTCACGGTATTTTCAAACCCGTAAAATCGTATAAATTCAAAAAGCGTGCCAGTCAATAAAAAAAATGCTACACAACTCAAAATGGACGTTTGTGCAACGACTACTTTCTTAGTTCTTGTGTCTGTTTTGAAAGTTGGCAAACCTGTGAATTTCCACAAAATTAAAGTAGGCGCGGCATATTCGTATAAATTTTTTGGTTGCCTAAACATGGTCTACTAATTTTGGTGTATAATTGAAAAGCGGGGTCGATAAAAACCATTACCTAATGTAGAAAGATAACAAAGTATACATAAAATGACAACGTTTTATTTAATAGTAAGTACACTTAAAGTTATGTTTTGTCCATGGCATGAAACTGAAATAAATATATCACGCATGTCACGATTCCTGATATCATCTGAAAAAAGAAAGGTTAATTGAGTGCGTGAACTTGTTTGATCTACAGACCAGAGCGCACTCAAGCCAATATCGTCTCTAAGCGATTTATCTATAAGCCGACTTTCGTTAGAGCTGATCTGATCACATCCACTACGAATTAACCCGTTTCGACCATCTGGTCGGACTTCACAACGAATAAGTGAACAAAATTCTTTTTCAGTCTTTTCATTCTTCAAATTTTCGATTTCTTAATTTTCCGATGTCTCAGCGATACGATTTCTAAATTTTGGTCGTCTTCGATTTTACGAATTTTGACGATTCCAAATTTTCAGTTTTACGATTTCTGAAGTAATCTTTTTCCCAATCTATTTTTCCAGTTTCCGACTTCCCAAAGTTTCGATTTTTTTCAATGCTTCAATTTTTCGATTTTACAGGTTTTTGATTTTTCAATTTTGGATTTTTCGATTTTTTATTTTTTGGATTTTCAGTTTCAACTGTTTTATATTTCTATTTCCCAATTTTAAAATTTTTGAATTTTCAATTTTTTGAAATCTCGATTAATCGAGATTCGGATGTTTCGATGTTTTGATTGTTCAATCTCTGGATTTATCAATTTTTCCATTTTTAACTTTTCGACTTTTTGATTTTGGCCTATTTATATTTCGAAACGTGAAAAACTGGAAAATCAAAAAATTAAACATTAAATTGGAAAGTCTAGAATTTAAAAATTCCGAAAATTGAAAAATTGAAATATAGAAGAACTCAAGAAAACTTAAAATATCGAAAAGTTGAAAAATTGAGAAATCGAAGTATAAAATAGTCGAAAAATGAAGTTTTAAAAACGAAAAATTGAGAAAAGAGTAAAAACTCTAGAAATCGAAAAATTCAGAACTCAAAAAATCGAAAAGTCGAAATATTAAAAAAAAATCCCAAAACTAAAGTATCGAAAGATTGAAAAATAGAAGAATCCAAAAACTGAAAAACTCCAAAAATTCGGAAATTCAAATTTTCGATTTCTCTGTTTTTTTTTAATTTTTCGATTTCTCAATTTTCTGATGTTTCAATATTTTCCTCAATTTCTGTCCTCT
Organism: Zophobas atratus; assembly: GCA_022388445.1. Taxonomy (NCBI): domain Eukaryota; kingdom Metazoa; phylum Arthropoda; class Insecta; order Coleoptera; family Tenebrionidae; genus Zophobas; species Zophobas atratus. The sequence goes on along the minus strand of CM039442.1, from coordinate 53,686,882 downwards.
TCAATTTTACGATTTTGAAATATTTCGGTTTTTCTACTTTTGGACTCCTGGATTTTTTAATTTCTCGATTTTTTTACTTTTTGGATTTTAAATTTTTCGGCTGTGTTATGCTTCGATTTCTCAATTTTTCAATTAACATTGCAAGTTTAACGATTTTTCGAGTTTTCAGTTCATCATTTGAATTTTTCGAATTTTTAAATTTTCGATTTTCCTATTTTTTTGGAATCTAATTTTTTTGAATCTAGAGGTTCAATCTCCAAAAAGTTGGTGCCAAATTGTAGATAATTTCCCGCTAGTTGCGAAATTGAGATCACCGTCACGATATCTGTTCCAATAAACACGAAAAGTGAAATCAAAATTTCAAAAAATTTTCCAAAAAAGTGGTTAAAATTGGTTCAATCTTCCAAAAGTTGGTGAAAAATTGTAGATAACCTTCTGCTAGTTACGAATCGGAAATCACCGTGGCGATATCTGTTCTAGTAAACACGAAAAGTGAATCCAAAATTTCAAAAAATTTTCCAAAAAAGTGGTTAAAATTGGTTCAATCGACCTAAAATTGGTGTGAAATTGTAGACAATTTCGCGCTAGTGACGAATATCAAATCGCCGTTACGTTATCTGGTGCAATAAACACGAAATGACAATTCCAAATTTCCAAAAAGTTTCCAAAAAAGTGGTTAAAATTAGCTCAATCTACCGAAAATTGGTATCAAATTGTAGACAACTACTGACTACTGACGAATATGAAATCGCCGTCACGATATCTGTTCCAATAAACACGAAAAGTTAATTCAAAATTTCCAAAAATTTTTGAAAAAAGTGTTTAAAATTTGTTCATCTCCCAAAAGTTGGTGTCAAACTGTAGATAATCTTCCGCTAGTTATGAATTTGAAATCGCCGTCACGATATCTATTCCAATAAACATGAAAAGTAAATTCAAAATTTCCAAAAATTTTCCAAAAAAGTGGTTAAAATTGGTTCAATCTCCAAAAGTTGGTGTCAAATTGTAGATAATCCTCCGCTAGTTACGAATCTGAAATCGTTGTCACGGTATCTATTCCAATAAACACGAAAAGTAAACTCAAAATTTCCAAAAATTTTCCAAAAATGTGGTTAAAGTTGGTTCAATCTCCCAAAAGTAGGTGCCAAATTGCACATAATCTTCCTCTAGTTTCTAATCTGAAATCGCCGTCGCGATATCTGTTCAAATAAACACGAAAAGTCAATTCAAAATTTCCAAAAATTTTCCAAAAAAGTGGTTAAAATTGGTTCAATCGATCGAAAATTGGTGTGAAATTGTAGACAATTTTGCGCTAGTGACGAATCTGAAATCAGCGTTACGTTATCTGGTGCAATAAACACGAAAAATCGATTAAAAATTTCCAAAAAGTTTCCAAAAAAGTGTTTAAAATTGGTTCAATCTCCCAAAAGTTGGTGCCAAATTGTAGATAATCTTCCACTAGTTACGAATCTGGAATCGCCGTCACAATATCTGTTCCAATAAACACGAAAACTAAATCCAAAATTTCAAAACATTTTCGAAAAAGGTGGTTAAAATTGGTTCAATCGACCGAAAATTGGTGTCAAAGTGTAGACAATTTGGCGCTACTGACGAATCTGAAATCGCCGTCACGATATCTGTTCCAATAAACACGAAAAGTTAATTCAAAATTTCCAAACATTTTCCAAAAAAGTGGTTAAGATTGGTTCAATTTCCCAAAAGTTGGTGCCAAATTGTAGATAATCTTCCACTAGTTACGAATCTGAAATCGCCGTCACAATATCTGTTCCAATAAACACGAAAAGTAAATCCAAAATTTCAAAACATTTTCCAAAAAGGTGGTTAAAATTGGTTCAATCTCCCAAAAACTGTTGCCAAATTATAGATAATCTTCCGCTAATGACGAATCTGAAATCGCCGTCACGATATCTGTTCCAATAAATACGAAAAGTTAATTCAAAATTTCCAAAAATTTTCCAAAAAAGTGGTTAACATTGATCCAATCTCCCAAAAGTTGGTGTCAAATTGTGGATAATCTTGCACCATTACGAATTTGAACTCGCCGACACGATATCTGTTCCAATCAACACGAAAAATGAATCCAAATTTTCAAAACATTTCCAAAAAAGTGGTTAAAATTGGTTCAATCCACCATAAGATGTAATATATTTATAAATAAAACCATTTCCCGCCGAAATTCTGAACGCTTAGAGTCGACATTAGCCTGAGTGCACTCCGGTCCGCGGATCAAGTGCTCACTGTACTCACAGAGTAAAATAAATTTAAATTGATGGGGATCGATCCAAGAATAGTAAAATTAAGACTGTTTATAGAAACACACAAATTAAATTTCTGCAACTGCGAAACAGTTATTTTAGTACTTTTGAAAATATTCTTCTATGGTTCCACCTACCTTCTTACGAAGCCCTTGGTTATTGTTTTCCATGCAAGTGGTTATCACTGCAATGAGTTTATTATTCTAAAAATCAAAAAATAAACGTACATTCTTGATTTTTGCTATATTTCGTACTTACTTTTTCTACAATTCTTTCAAAGCACAAACAAACCCATAAATAAGACACTAAAGCAACTGGAATCCACAGACAAGTTACAATTGTGTCCCACAAGTAATCGTAACCTTTAAGACCACCCAGTTGCACAGTTATAAAAGCAAAGTCCGAAAAGGCTTTCACAATTATCAATTTACTGAACGTTTGGTTGATATTTTTAGACACTTCGAGTAGCTCCGAATATATCACTATTAGCTGTTTCAATTCATTGGTTTTATCACAATTGAAACGTTTTTCTAACTGGTTGTATAATTCATTCAGCACTACCAAAAAATAGTACAAAAAGGTCTCCCAACAAGCACCACAGTACCATTCCAACTGATAGGCAAACACTCTGGTACTAAAACCAATATAAATATAGTCACAAAAATACGTTGCTATCATCGGCAAAAATTTTGCTAGGTATATTTTCAGCAAGTTTTTGTGCATTTTGGTCATCACAGTCCTGTCAAAATTCAGTTTTTCGAACGCGATGAAATTACATCTGGTAAGGTGTTCGCAAATTTGGTACTTTTGGTTTTGGCAGATTATGATGGTTCCAACGTGGTCTATTAAACACGCCAGCAATGTATACAAAGTTGTGTAATCAGTGTATGTTTTACTAATCCCTTTGTAAATTATATTGTAGCCAATTATATTCAAAACTATGAGAACAATGAGAAGGTAAAATATTTTTGAATTTTGGACTACAATTTTTTTGATTTTTGGCTGCTGTATTTTTCGTATTTCGTAACGTGGCAAACCACAATATTTCCAGATTATTAAAATTGGTGACGACAAATCGTATAAATCCTGAGGTGAATAAACCATTGTAATAGATATTACACTAACGAAATTTAGCTGTTTTAGATGAAAATATTGATTGTATTGTTTGTCAATTACATCAAGTGTTGGTGTCAAATATACAAATGAAACACCAAACACAAATAACGTGAACTTTTGATATTAATAATTTTTTTGATGTTTACGTGGATCCTAAAACAACATCACGTAATAAATTGGGAAAATGGGTAACAATAAAAGTGAAAAAATATACGAATTTTTGCCATTTTTTGTTTTCTGATAACCTCTATTAAGTTAAAACCAGTGGTGAAAAAAGAATCCCGCAATTATTTTGACTTGAATTTTTCAATTCTCCAATTTTCCATGTTTTTGTTTCTTCTGTTTTTCGATTTGCAATTTTTTGATTTCATTATTAAATTATTCAGTTTTCGATTTTCCAACTTCTGGATGTTCCAAATTTTAGATTTTTCAATTATTCATTTCTTCAATTTTTCATTTTGGTGTTTATAATTTTTCTTTTTTTGCAAGGTGAAATTTTTCAATTTTTTATTTTCCATTTTTTCAATTTCTGATTTACAATTTTTCTAGTTTTTATATTAAATATGTAACAATTACTCTAATTTTTGAAGTTTCTGTATTTTTTAATTATTGGACATTAACGTTTTAAGGTTATCGGAAGCATGGTAAATCGTTAAACAAAATTTATCCATTCGTGCCCCCCTTGATAATGTCACCTTACAGTTTTGTCCAATAAATGTTAAAAATAAGGTAAACCAACTTGTAGCTTATGAATCCGTGTTGAATTTTTATCTTAGCAATTCTTCAATTTCTCAATTTTTTCAATTTTGCAGCTTTTTGATTTCTCAACTTCTTGATTTCTCGATTTTTCAGTTTTTCATTTCTTCAATTTTTGGGGATTTCAGTTTTGGGATTTTTCAAATTTTCGATTTTTTTCCTTTTTTGCCTTTTCAATTTTTAAATTATTCCATTTTTCTTCAATTTTTTAAATATTTCGGTATTTCAGTTTTGGGATTTTTAAATATTTCAATTTTTCAGTTTTTAGATTTTCCGGCTTTTCGATTTCTCAATTTTTTACTTTTTCGAGTTTTAATTTCTCGATACTAAATTTTTAAGATGTCATAAATTTTTGATTTTACAATTTTTCGGTTTTTCAATTTTTGACGTTTACAAATTTTTAGTTCACAATTCTTGAATTTATCGATTTTTTGGTTTTTCGGTATTTCGATTTCTCGACTTCTAGATTTCTCGATTTTTCAGATTTTCACTTCTTCGATTTTTTTTTCAATTTTTGGATATTTCAGTTTTGGGTTTTCCATTATCTCGATTCTTTAATTTTTCAATTTTTTTCCCTTTTTGTCTTTTCAATTTTAAAATTATTCCATTTTTCTTCAATTTTTAATTTTTCCGTATTTCAATTTTGGGATTTTTAATTTTTCATTGCTTCAGTTTTTCGATTTTTCGACTTTTTTCTTTTTTGCCTTTTTAATTTTTAAATTATTCCATTTTTCTTTAATTTTTTAAATATTTCGGTATTTCAGTTTTGGGATTTTTAAATATTTCAATTTTTCAGTTTTTAGATTTTTCGACTTTTCGATTTCTCGATTTTTTACTTTTTCGATTTTTAATTTTTCGATACTAAATTTTTAAGAATTCATAAATTATTGATTTTACAATTTTTCGGTTTTTCAATTTTTGACGTTTACAAATTTTTTGTTCACAATTCTTCAATTTATCGATTTTTTGGTTTTTCGGTATTTCGATTTCTCGATTTTTCAGTTTATCACGTCTTCAATTTTTTGACTTTTCAATTTTCGAATATTTCAGTTTTAGTATTTTTCAGTATTTCAATTTTTTAATTTTTCGGTATTTTAGTTTTGGAATTTTTGAATATTTTGATTCTTCAGTTTTTCGATTTTTCGACTTTTTACTTTTTGATTTTTTAATTTTTGACGTTTCTAAATTTTCATTTTTCAATTTTTCAATTAATCGATTTTTCGGTTTTTTCGGCATTTCGATTTCTCGACTTCTCGATTTCTCGATTTTTCAGATGTTCACTTCTTCGATTTTTTTTTTTCAATTTTTGGATATTTCAGTTTTGGTATTTCTAGTATCTCGATTCTTTAATTTTTCAATTTTTTTTCTTTTTTGTCTTTTCAATTTTAAAATTATTCCATTTTTCTTCAATTTTTAATTTTTCCGTACTTCAATTTTGGGATTTTTAATTTTTCAATGCTTCAGTCTTTCGATTTTTCGACTTTTTTCCTTTTTTGTCTTTTCAGTTTTTACATTATTCCATTTTTCGTCAATTTTTTTAATATTTCGTTATTTCAGTTTTGGGATTTTTAAATATTTCAAATTTTCAGTTTTTAGATTTTTCGGCTTTTCGATTTTTTTTCGATTTTTTCCTTTTTCTATTTTTAATTTCTCTATACTAAATTTTTAAGATTACATAAATTTTTGATTTCACAATTTTTCGGTTTTTCAATTTTTGACGTTTACAAATTTTTAGTTCACAATTCTTCAATTTATCGATTTTTTGGTTTTTCGGTATTTCGATTTCTCGGGTTTTCAGTTTATCACGTCTTCAATTTTTTGATTTTTCAATTTTCGAATATTTCAGTTTTAGTATTTTTCAATATTTCAATTCTTTAATTTTTCGATTTTTTCCTTTTTTGTCTTTCCGATTTTAAAATTTTTAGATTATCCCAGTTTTCTTCAAGTTTTTAATTTTTCGGTACATATTTCAGTTTTCCAATTTCTTCGATTTTTTGACTTTTTACTTTTTGATTTTTTAATTTTTGGCGTTTCTAAATTTTCACTTCTCAATTTTTCAATTAATCGATTTTTTGGTTTTTCGGCATTTCGATTTCTCGACTTCTTGATTTCTCGATTTTTCAGATTTTCATTTCTTCGATTTTTTTCAATTTTTGGAAATTTCAGTTTTGGGATTTTCAATATCTCGATTCTTTAATTTTTCAATTTTTTTCCTTTTTTGTCTTTTCAATTTCTAAATTATTCCATTTTTCTTCAATTTTTAATTTTTCCGTATTTCAATTTTGGGATATTTTAATATTTCAATGCTTCAGTTTTTAGATTTTCCGGCTTTTCGATTTCTCGATTTTTTAAATTTTCGGGTTTTAATTTCTCGATACTAAATTTTTAAGATGTCATAAATTTTAGATTTTACAATTTTTCGGTTTTTCAATTTTGTACGTTTACAAATTTTTAGTTCACAATTCTTCAATTTATCGATTTTTTTTGGTATTTTTTTCGATTCTGCGATTTTCGATATTTCTCGATTTTTTTCATTTTATATCATGTCCCTCTCATTTTTAACTTTTCAATTTTCGTAATAATATTCATTTTTAAGTTTTTTTTTCAGTATTTCAATTTTTTTTAATTTTTCGTATTTTTTTTCCTTTTTTGTCTTTTCTTTTAAATTTTTAATTATCCATTTTTCTTAATTTTTTAAATTTATTTCGAAAATATTTCAGTTTTTCATTTCTGATTTTTTGATTTTCGATTTTTTATTTCTTTTTCGATTTTTTTTGCATTGTCATAATTATTTTTCGGTTTTCAATTTTATTTAAATTTTTTTACTTTTCATTAGTTTTTGGTTGGTATTTCAATATTCTCGTTTTCTTTAATAATTTTTGCAGATTATCCATTTTATATTTTCAATTATTTTTAATTTTTCGGTATTTTACGTTTTGGAATTTTGAATATTTTGATTCTTCAGTTTTTCGATTTTTCGACTTTTTACTTTTTGATTTTTTAATTTTTGACGTTTCTAAATTTTCATTTCTCAATTTTTCAATTATCGATTTTTGGTTTTTCGGCATTTCGATTTCTCGACTTCTCGATTTCTCATTTTCAGATGTTCACTTCTTCGATTTTTTTTTTTCAATTTTTGGATATTTCAGTTTTGGTATTTCTAGTATCTCGATTCTTTAATTTTTCATTTTTTTTCTTTTTGTCTTTTCAATTTAAAATTATTCCATTTTTTTCAATTTTTAATTTTTCGTACTTCAATTTTGGGATTTTTAATTTTCAATGCTTCAGTTTTCGATTTTTCGACTTTTTTCCTTTTTTGTCTTTTCAAATTTTTAAATTATTCATTTTTCGTCAATTTTTTTAAATATTTCGTTATTTCAGTTTTGGGATTTTTAAATATTTCAATTTTCAGTTTTTAGATTTTTCGGCTTTTCGATTTCTCGATTTTTTCTTTTTTCTATTTTTAATTTTCGATACTAAATTTTTAGAATTCATAAATTTTTGATTTACAATTTTTCGGTTTTTCAATTTTTGACGTTTACAAATTTTTGTTCACAATTCTTCAATTTATCGATTTTTTGGTTTTTCGGTATTTCGATTTCTCGGTTTTCAGTTTATCACGTCTTCAATTTTTTGATTTTTCAATTTTCGAATATTTCAGTTTTAGTATTTTTCAATATTTCAATTCTTTAATTTTTCGATTTTTTCCTTTTTGTCTTTCCGATTTTAAAATTTTTAGATTATCCCAGTTTTCTTCAAGTTTTTAATTTTTTCGGTACATATTTCAGTTTTCCAATTTCTCGATTTTTTGACTTTTTACTTTTTGATTTTTTAATTTTTGGCGTTTCTAAATTTTCACTTCTCAATTTTTCAATTAATCGATTTTTTGGTTTTTCGGCATTTCGATTTCTCGACTTCTTGATTTCTCGATTTTTCAGATTTTCATTTCTTCGATTTTTTTCAATTTTTGGAAATTTCAGTTTTGGGATTTTCAATATCTCGATTCTTTAATTTTTCAATTTTTTTCCTTTTTTGTCTTTTCAATTTCTAAATTATTCCATTTTTCTTCAATTTTTAATTTTTCCGTATTTCAATTTTGGGATATTTTAATATTTCAATGCTTCAGTTTTTAGATTTTCCGGCTTTTCGATTTCTCGATTTTTTAAATTTTCGGGTTTTAATTTCTCGATACTAAATTTTTAAGATGTCATAAATTTTTGATTTTACAATTTTTCGGTTTTTCAATTTTTGATGTTTACAAATTTTTAGTTCACAATCCTTCAATTTATCGATTTTTTGGTTTTTCGGTATTTCGATTTCTCGATTTTTCAGTTTATCACGTCTTCAACTTTTTGATTTTTTAATTTTCGAATATTTCAGTTTTAGTATTTTTCAGTATTTCAATTCTTTAATTTTTCGATTTTTTCCTTTTTTGTCTTTTCAATTTTTAAATTATTTCATTTTTCTTCAATTTTTAATTTTTCCGTATTTCAATTTTGGGATTTTTTAATATTTCAATGCTTCAGTTTTTCGATTTTTCGACTTTTCGATTTCTCGAGTTTTTTACTTTTTCGATTTTACAATTTTTCAATTAGATTCGTTTTTCTCTTGAATTTTATTCAACTTTTCGAATATTAAAACGAAAAAATTGCAAAATCGTAAAACTGAAAAATAAAAATGAAAAAAAAAATCGAAAAAATATGAAATGAAAACTTTGAAAAATCTAAAATTTCGAAATCAAGCACTTGAAAAATTGAAAATTTACCAACGTCAAAAATTGAAAAATTGAAAAATAGAAATAAGTACTAAACAGCTGAAAAATATAAAAATCAAGAAATCGAAAAATCTGAAATTTAAGACATTGAACAATTACAATATCGCAAAATTGAAAAATCAAGAAATCCAAACATCCAAAAATCAAAAAATAAGAATTCGAAAATGTAAAATTTAAAAATCAAAAAACTGAAAAATCGACCAATCGAAAAATTGAAAAACCTAAAGTAAAAAATCCAAAAACTGACCAATCCAAAAACCGAAACATCGAAAAAGTCGAAAACTGAAACATCGAGAAATCGAAAAATCAGAAAATCGAGAAATTGAGGAATCGAAAGCCGAGAAGAAAAGTTAAAAATTGAAAAATTGATGAAATTGAACAATCAAAACATCGGAACATCTGAATTCGATGAATCGAGAAATCAAAAAACTGAAAAGTCGAAAAATTTTAAAAAAGAAAAATTGGAAAATCGAAAAATTAAAATTTCGGAAAATTGAAAAATTAAAATAAAGAACTGAAAACTCGAGAAATCGAAATACTTGGAATGTTGAAAATTGGAAAATTAAAACTTCGAAAAGTACAAAAATTGAGAAATCGATGTATAAAACAGCCGAAAAATTGAAAAATCTAAAGTTTAACAAAAAAATTGAAAATTCAAAAAGTAAAAATCGAGAAATCAAAAAATCTAGGAGTGCAAAAATCGGGAAGTCGAAAAATCGAAATAATAAATAATCCCAAAACTGAAGGAAATATCCAAAATATCGAGAAATAAAAAAATTGGAAAACTGAGACATCGAAAAACTAAAAAAGCAATGTCGAAAATCGTAAATTTAAAAAATCTAAAAATGAAAACCTGAAAATCGAAAAATTGAAGAATTGAAAAAATCGAAACTTTGGGAAGTCGGAAAATAGGAAAATAAAACAAAGATTCAATTTTTCAGTTTTTAGATTTTTCGGCTTTTCGATTTCTCGATTTTTTACTTTTTCGATTTTTAATTTCTCGAAACTAAATTTTTAAGATTTCATAAATTTTTGATTTTACAATTTTCGGTTTTTCAATTTTTGACGTTTACAAATTTTTACTTCACAATTCTTCAATTTATCGATTTTTTGGTTTTTCGGTATTTCTATTTCTCGATTTTTCAGTTTATCACGTCTTCAATTTTTTGATTTTTCAATTTTCGAATATTTCAGTTTTAGTATTTTTCAGTATTTCAATTCTTTAATTTTTCGATTTTTTCCTTTTTTGTCTTTTCAATTTTAAAATTTTTAGATTATCCCGGTTTTGTTAAATTTTTTAATTTTTCGGTACATATTTCAGTTTTTCAATTTCTCGACTTTTTGATCATTTCGATTTTTAATTTCTTTTGGTTTTTTGGCATTGCGATTTCTCGATTTCTTAGTTTTTTACTTTTTCAGTTTTGGGATTTTTCAATATTTCGTTTCTTTAATTTTGAGGTTAGTCCATTTTTTCAATTTTTTAATTTTTCGGTATTTCAGTTTTGGAATTTTTGAATATCTTGATTCTTCAGTTTTTCGATTTTTCGACTTTTTACTTTTTGATTTTTTAATTTATTGACGTTTTTAAATTTTCACTTCTCAATTTTTCAATTAATCGATTTTTTGGTTTCTCAGCATTTCGAATTTTCGACTTCTTGATTTCTCGATTTTTCAGATTTTCACTTTTTCGATTTTTTTTTCAATTTTTGGATATTTCAGTTTTGGGATTTTCAATATCTCGATTCTTTAATTTTTCAATTTGTTTTTCTTTTCTGTCTTTTCCATTTTTAAATAATTCCATTTTACTTCAATTTTTAATTTTTCCGTATTTCAATTTTGGGATTTTTTAATATTTCAATGCTTCAGTTTTTCGATTTTTCGACTTTTCGATTTCTCGAGTTTTTTACTTTTTCGATTTTACAATTTTTCAATTAGATTCGTTTTTCTCTCGAATTTTGTGCAACTTTTCGAATATGAAAACGGAAAAATAGCGAAATCGTAAAACTAAAAAATAAAAATGAAAAAAAAAAGAATCGAAAAAATATGAAATGAAAACTTTGAAAAATCTAAAATTTGGAAATAAAGCACTTGAAAAACTGAAAAAATTAAAAATTAAAAAAAACTATATTCAAAACTATTAGAACAATAAAAAGGTAAAATATTTTTGGATTTTGGACTACAATTTTTTTTATTTTTGGCTGCTGTATTTTTCGTATTTCGTAACGTGGCAACCCACAATATTTAGCTGTTTTAGATGAAAATATTGATTGCATTGTTTATCAATTACATCAAGTGTTAGTATCAAATATACAAATGAAACACCAAACACAAATAACGTGAAATTTTGATATTAATAATTTTTTTTGATGTTTACGTGGATCCTAGAAAGACATTAGGTAATAAATTGGGAAAATGGGTAACAATGAAAGTGTAAAAGTTACCCAACAAAACCAGTTATTTCAATACTGTTTTACATAAAGACAACTGTTGCAAGTAATAAATCATGTTTATCGCTCCTAGAGCAATATTTAAGAAATTTTGCGAACACTACATTTAGTTTGTTAAACTACGAACACAATGTATGTGTTAATAACGTGCTCAGTGTTGTTGATATTATTGATAAAATACTTAGTACATCATCGAAACTTTTATATTTTATCATGGAAGTTGCCTGGACCTTTGGCACTACCTTTAATAGGTAACTCTTTAGCGTTTTTTTGTAATAATGAAGGTAATCTGTTTTGACATTCCATGTTAGTACAAACATACTTACCTAAACTATTGTAAGACATTTTCCAGAGGGCTGTGAACATCATTTCCAATTACCCTAGTCCGATGAGGTTTTGGCTTGGTCACAAATTAACTATAATTTTCAGCGAACCAGAACAAGCTTCGGTAAAAACGAAAATTTGTATCTACCATTGTTAATTTATCACGTTTTAGAAAATATTGTCGTCATCGAACTTTTCCGACAAAGGCGAAGTCTACAGATTTATGAAAGATTTTGATGGAGATGGACTTATCAGTGGATCTGGTAACAAAATAAAATTAATTTTTTTTTTTAAGTATTTAATATTTATCAAAAGGTCCAAAGTGGAAAAACGATCGTAAATTGATGGCCCCTCTTTTTGGTAAAAAAAGCGTCCAAGTCTACTTCTCTGTAATTGTTCATCACACAAATATTTTGCTACAAAAGTTGGAACCTTATACACAGAAAGGGACTTTCAATGTCGTCAAATATCTACACCGATGTACTGCGGATTTTGTGAATGGTAAGTCTGCAGATAACACGAAAACAAAAAAAATTGATGTCTTCCAGAAACAATAATCGGGGAAAAAACTGACGCCCAAAATGGACACTTTGACGACTTTCTTTTGGCCATTGATAGGTCACACTCAAAAATATAGAAAAAAATCACACTCATACCTAATTGTTGCCATTTTTAGAGTGTATGATCTAGTTCACGCCAGAATGGTCAAAGTTTGGCTACAAATCGAGTGGATTTTTAAAATGACCCATTTTTACCACCAACAAACCCAAGCCAAGAATACCATTCACGGATTTTTGAAAAATGTAAGCCGCTTGTGAAACGGCAAAAAGTCCTCGCCTGAGAACTTGTTTGATCCACAGACCAGTGTGCACTCAGGCCAATGTCGACTCTAAGCATTCAGAATTTCTGCGGAAAATGGTTATTATTTAGATGCTTTAAGTATTTACAAACATAAGTCTCATATGTTTCACTCGATTTTAAGATGCAACTTTTTTTGTTTAACTAAGAATTAATTCGTGTTTGGAACTAACAAAACGTCCTATTATTTATTTTTTTTATAGTTTTTTATTTTTCGACCTTTTTCAATTTTTCGATTTGTCTGTTCTCGACTTTTCAACTCCTCAATTTCTCGATCTTTTGATTTTTCGATTTCTCGATATTTCAGTTTTTGAATTTTTCGATGTTTCGCTTTTTCGATTTGTCGGTTTTTCGATTTTTTTACTTTTCGGCTTTATCGATGGTTCGATGTTTACGATTTTTTAAATTTTCCAATTTTTTAAATTTTCGAGTTTCGATGTCTCGATTTTTTTTTAAATTTTCAAATTTGTATTTTTTTAAATTTTTTGATGTTTGGAATTCTCAATTTTTCAATTTTAATTTTTGTTTGTTTTAAATTTTAGATTTTTCGATTTTTAATTCTTCAAGATTTCTTAATTTTTCAAATTTTGACGTTTCTGAATTTTCAGTTTTCCGATTTCTCAATTAATCTATTGTTTTATTTTCCCATTTCTCGAGTTTCAAAAGTTTCGATTATTTAGTTCTTCAGTTCTTCATTCCATTTCTCGATATCTCAGTCTTTGAATTTTTCGATGTTTCGATTTTTCCATTTGTCGGGTTTTCGATTCTTTTCACTTTTCAGCTTTTCGATTGTTCGATGTTTACAATTTTTTTAATTTTCCAATTTTTTAAATTTTCGACTTTCGATGTCTCGATTTTTTTTAAATTTTCAAATTTCTATTTTTTTTATTTTTTGATGTTTGAAATTCTCAATTTTTCAATTTTGATTTTTGTTTGTTTTAAATTTTAGATTTTTCGAATTTTCAATACTTCAATATTTTTTAATTTTTCAAATTTTGACGTTTCTGAATTATCAGTTTTCTGATTTCTCAATTAATGTATTGTTTTATTTTCCCATTTCTCGAGTTCCAAAAGTCTCGATTATTTAGTTCTTCAGTTCTTCAATGTTTCAATTTTTGAGGTTTTTGTTTTTTCTTTTTTTGATTTTTCAAGTTTGTGATTTTTCGACTTTGCTTCTTGACTTTTCGATTTCTCAATTTTTCAGTTTTCTAATTTTCCAATTTTTGGATATTTCATTCGATTTTTCAATTCTCGACTTTTCGACTCCTCGATTTCTCGATGTTTTGATTTTTCGATTTCTCGATATCTCAGTTTTTGAATTTTTCGATGTTTCGATTTTTCTATTTGTCGGTTTTTCGATTTTTTTACTTTTCGACTTTTCGATTTTTTTACGATTTTTTAATTTCTCCAATTTTTTAAATTTCCGAGTTTCGATATCTCAATTTTTTTTAAATTTTCAAATTTGTATTTTTTAAATTTTTTGATGTTTGGAATTTTCAGTTTTTCAATTTTAATTTTTGTTTGTTTTAAATTTTTTAGATTTTTCGATTTTCCAATTCTTCAATATTTTTTAAATTTCCAAATTTTGACGTTTCTGAATTTTCAGTTTTCCGATTTCTCAATTAATTTATTGTTTTATTTTCCCATTTCTCGGCTTCCAAAAGTTTCGATTATTTAGTTCTTCAGTTCTTCAGTGTTTCGATTTTTCAGGTTTTTGTTTTTTCTTTTTTTTCGATTTTTTAAGTTTGTGATTTTCGACTTTGCTTTTTGACTTTTCGATTTCTCAATTTTTCAGTTTTCTATTTTTCCAATTTTTGCGTATTTCATTCGATTTTTCAATTCTCGACTTTTCGACTCCTCGATTTCTCGATCTTTTGATTTTTCGATTTCTCGATTTCTGAGTTTATGAATTTTTCGATGTTTCGATTTTTCGAATTGTCGGTTTTTCAATTTTTTTTACTTTTCAGTTTTTCGATTGTTCGATGTTTATGATTTTTTTAATTTCCCAATTTCTTAAATTTTCGAGTTTCGATGTCTCGATTTTTTTAAAATTTTCAAATTTGAATATTTTTAAATTTTTTGATGTTTGGAATTCTCAATTTTTTAATTTTAATTTTTGTTTGTTTTAAATTTTAGATTTTTCGATTTTTCAATTCTTCAAGATTTTTTAATTTTTCAAATTTTGACGTTTCTGAATTTTCAGTTTTTTGATTTCTCAATTAATCTATTGTTTTATTTTCCCATTTCTCGACTTCCAAAAGTTTCGATTATTTAGTTCTTCAGTTCTTCAATGCTTCGATTTTTCAGGTTTTTGTTTTTTCTTTTTTTTTCGATTTTTTAAGTTTGTGATTTTTCGACTTTGCTTTTTGACTTTTCGATTTCTCAATTTTTCAGCTTTCTAATTTTCCAATTTTTGGATATTTCATTCGATTTTTCAATTCTCGACTTTTCGACTCCCCGATTTCTCGATCTTTTGATTTTTCGATTTCTCGATATCTCAGTTTTTGAATTTTTCGATGTTTCGATTTTTCGATTTGTCGGTTTTTCGATTTTCTTTTCTTTTCGGCTTTTCGATTGTTCGATATTTACGATTTTTTAAATTTTCCAATTTTTTTAATTTTCGAGCTTCTTTGTCTCGATTTTTTTAAGTTTTCAAAATTGTATTTTTTTAATTTTTTGATGTTTGGAATTCTCAATTTTTCAATTTTAATTTTTATGTCTTTTAAATTTTAGATTTCTCAATTTTTCAGTTTTCTAATTTTCCAATTTTTGGATATTTTGTTCAATTTTGTGATTTTTCATTTGTTCGATTCTTCAATTTTTCTTCTATTTTTCAATTTTTCGATACTTTAGTTTTGGGATATTTTAGTATTTCGACTTTTCGATTCTTTGAGTTCTGGATTTTTCGATTTCTCGACTTTTTACTTTTTGGATTTCCAATTTTTCGACTGTTTAATGCTTCGATTTCTCAATTTTTCAACTTTTGAATGTTTGAACTGTTTAATTTTTAAAATTTTAGGTTTTTCGATTTCTTGAGTTTTCAATTCTTCTGTATTTTACTTTTTCAATTCAATTTTTGGAATTTTTAATTTTTCGATTTTCCAATTTTTCGATGTTTCGAATATAAATAGGCCAAAATCGAACAATCGAAAAGTTAAAAATGGAAAAATTGATAAATCGAGAGATAGAAGAATCAAATCATCGAAACATCCGATTCTGAATAAATCGAGATCTCAAGAATTTGAGAAATCGAAAAATCTAGAATTTAAAAAATTGAAAAATTAAAATATCTAAAAGTTGAAAAATTGGCAAATTGAAATATAAAACAGTCGAAAATTGAAAAATCTATAGGTTAAAAAACGAAAAACTGAAAATCCAAAAAATTAAAAGTCGAAGAATTGTCCAAAAATTGAGAATTTAAAAAATTGGAAAATTGAGAAATCGAAAAACCAAAATGCAAAGTCTAAGAATTGAAGAATTGAAAAATCGAAATTATGGAAAAATCAAAAACGGATTAATTGGCAAACTGGAAAACTGAAAATTTAGCAACGTCAAAAATTGAAAAATAGAAATACTGAAGAATTGAAAAATCAAAAATCAAGAAATCCAAAAACCTAAAATTTAAAAATCGAAAAACTCAAAAATCGACAAATCGAGGAATCGAAACCCCAGAATTTAAAAAACTGAAAAATGAAAAATCGGATAACTGAAAAATCGAAACGTCGAAAAAGTGAAAAGTCCAAAAGTAAAAAATCGAAAAACCGAGAAATCCAAAAATCGAAACACCAAAAAATTGAAAAACTGAGGCATCGAGAACTCGAAAAATCAGAGGATCGAGAAATTGAACAATCAAAACATCGAAACATTGAATTCGATAAATCGAGAATTCAAAAAATTGAAAAATCAAAAAATAAAAAAAAGGTCGAAAATCTAAAATTTAAAAATTCGAAAAATTGAAAAATTGAAATAAAGAAGAACTGAAAACTCGAGAAATCGAAAAACTTGGAATGCTAATTGGAAAATTATAAGATGGAAAAGTTGAAAAATTGAGAAATCGAAGCATAAAGCAGTCGAAAAATTGAAAATCGAAAAAGTAAAAAAAAATTCCAGGAGTCCAAAATAGAAAAATTAAAATACTGAAAAATCCTAGAAATGAAAGAAATGTCCAAAAAATTGGGACATCGATAAACTAAAAAAGCAAAATCAAAAAATCGTAAGCTTAAAAGATCGAAAAATTGAAAAATTAAAAACCTGAAAAATCAAAAAATTGAAGAATTGACAAAAATCGAAACTTTGGGAATTTGGAATATGGGAAAATGAAGAAAAGATACTTCAGTAAACGGAAAACTGAAAATTTAGAAACCTCAAAATTTGGAAAATTGAAAAATTGAAATATTTCAAAATTGTAAAATTAAATAGGACAATTTGGCGCTAGTAATGAATCTGAAATCGCCTTTTCTATATCTGTTCTAATAAACACGAAAAATGAATACAAAATTTCTAAGAATTTTCCAAGAAAGTGGTTAAAATTGGTTCAATCTACCGAAAATTGGTGTCAAATTGTAGACAATTTCCCAGTTTTTCAATTTTGGAAAATTGGAAAATTGAGAAATCGAAAAATCAAAAAAGCAAAGTCAAAAAATCTAAAAATCAAAGAATTGAATAACTAAAAATTCGAAACTTAGTAAAATCAAGAAATGAGAAAACCAAAGTAGATTAATTGTGAAATTGGAAAACTGAAAATTTACCAACGTCAAAAATTGAAAAATTGAAAAAGAGAAATAAGTACTAAAGAACTGAAATAATAAAAATCAAGAAATCCAAACATCAAAAAATCAAATATTAATTCGTAAATCTAAAATTTAAAAATCGAAAAACTGAAAAATCGACCAATCGAGAAATTGAAACCACAGAATTAAAAAAACTGAATAACTGTAAAATCTGATAACTGAAAAATCGAAACATTGAAACATTGGAGAATCGAAAAATTGAAAAGCCCAAAAGCCCAAATCGAAAAACTGAGCAATCCAAAAACCGAAACAACTGAGATATCGAGAAATCGAAAAACCAGAGGATCGAGAAATTGAGGAGTTGAAAGCCGAGAAAAAAAGAAAAAAATTGAAAACTTGATGAAATTGAACAATCAAAACATCGAAACATCTGAATTCGATCAATCGAGAAATCAAAAAACTGAAAAATCGAACAATTTTAAAAAAGAAAAATAGGAAAATCGAGAATTAAAAATTTCGGAAAATTGAAAAATCAAAATAAAGAAGAACTGAAAACTCAAGAAATCGAAAAACTTGGAATGTTGAAAATTGGCAAATTAAAACTTCGAAAAGTACAAAAATTGAGAAATCGATGTATAAAACAGTCGAAAAATTGAAAAATCTCAAATTTAACGAAAAAATTGAAAATCCAAAAAGTAAAAAATCGAGAAATCAAAAAATCCAGGAGTCCAAAAATCGAGAAGTCGAAAAATCGAAATAATAAAAAATCCCAAAAGTGAAGGAAATATCCAAAACATTGAGAAATTAAAAAATTGGAAAATTGAGACATGGAAAAACTAAAAAAGCAAAGTCGAAAATCGCAGACTTAAAAAATCTAAAAATTAAAACCTGAAAATTTGAAAAATTGAAAAATCGAAAAACACAAATTGAGAAATCGAAAATTTAAAAAAAACCAAAATTGAAATATTGAAAAATTGAAACATCTCAAGTTGAAAAATCGAGAAATCGAAAAGCTCAGGACTATGCTACTTTAATATAACTATAATTCTTTGTAAAGTTCGACCAGGTGGTCGAACCGGGTTAGTTCTTCGTAGTGGATGTGTACCAGATCAGCTCTAACGAAAGTCGGCTTATAGATAAATCGCTTAGAGACGATATTGGTCTGAGTGCGCTCTGGTCTGTAGATCGAACAAGTTCTCACGCGACGAAGTATCATAATTTTTTAGGTTGTACGAATCAACGAAGAAAAACGCATCACAAAAACCCAACTTTCTGGAACCATTTTGGACAACATTTTAAACATTAAAAATCAACACCCAAATTTTGCGCTAGGTGACGATTTAATTCACCACTTATCCACCCTGTATTCCGCCGTAAAATTAACTAATATTAAATCAAACACCCACTGACATATAAAAATTGTAGAGCGAAGACACCATAACGACCATCTCCGCTTTCACTTTACTCCTATTAGGAATGTACCCAGATGTTCAAGAACGGGTCGTCGATGAAATTCGCTGCGTCGTTGGCGACAAACACGACCCAGAAATCGGCGATTTATCGAACCTTCCTTATTTAGATATGTGTATAAAGGACGTGCTGAGACTTTTTCCCATTGCGCCTTTCCTTATGAGAACGACGAGGGAAAATTTTCAAATAGGTCTTGACGTTAACTTAAAAAACCGGAATGTGTATCTAAATGTAACAATTTTAGACCAGTTTGTTATTCCGAAGGGTTGCTCTGTGGTTGTTTCCATCCACAATATCCACCGAAGTTCGAAACATTGGGAGAGATCGGATGACTTTTATCCGGAGCATTTTTTGCCGGAAGCTGTGAAGAAGAGGCACGTGCATGCGTATTTACCGTTTAGCGCAGGTCCTAGGGGATGTGTAGGAAAGTCGTACGCTTATATGGCGTTGAAGATAATGTTAATTTTGATTTTGAAGAAGTATGTAATTTATGCGGAGGGGAAAGTTGGGGATATTGAGTTGAAGACCGATATTACGGTGCGTCCAAAGGGGAGACAGTTTCCGATAAAAATTGACTTTAGAAAATAAAATTTGTGCTTTTATTTGTAATCCGGTTGTCTAGTTTATACGAAACGTGTTCAAAAGATTTATTTCTAATGACTACCATTCTTGAAATTATAAATTATACCAGTACACTCAATTAGGCTATAGAGTACTCAATTTTAGCACTTTTATCAGCTTGGTTATAAGTGTGAAGCAGAAAAACGCTATTGGAGCATTCAATTTAATAACAAAAAGTATTCTACAGATATTAATTGAGATAAATAGCGTTATTTATTTACAATAAACAATCTCAAGAACAAAGTAACAAAGTGACTATATTATCCTAACAAATTCCAAACTATTAGGTTTTATAAAAGTTCACACGTGTTTTTAGATTTATTTAGTCGAAACATAATGTTTGTTCTTCATCAACACCAGTTTTATCTTCATCTTTGGTATTTGGATTTTCTTTATCTAGATGCTCTTTAATCTGCTTATCATTTCTTTCTGAAACAAGAAGATATTCAAAGTGCCTTTATTGCGTATACTCACGTCAGCTCAACCTTTACTGAATTTTTCATAACCATTCAAACATACGTTGTGTTCAGGAAGTTGATGTCTTGAACAACCTGAAATATCTTGTGATCTGGAATCCGCATCTTGTACACTTTCGAGTTGTGAGAATGCCCAAAAAATATATTTTTTTTTATTTGAAATCGAATTTCTCTCGTTTGGATTCTTCTTCAACCTGTGCGATGTGTTTTGATTTTAGAAATAGCATAAAACATAATAAAGGCTTCTAGGAATCTAATCCTGGGAATCTATTAGGTCCAGATTTTAAAAATAACAAAAAAAGTCGAAAAGGCTGGAAATCTCTGGGATCGTAAATACAGCAATCTAAACGGTTAGCTCTGTTTTGGTTTTAGAAGTAGCATGAAATAGAATAAATAATCTTGGGAATCTATTATAACATTCGGTTTTTAAAAATATCAATCTTGAGGATTAACTGTGTGCCAGATTTAGAAATAGCAGAATATACAAAAAAAAAATTGTTTTATTTTAAAAAGTAACAATTTCTGGGATTAAAAGAGTTTTGATTTTAGACATAGCATAAAACAGAATAGAGATTCGTGGAGAATTTATCGAAAAACAACAATCTTGCGGGGTAACTGTTATCAAAATTTAGAAGTAGCATATTGCAAAAAAAGAATGTGTTTTGGGCTAAAAAGTAGTAAACTTTGGGGCTAAATGTGTTACAACTTTTAAAACAAGAACAAAGAGAGTAAAAAATCTTGGTAATGTAATGTACCTGTTTTAAATAATAGCAATTTCGGGGGTTAAATGTGTCTCGATTTTAGAAATAGCAAAAAACCAGTGTTAAGAACAGTCAAGAATCCTGGAAATCTTTTGGATTTGCTTTTAAACGTAGCAATCTTGGGGTGTGTCTTCATTTTAGAAATAGCATAAAACAGAATGAGGAATAATGAGAATCTATTGTGTTCGGTTTTAAATAGCAATCTTGAGGCTAACAGTTTTTCAGACGTAGAAGTAGCATATTTCAGAAAAAGAATGCTAGGGATTTATTGTGTTTTGGTCTAAAAAGTAGTAAACTTTAGGGCAAAATGTGTTACGATTTTTAAAACAGCAACAAAGAGAGTAAGGAATCCTGGTAATGTAATGTACCTGTTTTAAATAACAGCAATTTCTGGGGTTAAATGTGTCTCGATTTTAGAAATAGCAAAAAATCAGTGTCAAGAAGAGTGAAGAATCCTGGAAATCTCTTGGCTTTGCTTTTTAAAAGTAGCAATCTCGAAAAATGTTTCCATTTTAGGAATAGCATAAAATATGTTGAATAAAGAATTTCAAGAATTTATTGTGTTCGATTTTCAAAATAGTAATCTTCAAGGATAACAGTGTTTCAGATCTAGAAGTAGCATAATATAGAAAAAAGGATTCTGGGAATCTAATGTGTTTTGTTCTAAACGTACTAAGTCAATTTTTGGGGCTAAATGTGCTTCGATTTTGGAAGGAACCTTAAACAAAATAAAGAATCCTGAGAATTTATTATTCTTGTTTTTAAAAGTAGCAATCTAAGGGGTAACTGTATTTTGGTATTAGAAGTATTATAAAATACAATAAAGAATATTGGGAATCTATTATTAAGTTCGGTTTTTTAAAAATAGCAGTTGAGAGAACAAAGATTCCTGAGAATCTGTTGTATTCGGTTTTTAGAAACAACAATTTTGAGGTCTAACTGTGTTTCAGATTTAGAAGTAGCATATTAAAAAAAATATAAAGTAATGAACTTTGGAGCTAAATGTCTTACAAATTTTGAAACAACATTAAGGGGCATTAAAGAATCCTGCTAATGTTATGTACCAGATTCAAATAATAGCATCAGTTTCGAGAGTTAAATGTGTCTATATTTTAGAAATAGCAAAAAAGAGTCAAGAATCCTGGAAATCTCTTGGGTTTCCTTTTTAAAAGTAGCAATCTCGGGAGATGTTTCCATTTTAGAAATAGCATAAAATAGAATGAAGAATTTTGGGAATATGTTGTGTTCTTTTTTTAAAATAGCAATCTTGAAGGCTAACAGTGTCTCTGATATAGAAGTAGCAAAATAAAAAAAAGGTTTCTAGAAATTTAATGACTTTCCTTTAAAAATTTCTACATTCTTATTATCTGCATTATTTTGTAACCTAATTAAAGTTCCTATGCTATAATCTACAAAACTAAGTTTCCTGTCATACATTACTTTTCTTTTCTTTTAGATTTAGACTCTAATAAATTTTCTCTTGGAACCTGTATTTTAATTCCAACGGATAGTTGTCAAAATTATAAAGGGTTTACTGTTCGTTGTTACATTTGTGTTTTTTTTTTTTGTGAACTTCAGTTAAAGTGTTACAGAGAAATTCATGTTCGTGATCTGTGATTTCCTTAATAAACGCGTAACAATTTAAACAATTTCGGCATACAGGATGTTTTTCAAATCGAACACCTCTATTTTCATTCATTCATTTTCATAGAGAATATGTCATTTGCCAATAAAAGATCTGTCAAAATCACTCTTATCTTAGCAAGTACTAGCCCCGCCCACCCGCCCTCTTCTCTTTGTAATGATTAATTTTATTTCTGTTTAGTATAAGATGCACGTTTCGTTTAGAGCAGATGAAATTAATCACTGAAATGGAGGCGGGGTGGGTGGGCGGGGTTAATTATATGTTCTTTTGTAGAATGGGATTGGGAACTAATAGTGACTAGGCTGCAAAAAATTGAAAAACAATCCCAATCGTAACTTTATGGTTGTACTATTTACAGTAAGATTTATTTCTTATTTCAGAAGAAAAAAATGCCAGAATGAGTGGGTGGCAATTATTAAGTTCCACTTTTTCCTACGTTTTAAATTCAATTTTATTGTTTTATCTGGATGTTTCATTAAATCATTTAAAATGTATATATACATATATCAACATAGAGGGTATGAATTAGTATAGAGGTTTTTTTTCAACAGAACACCCCTATTTTCTAGAGAATATGTCATTTGCCAATAAAAGATCTGCCAAAGTCAATGTTATCTACCAAGTACTAATCTTGAGAATTTATTATCTTTGCTTTTAAAAGTAGCAATCTAAGGAGTTAACTGCGTTTTGGTATTAGAAGTAGTAATAAATAGAATAAAGAATCTTGGAAATCTATTATTATGTTCGGTTTTTAAAAATAGCAATCTTGAGGGAAATAAGATTCCTAGGAATCTGTTGTATTCGGTTTTTAAAAACAACAATCTTGGAGGCTAACTGTGTTTCAGATTTAGAAGTAGCATATTGCAGGAAAAAGAATGCTGGAAATTTAATGTGTTTTGATCTAAAAAGTAGTAAACGTTGGGGCTAAATGTGTTACGATTTTTGAAACAGTATAAAAGCCAACAAAGAATCCTGCTATTGTTATGTACCTGTTTCAAATAGTAGCAATTTCGGGGGTTAAATGTGTCTCTATTTTAGAAATAGCAAAAAAGGAGTCAAGAATCTTGGAAATCTCTTGTGTTGCTTTTTAAATTTAACAATTTTGAGAGATGTTTCCATTTTAGAAATAGCATGAAATAGAATGCAGAATTTTGAGAAACTATTGTGTTTGGTTTTAAAAATAGCAACCTTGAAGGCCAACAGTGTTTCAGATATAGAAGTAGCATAACATAGAAAATAGGTTTATGTTAATTCAATGCACTTATTTTTTAGAAAGAACCTAAAGCTGAATAAAGCATTCTGAGAATTGATTATCTTTGCTGTTAAAAGTAGCAATCTAAGGAGTTAACTGCGTTTTGGTATTAGAAGTAGTAATAAATAGAATAAAGAATCTTGGGAATCTATTATGTTCGGTTTTTAAAAATAGCAATCTTGAGGGAATAAAGATTCCTAGGAATCTGTTGCATTCGGTTTTTAAAAACAGCAATCTTGGAGGCTAACTGTGTTTCAGATTTACAAGTAGCATGTTGCAGAAAAAAGAATGCTGGAAATTTAATGTGTTTTGGTGTAAAAAGTAGTAAACTTTGGAGCTAAATGTGTTACGATTTTTGAAACAGTATAAAAGCCAATAAAGAATCCTGTTAATGTTACGTACCTGTTTCAAACAGTAGCTATTTCGGGGGTTAAATGTGTCTCTATTTTAGAAATAGCAAAAAAGGAGTCAAGAATCTTGGAAATCTTTTGTGTTTGCTTTTTAAAAGTAACAATTTCGGGAGATGTTTTCATTTTAGAAATAGCATGAAATAGAATGCAGAATTTTGAGAAACTATTGTGTTTGATTTTAAAAATAGCAATCTTGAAGGCTAACAGTGTTTCAGATATAGAAGTAACATAATATAGAAAATAGGTTTCTGGGAATTTAATGCGTTTAGATCTTAGAAAGAACCTAAAACTGAATAAAGCATCCTGAGAATTGATTATCTTTCCTGTTAAAAGTAGCAATATAAGGAGTTAACTGCGTTTTGGTATTAGAAATAGTATAAAATAGAATAAAGAATCTTGGGAATCTATTATTATGTTCGGTTTTTAAAAATAGCAATCTTGAGGGAATAAAGATTCCTAGGAATCTGTTGTATTCGGTTTTTAAAAACAACAATCTTGGAGGCTAACTGTGTTTCAGATTTAGAAGTAGCATATTGCAGGAAAAAGAATGCTGGAAATTTAATGTGCTTTGGTCTAAAAAGTAGTAAACTTTGGGCCTAAATGTGTTACGATTTTTGAAATAGTATAAAAGCCAATAAAGAATCCTGCTAATGTTATGTACCTGTTTCAAATAGTAGCAATTTCGGGGGTTAAATGTGTCTCTATTTTAGAAATAGCAAAAAAAGATTCAAGAACCCTGGAAATCTCTTGTGTTTGCTTTTTAAAAGTAACAATTTCGGGACATGTTTCCATTTTAGAAATAGCATGAAGTAGAATGCAGAATTTTGAGAAACTATTGTGTTTGGTTTTAAAAATAGCAATCTTGAGGACTAACAGTGTTTCAGATATAGAAGTAGCATAACATAGAAAATAGGTTTCTGGGAATTTAATGCGCTTAGATTTTAGAAAGAACCTAAAACTGAATAAAGCATCCTGAGAATTGATTATCTTTGCTGATAAAAGTAGCAATCTAAGGAGTTAACTGCGTTTTGGTATTAGAAGTAGTATAAAATAGAATAAAGAATCTTGGGAATCTATTATTATGTTCGGTTTTTAAAAATAACAATCTGGAGGGAATAAAGATTCCTAGGAATCTGTTGTATTCGGTTTTTAAAAACAACAATCTTGGAAGCTAACTGTGTTTCAGTTTTAGAAGTAGCATATTGCAGGAAAAAGAATGCTGGAAATTTAATGTGCTTTGGTCTAAAAAGTAGTAAACTTTTGGGCCTAAATGTGTTACGATTTTTGAAACAGTATAAAAGCCAATAAAGAATCCTGCTAATGTTATGTACCTGTTTCAAATAATAGGAATTTTAGGTGGTCAAATGTGTCTCTATTTTAGAAATAGCAAAAAAAGAGTCAAGAATCCTGGAATTCTCTTGGGTTTGCTATTTAAAAGTAGCAATCTCGGGAGATGTTTCTATTTTAGAAATAGCATAAAACAGAATGAAGAATTTCGAGACTCTATTGTATTCGGTTTTTAGAATAGCAATCTGGGGGCTCACGGTGTTTCAGATCTAGAGGTAGCATAACATAGTACATCCTGAGAATTTATTATCTGTGCTTTTAAAAGTAGCAATCTAAAGAGTTAACTGTGTTTTGGTATTAGAATTAGTGTAAAATAGAATAAAGAATCCTAGGGTTTTATGTGGTTTGTTTCCAAAAGTAGCAATTTCGAAGCTTAGATGTGTGTTAGGTTTCGGTGTTAGAAATAGCATAAAGCAGAATAAAAAATCTTGGCAATCTAAATATTTTGTTTGGTTTTAAGAAATATTTTTTTTAAATCTTGAGGACTGACCGTGTTTTTCAAATTTAGAGGTAGCATACTACAGAAAAAAATGTGAATGTGAAATTATTTTGTTCTAAAAAGCAGTAATCGTTGGGGCTAAATTTGCTTCGATTTTAGAATGAGCATAAAAATGAATGAAGAATTCTGAGAAACTCTTGTGTTGAATTTTTAAAAATAGCAATCTCGAGGACTAACTGTGTTTCAGATTTAGGAGAAACATAATACAGAAAAAAGAATTCTAGGAATTTAATGTGTTTCATTTTAAAAAGTAATAACCCTAGGGGCTAAACATGTTGTAATTTTAGATAGAGCAAAAAACAGTATAAAGAATCCAGAGAATCTAATGTACTTTGTTTTCAAAATAGTAATTTAGAGTTTTATGTGATTTGCTTTTAGAAATGATATAAAACAGAACATCTAGAAAATCTATTATGTTCAGTCTTCGAAGTTAGCAATCTTGAGGGCTGACTGTTTCAGATTTAGAAGTAGTATCATACAGAAAAAAAAATTTTGGGTACTTAATATGTATGTTTTGTTCCAGAAAGTAGGAATATTTGGGGCTAAAGGTGATTCAATTTTAGAAATATAGAATTAGAATAGCATAAAATAGCTCCATTCTGGAAATCTAATGTAGCTTATTATCAAAAATACGAATTTTTGGAGGATCTAGGAAATCTATTGTGCTCAGTTTTTTAAAATAGTAGTCGGGAAGGCTAACAGTGTTTCAAATTTAGAAGTAGTATGACATAGAAGAAAGAGTTATGGGAACTTAATGTGTTTTGTTCTAAAAAGTAATAATCTTTGGAGCTAAACCTGTCTCTATTTAGAAATAGCATAAAACAGAACAAAAAATCTAGGGAATCTATTGGTTTCTGTTTATGAAAATAGCGATCTTGTGGGTTAACAGTGTTTCAGATTTAGAAGTAGTATAATATAGAAAATAGAAATCTGAAAATTTAATATGTTTTGTTCCAAAAGTAATAATCTTTGGGGCTAAAGGCGCTTCAACTATAGAAATAGTATTAAAAACACCATAAAGAATTATGGGAATCCTAAGTATTTTGCTCTAAAAAGTAGCAATTTCGTGGGTTTTATGTGTTTTGATTTTTCAACTTTGGGGCTACATGTGTTTCTATTTCAGAAATAGCATAAGATATTATATAGAAACCTGGAGATCTAATGTACTTCGTTTTCAAAAATATCGATTTCTGGGGTTTCATGTGTTTCGATTTTGGAAATAGCATAAAACAGAACAAAAATCTAGGGAGTCAGTTTGAAAATAGCAACCTCGAAGGGAAATGTGTCTCAAATTTAGAACTTTTTACAACAAAACACATTATGGGAATTTAATGTGTTTTGTTGTAAAAAGTAGTAATCTCTGGGGATAAACGCATTTATATTTTAGAAATAGTATAAAACAGGATAGAGAATCCTGAGAATCTATTGGGCTTGCTTTTTAATATAGCAGTATAATAAAAAATAGCATAATACAGAAACTAGATTTCTGAAAATTTTATATGTTTTGTTAAAAAGAAGTCATTTTTTTGGGGTTAAATGTGTTTCAGTTTTAGAAATAGCATAAAATACTATACAGAATCCTTGGAATCTCAAGTGTTTTGTTCTAAAAAGTAGCACTTTCGGGGGTTTTATGTATTTTGATTTTTGAACTAGGATAAGAAAAAGAATTTTAGGAACTTAGTACCTTTTGTTTTAAAAAGTAGTCATCTTTGGGGCTAAATGTGTTTCTATTTTAGAAATAGCATTAGATATTATACAGAGACCTAGAGACCTAATGTTCTTTGTTTTCAAAAATAACGATGTCTGGAGTTTTATGTATTTCAATTTTACAAATAGCATAAAACATAATAGATGATTTATTAGGGTATCTATTGTGTTAAATTTTTAAAAATAGCCATCTTGAGGGGTAACTATGTTTCCGATTTAGAAGTAGCATAACACAGAAAAAAGAATTTTATGTATTTAATGTGTTTCTATTTTGGAAATAGCATAAAACAGAACAAAAATCTAGGGAATCGGTTTGAAAATAGCAACCTCGAAGGGAAATGTGTCTCAAATTTAGAAGTGTATAACATAGAGAAAAGAATTATGGGAATTTAATGTGTTTTGTTGTAAAAAGTAGTAATCTCTGGGGATAAACGCATTTCTATTTTAGAAATAGCATAAAACAGGGTAGAGAATCCTGAGAATCTATCGGGCTTGCTTTTTAATATAGCAGTATAATAAAAAATAGCATAGTACAGAAAATAGATTTCTGAAAATTTTATGTTTTGTTAAAAAAGTAGTCATTTTTTGGGGTTAAATGTGTTTCAGTTTTAGAAATAGCATAAAATACTATACAGAATCCTTGGAGTCTCAAGTGTTTTGTTCTAAAAAGTAGCACTTTCGGGGGTTTTATGTATTTTGATTTTTGAACTAGGATAGGAAAAAGAATTTAGGAACTTAATATCTTTTGTTTTAAAAAGTAGTAATCTTTGGAGCTAAATGTGTTTCTATTTTAGAAATAGCATTAGATATTATACAGAGACCTAGAGACCTAATGTTCTTTGTTTTCAAAAATAACGATGTCTGGAGTTTTATGTATTTAAATTTTAGAAATAGCATAAAACAGAATAGATGATTTATTAGGGTATCTATTGTGTTGAATTTTTAAAAATAGCCATCTTGAGGGGTAACTATGTTTTCGATTTAGAAGTAGCATAACACAGAAAAAAGAATTTTGTGTATTTAATGTGTTTTTTTTTTTTAAAGTAGGAACACTAAAAAATTCTGGAAATCTAATGTACTTCGTTTTCAAAAGTAGCAATTTCGGGGGTTTTATGTGTTTCTAAAATAGCATAAAATAGAACAACACTTCTAGGGAATCGGGTTTAGAAAATAGTTCGAAGGGCAACTGCGTTTCAGATTTAGAAGTAGTATAATATAGAAAGGCTTATAAGAATTTAATGTGTCTCGTTCTAAAAATACTAATCTTTGGGGTAAACGTGTTTCTATTTTAGAAATAGCGTAAAACAGAATAGAGAATCCTGAGAATCTATTGTGCTTGCTTATAGCAATCTCAAAGGCTAACTGTGTTTAGATTTTAAAAAGAGCGTAGGGAAAATTCCTGGAAATTTATTGTGTTTGCTTTTTTCTTCAGAAGTAATTTTGAGAGTTAACTGTTTCATATTTAGAAGTACCTTAGCATAACGGAATAGTAATCTTTGGGGCTGAGTATGTTCCTATTTTTGAAATATTATAAAACAGAATAAAGAATCCTGGGAATCTACTGTGTTTGATTTTTAAGAGTAGTCATCCTGTGGGCTAATTGGATTTCAGATTTAGAAGTAACCTAATACAGAAATACGAACTCTGTAACCTTAGTGTGTTTTGTTTTAGAAAGTAGTAATTTTTAACGCTAATTAATAATGTGTTTTGATTTTAAAAAGAGTATTAAACAGAATAATGAATCTTGTGAATCAAATGTGTATTGTTTTTAAAAGTAGTAACGTTTGCTGCTAAATGTGTGTTGATTTTAGAAAGAGCGTCAACAGAGAAACAAATAAAAGTAGATTTTCTTGATTTATTATAGAAGTGCTAAATAAATTAACGCACAGTTTTGTCATTCAATAAGTCTATTTCGTTCCACCATTTGATTGAAGGCATTTTATGTGTACTTGAATTTGACATATAGATTAATCATCAAAGATTTTTGATTTTGTTGACTGTTTGGTAACGCATTTTTAATTGTATTGTGAAATTGCTTAACAATATAGACAGAATCGAATTAGATTATAGACCTATTTGACAAAAAGGTGTCAAATTTTCGTTTGGAAAAAATTCGTGAAAAGAGAGTGATGACTTGGGTAGGCTGTAGATAAACAAATATACTTACTATTTCCAGTCCGAGAGTAGTAAAATCCATTATTTTGGAGGCGACAAAAAAAAGTAAAAAAAAAAAACAAACATTTTGCAGATGAAAATATTTATTGTATAATGTAACGAATTAGAACATACATTGTGTTTTAATTTAAAATTCGATGTATGTACATTATAGGAAATATGTACAATAACGTCGAGTCGACATTGGCTACAAAATTTATTTTGAGGATTTTTCACGTTCATAACAGGATTAAATGATTATGGTGCATTATAGTAAAGGCAATTAAGCCAAAGTTCTAACAATATTGGCTCTAACGGTATAGAATGAGAAAATCTGACTATACTGGTAGATGAGGTCACTTAAAGCCGCTGTTAGCATGATGGCAACGACAATAATTTCAAAACAAATCGAAACCATCGCATTCCATACAAGTGAAAATGGCCATCGGAAACTTTGACGATGGAATGCGACGAATACTTTTGAGCATGGAATTTTTAGAATTTCCCCCTTCAAACACGAAAGTCGTTATGTACAAAATAGGCAGAAGAAAACGGTGCAAGTTCAAGAGCAAAGTGTCCGTCACGCAAAATTCCATGCTGAGGTAAACCAGAAATTGAACAACTTTTCTGAGTGAGTGAAACAAGGACTGCTGTAATCAAGCCAAAGCCCCACGATTTCGTTTCTTCATTGAAATTATGTATTCGACAATTACTCGAACCGGTTGAAAGCTGTTCAGTCTGTCATCACAGTGTCTGCTCTATCGTGCATGTTGGCATGCTACGTACTATTCTAGTCGATTACGATTATAAATACTTAGATTAAAAACACAATTCTGATCTTTATATTATTTACAATATATATTGAATTCGCCGAGTCGACAATAAACGAATAAACTCCTGGATAGAACGAGGTAAAAATGAACAAAACAAAAACTCAACAACAATAATAATAATAATAATAATAATAAGTAAATAATTTTTCTATCCATTTATACAAAACTGAGCTTTTGCATTATAAAATCTCTTGGAATGTAAAACAATTCATTGAACGTGGACAACTGCCAAAATCGATAACACACCATGAAATATTTTATTTAAAATGTCCTCACTTTTCTTAACAAAACATTCAACAACCCGTCTTTACGACATATAAATAAGAATTTGTCCTCAATTAAAACTAACACTTAATTCAAGACAGCAATGTGAAATGTAAGTGGCTTAGAATGTAATCCAACTGGTAGTACGGTGCGTTTGGTGACCCGAGCGCACCGCACGAGTGCTGAAATTCAGGTACGCTTTACACAAATATCAATAATCACAGAGGTGGTATGCAACACATTTAAATTGCAGTAAAAATAATAAGAATTATGCTTAGAATGGCACGAATTTGGTCACAGTTGGTAGGATTCTAGTACACATCGTCGCCGGTTTGGTCCATAACTTTACAATTATTGCTAGTTTTGATTTGAAACTGCTAGTAGTAGTTAACACAGGGGATGTGTACTAGTGCAAGCAAGAAGATAACTAAACGCGGCTTACACAGTAATTAGAAAAATATCATCATCCTCGACCCGTTCCTGGCGTATCCACAAGATGGTGCATTCTGATGAGGTTGTCGTTTGTCTCTAACATTACGAACAGTTCGACTATATATTAAATAACAAAATTCACCGCATCGTGTAATATCACAATATGTAATGCACAAATTGATTGAAAAAATGTGTGTGTATGTGTATACATAACTATTACAATTACCTGTCAAAATATGAGTAATCTCAATATACTATGTACAGTGCTTTTGCAGCTACACGTTTCGCGAACCTTCATAATAAATTGCAACAAATTGGTATAGTAGAAGTAGATAAATATAATTATTAAGAACCAACCACACTAGTCGTCAGCACAGTTCTTCTTCTTGCTGATCACACTGTATTTTAAAATGCTTGATATGTACCTTTTATTAGAATCACACATCTCTGTTATCCAAACCATCTCATTTTTGTGCGTCAGGTTGCTGATTGCTGTAGTGATAGAAGAAAAATATTAGAAA
Source organism: Zophobas atratus (assembly GCA_022388445.1). NCBI lineage: Eukaryota > Metazoa > Arthropoda > Insecta > Coleoptera > Tenebrionidae > Zophobas > Zophobas atratus. The sequence goes on along the minus strand of CM039442.1, from coordinate 53,655,209 downwards.
AACTGCAAAGGCGGTCGGGAAAGTAATTCGAGCTATAACGTCTATAGTCTTTGCCACACGGATAGGATGCGGAGGTTCCTTTTTTCGCACCTGCAATAAACAAGACTACTCCAGGTTAGACTATTGTGGAGAGAAATCCGACAACACAAAGCTCTAGTGCTAGAAAGCTCTGACAATTGCAACCCCTTTCCCGCTTTAATCGCTTTACGTTACGTAAACAGATAAGAAAATTCCGTATCGACGACTTTCTGGTTCGTTACGTGCGCCAAAATCGAGCACCGCAGATAAAATCTAAATTTCCTGTGCGTTAAAAATCTCCACTCTGCCGACAAGAATTTATTGCTGAAAAACTTGTCGGCTGTCAAAAGTTTTCGAACGACGTTTAATGATGCGTTTAGATAACGCGTTTATACTGCGTAACCGCCGAAATAAAACGAATATATACAACGACTTAATCACACCTGTGAATTCGTTATTTTATAGATTCTGCTTAACCCACGGTTTTAATTTAAATATTTTATGAGGAAAACGTGCAAATTGCCGCCGTAAAATTCCAGCATTATTGTTTTTACGGCGTTTAGGTACTTAATCTCTTAAGCACATATAAACACGATCAATTTTTTAAGACGTACGAGTTTTTGCATTATTTCGGCTTTGTTTGAAAGCTGCCGAAGCGAGGTGGAATAAAACGTGAAAACGGGTGGACTATAACCAGAATTTTTCATGGGTTGTACGTGATTTTTGTTTTATAATTTTTTCATGTAGCCTAGATTAAGTAGATCTATGAAAATAAAAGAAAAAGGGGAAAAGAGATGGAAAAATAATACTAGATTTTTGTACCTTCTAAGTTACAACAATGAGAAAAATAGCAACAAAGAAAGAAATAGAATATATTTTTTGATATTTTAGTATAATATTCACAATAAATCCCAATTTAAATGGTATTTCCTCAAAATAAAAAAAAAAGAATTTCGACTTTAGTTTGGTCTTGATGCTAAAATGAGAGGAAATTCAAGATGATTCGAAGAAGTTAGATACGAAGATTTGAAAAAGCTTGAACTTGAAAAAAGAATTTAATTGTGGAAGTTGTGTGAAGATTCTAGAATAATCTATTGTCAAGAAACCTTCTTTCTGAAAGAGTTGACCACAAAAAACTTTTTCTGAATTTCTAAAGAAATACATATTTGATTTTAGAAGAACAGCACCTTGGTAGTTTACCATCAAATTAGAAGTTGAAAAAAGAATTTTAGTGAATGTTTACAGATACAGACAGTGAAGAGAAAGAACTTTCTATATACTTATATAATAAACGCAGATCTAAAAGAAATAAAAAAGGAGGACCAGTGGCTTACCAGAAAACTTGAAAAAGAGATGGAAGAAAATAAAACAAAATGGCAACAAGAGGAAAAAGAACTTCTAAATAAACTGGAAGCCATGAAGAAGATAATAGACAGAAGGAGAAGAAAAAATAATGTAATAATAAAAGATCAGGAAACATATATCTATATTATTGATGAAAACATTGCAAGAGATCTGAAAATTGAAAACAGATTCGTGAAGAAAACAAATGGAAAGTTTTGTGAAGAATCTAGAATAATCTATCCTCAAAGAAAGGGTTGACCACGAGAAACTTTTTCTGAATTTATAGATGATTCGAAAAACAGAAAGTGATTTTCTGCAGGAATATTTGATTTTAGAGGAACAGTATCTTGGATCTTGATGGATTTGTATAGATGTAGACACTAGAGAAGAAAGAACTTCTAGTTAGACAATAGGAAAACAATCTGCAGTTCCAGATGTGGAAATTGAACAAGTATTAAAAATACTCGGATAACTCCAGGAAAACCTAAATATATTAAAAAGAAAACTAATGTCTTACGGGAGAAGTAAAAATTCTAAGAAAATAAATTGTAGAAAAAGAAAGAAAATTGCACCGAGAGAAAAAAGAACTTCTGAATAAAAATGCAAGCTATGTAGAAAAAAATATACAAGGAAGAAAGAACGAAAAGAAGAAATAATGTAATAATAAAAGGAAAACGGAACGAGAAAAAGGAAGGGTAGATTACGAAAGAGATACCTATTTTATCGATGAAGACATGGAGTCCTAAATTTTTGTCCTTTCTAAGTTAGACTAATTTGAAATTTGGCAACAATGGAAGAAACAGAATATATTCTATATTTTAGTTAGATTGAGCACAATAAATCTCAATTTGCACACTATTTTCTAAAAGGGAAGAAATACGAATTTCGCTTTTAACTTGATTGATACATATTAAAATAAGAAGAAATTCAAGATGGTTCGAAGAAGTTAGATAAGGGGAATTCACGAAAGTTTGAAAACAATTTCTTCCGATAATAAGAAGAAACAGAATAATTTCCACTATTGCACAAGCTTGAATTTCAAAAAAGAATTTAATTGGAGGCAGGATTCACCACGAGAAACTTTTTCTAAATTTCTAGATGATTCGAAATATAGAAAGTGATTTTAGAGGAATAGTACCTTCGTAGTTCAGAACTTTTTCATCATCAAATTTGAATTATAGATGTAGACAGTCAAGAAGAACGAACTTCTGGTTAGACAATGGAAAAACAAATCTGGAGTCCAACGAAAACTAGTACGATCAAAAACAAAGACGTGGAAATGGAACAAGTATTAAAAATACTTGGAGAAAATAGTTAGATGAGGAGAATTCAAGAAGATTTCATAACAATTTTTTCCGATAATAAGAAGAAACAGAAGAATTTCCATTATGGCACATGCTTGGACTTGAAAAAAGAATTTAATTGAGGAAGTTTTGTGAAGATTATAGGATAATCTATCGTCTATTGTTGAGAGGGTTGGCCACGAGAAACTTCTTCTGAATTTCTAGATGATTTGAAGAATAGAAAGTGATTTCCTACAGAAACATTTGAATTTAGCAGAACAGCATCTTGGTAGTTTAGTATTTTTCCATCATCAAATTAGAGGTCGAAAAAAAGAGAAGAATAAGAAAACAAATGGTCCTAAATTTTTGTTCTTCCAAAGTTACATTAATTTGAAATTTGGCAACAAGGGAAGAAACGGAATATATTTTTTGATATTTTATTTATGTTGTGGACAATAAATCTCAATTTGAATACTCTTTCCTAAAAAGAAGGAGAAACGAATTTCGATTTTAGTTTGGAATTGATATTAGAATGAGAGAAAATTCAAGACGATTCGAAGAACGTCGATAAGGGGAATTCAAGAAGATTTCAGAAGAATTTTTGTGATAATAGGAGGAAACAGAAGAATTACCATTATGGTACAAGTTTGAACTTTAAAAAACAATTTAATTGAGAAAGTTTTGTGTAGATTCTAGAATAATCTATCGTCAAGAAACCTTTGTTCTGAGAGGGTTGACCACGAGAAACTTCTTCTAAATTTCTAGATGATTTGAAGAATAGAAAATGATTTTCTACAGAAACATTTGATTTTAGAAGAACAGCATCTTGGTCGTTTAGTATTTTTCCATCATCAAATTAGAGGCCGAAAAAAGAGAAGAATAAGAAAACAAATGGTTTTAAAATTTTGTTCTTCCTAAGTTACACTAATTTGAAATTTGGCAACAAGGGAAGAAACGGAATATATTTTTTGATATTTTAGTTATATTGTGCACAATAAATCTCAATTTGAATACTCTTTCCTAAAAAGAAGGAGAAACGAATTTCGATTTTAGTTTGGAATTGATATTAGAATGAAAGGAAATTCAAGACGATTCGAAGAGCGTCGATTAGGGGAATTCAAGAAGATTTCAGAAGAATTTTGGTGATAATAGGAAGATACAGAAGAATTTCCATTATGGTACAAGCTTGAATTTTATAAAACAATTGAATTGAGAAAGTTTTGTGAAGATTCTAGAATAATCTATCGTCAGGAAACCTTTGTTCTGAGAGGGTTGACCACGAGAAACTTCTTCTAAATTTCTAGATGATTTGAAGAATAGAAAGTGATTTTCTACAGAAACATTTGATTTTAGAAGAACAGCATCTTGGTAGTTTAGTATTTTTCCATCATCAAATTAGAGGCCGAAAAAAGAGAAGAATAAGAAAACAAATGGTTTTAAAATTTTGTTCTTCCTAAGTTACACTAATTTGAAATTTGGCAACAGGGGAAGAAACGGAATATATTTTTTGATATTTTAGTTATTGTGCACAATAAATCCCAATTTGATTACTATTTCCTAAAAAGAAGGAAAAACGAATTTAGACTTTAGTTTGGAATTGATATTCGAATGAGAAGAAATTCAAGACGATTCGAAGAACTTCGATAAGGGGAATTCAAGAAGATTTCAGTAGAATTTTTGTGACAATAAGAAGATACAGAAGAATTTCCATCATGGTACAAGCTTGAATTTTATAAAACAATTGAATTGAGAAAGTTTTGTGAAGATTCTAGAATAATCTATCGTCAAAAAAACCCTTGTTCTGGAAGAGTCGACTGCGAGAAACTTTTTCTGAATTTCTAACTGATTCGAAAAATAGAAAGTGATTTTCAACAGGAACACTTGTTTTCAGAGGACCAATATCTTAGTAGTTTAGAACTTCTCCACTGTCAAATTAGAGGCCGAAAAAATATTTTTGATGGATTTTTATAGATGCAGACACTAAAGAAGAAAGAACTTTCTAGTTAGACAATGGAAAAAAAATCTGCAGTGATACGGAAATTCGAACGACGAAAAACAAAAACGTGGAAATGGAACAAGTATTAAAAATACTCGTAGAAATTCAGAGAAATCTAAAAGACAATAAAAAGGAAAACCAATGTATTTCGGGAGAGCAAAAAATCTGAGAAAATATTTTGAAGAAAAAGAAAAAAAATGGCAACAAAGAAAAAAATACACAAAGAGAAAAGAACGAGAAGAAGAAATAATTTAATAATACAAGGTAGGAAAATGGAAGGAAAATGGAAGGAAAAAAGAAGAAAAGATCAGGGAAGAGATACTTATTTTATAGATGAAAACAGAAAGAGATCTAAAAATTGGAAACAGTTTTGTGATAAGAAAACAAATTGTCTTAAATTTCTGTTCTTTCTAAGTCACAGTAATTTGAAATTTGACAACAAGGGTAGAACCAGAATATATCTTTTGATATTTTAGTTATACTATGCACACCAATGCTCAATTTGATATTATTTCCTAAAAAGAAGGAAAAAAAAAATTCGATTTTAGCTTGAATTTGAAAGAAAATTCAAGACGGTTCGAAGAAGCTAAATTAAGGGAATTCACGAAGATTTCAGAAGAATTTTTTCCGATAATAAGAAGAAACAAAAAAATCCATTATGGCACAAGCTTGAATTTGAAAAAAAGGATTTAAGTGAGGAAGTTTTCTGGAGAGTCTAGAAGAACCCATCGTCAAGGAGCCTATGATTTGAAAGGGTTGATTTCGAGAAACTTTTTCTGAATTTCTAGATGATCCGAAAAATAGAAAGCGATTTACTACAGAAATATTTGATTTTAGAGATTTTGAAAGATTTTTATAGGTGTTGACAGTAAAGAAGAAGGAACTTCTAGTTAGACAATCTGTAGTCCTACGAAAACTAGTATCACGAAAAGTAAAGACGTGGAAATGGAACAAGTACTAAAAAACTCGGAGAAATTCAAGAAAGTCTAAAAGAGACTAATAAAGAAAACCATTATCCTACGGGAAAGTAAAAAATCTGAAAAAATGGATTGAAGAAAAAGAACGAAAATGGTAGCAAGAGAAAAAAAACTTCTGAATAAAGTGGAAGCTGTGGAAAACAAGAATACAATGAAGAAAGAAGGACATGAAGAAATAATTTAACAATAAAAGGCAGGAAAATGCAAGGAAAAAAGGAAGGGTAAATCAGAAAAGAGATACCTATTTTATAGACGAAAACAGAAAGGGATCTAAAAATTAGAAACAGCTTTGTGATAAGGAAACAAATGGTTCTAAATTTCTGCCCGTTTTAAATCACACTAATTCGAAATTTGGCAACAAGGGAAGGAACAGAATATATATTTTTTGATATTTTATTTATATTGTGCACAATAAATCTCAATTTGAACACTATTTTCTAAAAAGAGGAAAAAAGAATTTCCATTTTAGTTTGAGATTGCTACTAAAATGAGAGGAAATTCAATTCGGTTCGAAGAAGTTAGATAAGAAGATTCCAAGAAGAAACAGAAGAATTTCCACTATGGTACAAGGTGGAACTTGAAAATTAGAATTTAGCTGAGGAAGTTTTCTGAAGATTCTAGAATAATCTATCGTCAAGGAACCTTCGTTCTGAAAGGATTGACCACGAAACTTTCTCTCAATTTCTAGATGATTCGAAAAATTCAAAGTGAATTTTGAAAAAACATTGGTTTAAAAAAAAAGCAGCATCTTGGTAGTTTAGAACTTTTCCATCATCAAATTAGAAGCTGAAAAAATATTTTTGATGGATTTTTGGAGGACAGTAAAGAAGAAGGAAGTTCTAGTTAGACAATGGGAAAACAATTCACAGTCCTACGAAGAGAAAGAAGAACTTTTGCATAAAATGGAATTTATGGAAAAAAATTACAAGGAAGAAAGAAGAAGAAGAAGAAATAATGTAATAATAAAACGCAGGAAAACGGAAAGGAAAGAGGAAGAGTAGAAGAAAAAAGAGAAATCTTCTTTATAGATGAAAACATAGAAAGAGGTCTGGAAATTAGAAACAGCTTCGTGAAAAGAACACAAAAGAATGGTCCTATTTTTTTTCCATTCTAAGTTACATTAGCTTGAAACTTGGTAAAAACGAAAGAAAGATAATATATTTTTGATATTTCAGCTATAATGTGCACAATCAATCTCAATTTGAGTACTATTTACTAGAAAGAAGGAAAACAGAATTTTGATTTGGGTTTGGGATTGGTGCTAAAGTGAGAGGAAATTCAAGATCGTTGGAAGAAGTTAGATAACGAAAATTCATGAAGGTTTTAGAAGAATTTCTTCCGAGAATAAGAAGATACAGAAGAATTTAAAATGTGACACAAGCTTGAACTTGAAAAAAGAATTTAATTGAGGAACTTGTGTAAAGATTCTAGAATACTTTATCGTCAAGGAAGCTTTATTCCGAAAGAGTCGACCATGAAAAGTTTTTCTGAATTGTTATGTTAGATGATTCGAAAAACGGAAAGTGAATTTCTGTAGAAACATTTGGTTTAAAAAGAAAACAGCATCTTGGTAGTTTAGAACTTTTCCATCATCAAATTAGAGACCGAAAGAAAAAAGATTTCTGATAAATTTTTATAGATGTAGACAATCAAGAAGAAGGAAGTTCTAGTTAGACAATGGGAAAATAATCCACAGTCCTACGAAAACTAGTACAACGAAAAACAAAGACGTGGAAATGGAACAAGTATTAAAAAGACTCGGAGAAATCCAGTAAAATATCTTAGGGGAAAAGTAAAAATCGGAGAAAAACGATTGAAGAAAAACAAAGACAATGGCAAAGAGAGGAAGAACAACTTCTGAATAAAATGGAAGATACGTAGAAAAAAATATACAAGGAAGAGAGAACGAAAAGAATAAAGAATGTACTAATAAAACGCATGAAAACGGAAGGAAAAAAGAAAGGTAGATCACGAGGGAGATACATATTTTATCGATGAAAACATAAAAGCAGATCTGAAAATTAGAAACAGCTTCGTGATAAGAAAACAAACTTCGATTTGGGTTTGGGATTGATACTGGAATGAGAGCAAATTCAAGACGGTTCGAAGAAGTTAGATAAGGAGATTTCACGAAGGTTTTAAAAGAATTTCTTCCGAGAATAAGAAGAAACAGAAGAATGTCTATTGTGATATAAGCTTGAACTTGAAAAAAAAAGAAAGATTCTAGAATAATCTATCGTCAAGCAACCTTTGTTCTGAAAGGACTAACCACAAGAAACTTTTTCTGAATTCCTAGATTATTCGAAAAATAGAAAGTGAATTTCTCTAGAACCAGTTGATTTTAGGAAAACAGCATCTTGGTAATTTAGGACTTCTTCATCATCAAATTAGAAGATGAAAAAATTTTTTTGAAGGATTTTTGGAAATGTAGACAGTAAAGAAGAAGGAAGTTCTAGTTAGATAATGGGAAAACAATCTACAATCTTACGAAAGCAAGTACAACGAAAAATAAATACGTGAAAATGGAACAAGTATTAAAAATACTCGGGGAAATAAAAAAAATTTAGAAGACATTATAATGTCTTCCGGGAGATGCAAAAATCTGGGGAAAGAGATTGAAGAGAAAGAAACAAAAATAGCAACAAGCGAAAAAAGAACTTCTGAATAAAATGGAAGCTATGGAGAAAAAAATGTACAACGAAGAAAAAAGAAGAAGAAGAAATAATTTAATAATAAAGGGCAGGAAAACGGAAGAAGAAAAGGAGGCGTAGATCAAGAAAAAAATACTTATTTTATCGATGGAAACATAGAAAGAGATCAGAAAATCAGAAACAGCTTCGTCATAAAAAAAAATCTTCTTAAATTTTTGTCCTTTTTAAGTCACACTAATTTGAAATTTGGCAACAAGGGAAGAAACAGAATATATCTTTTGCTATTTTAGTTATATTGTGCACGTTAAATTTCAATTTGAATGCTATTTTCTAAAAAGAAGGAAAAAAGAATTTCGATTTTACCTTGAGATTGGTAGTAAAATGAGAAGAAATTCAAGGGAGTTCGAACAACTTAGATAATATAATTCAAGAAGATTCCAGAAGAATTTTTTCAGATAATAAGAAGAAACAGAAGAATTTCCTTGATGGCACAAGCGCGAACTTAAGGAAGTTTGGTAAATATTTTAGAATAATCTATCGTCAAGAAACCTTTGTCTGAAAGGGTTGACCACAAGAAACTTTTTCTGAATTCCTAGATGATTCGAAAAATAGAAATTATTTGCTATAGAATCATTTCATTTGATAGGAACATCATCTTGGTAGTTTAGAACATTTCTACCATCAAATGACTTTTGATGGATTATTATAGATGTGTACAGTAAAAAAAAGGAACTTCTAGTTAAAAAATGGGAAAGCAATCCGCAGTTATCCGAAAACTACTACGACGAAAAACAAATATGTGGAAATGAAACAAGTATTAAAAATACTAGGAGAATTGCAGGAAAATCTAAAAGCCACTAAAATGAGAATCAACGGCTTGTCGAATAAGTAGAATTCTGAGAAAAAAGCAACAAAAATAGAAGAACTTCTGAATAAAATGAAAGAAGAAGGAGAAATAATGTAATAGTAAAAGGCTGTAAAACAGAAGAAAAAAGGGAAGAACAAATAAAGAAACGGAAATCTGATTTCATCAATGAAAACATGCACAAATAATCTCAGTTTGAATACTATTTCCTAAAAATAAGAAAAAAAGAATGTTGATTTTAGTTTGGAATTGATTCAAAATGAGAGAAAATTCAAGATTATTTTCAGAGGTTAGATAAAGGGAATTCACAAGGGCTTTAGAAGAATTTCTTTCGATAATAAGAAGGAACAGAGGAATTTCTACTATGGCATAAGCTTGAATTTGAAAAAAGAATTTAATTGGGCAAGTTTTGTGAAGATTCTAGAAAGAGAGCTCTTTCTGAATTCTAGATGACGCGGAAAATAGAAAGTGAATTTTTATAGAAACATTTACTCTAGAAGAACAACATCTTGGTAATTTAGAATTTTTTCACCATCAAATTAGAGACTGAAAAAGGAATTTTTATTGATTTTTAGATTTATAATAGAGAGTAAGGAAGAAGGAACTTTCTAGTTAAACAATGGCAAAAAAGAAGAAGAAATACAAGAAAAGATAGGGGTAATAACTAAAACAAAAAACGGTGAAGGTCAAAAAGTTAAAATGGGGTACCTACTATCAATTGACAGTGGATGGGAAACTACAAAAATGGGACGACCTGGAGCGGGTATTAAAAGTTTTTCACTAAAGGAAGGAACAGAAAAAGAGGATAACAACGGCAACGAACAAAGCAATGAATGAATCTGCTAATAAGAAGAAAAGAAAAAGGAAAAATAAGCAAAGAAGAGAAAGGAAGGGATAAAATTCTTATTTTGGAACATAGTTAAAATTAAAAGGAAAGATAAAATCCTAAATCCTGTAGGAATACGTAACAGAATTCGACTTAGTGGATTTGGTAAAAATATGGGTGACGCAGTAGGGGATACAAAAAGAGAAAAAGGAAGGAAGTGCAAAGGTTTTAGAAAAAGAAATGAATGCAAAGGACAAGAATTATGTTTTAATAGGAGGGGACTTTAATGCTAGAATTGGAGAACGAGACAAGAAAAACAAAAGGCAAGGAAGAAAATAAAAAAGGGAAAGTAATAAGACCGTTTGTAGAAAAAAAATAGAGAGAGTGCAGGAAAAGTATCTGAATTGGGTATTAGAACTAAATAGACAAATACTAGGATACAGAATGAGAGAAGAAACTAAAATACATAAGTTAAAAATAGAAACAGCGAAAATAGCGGTAAAACATGAAGAGAAAATGAGTAAGAGCACAGACTAAAATGCTAAGAGAATGCAGAAAAGAGGCAGAAAAGAATACAGGAAAAGGAATGTAGAAACAAAGAGAAGGGCGCAAGGGAAAGAGATCCATTCAAACCCAAAGGGTAGAATAAAGTCAGTTTATTGTTATAAGTGAAAACAACTATTGGAAGAATCAAAGAATAAACAAAAATAACACCTACAAGAGTAACTGCAAAGTGTTTTAAATTACTGAAGTCGTAAAACCGTCACCTTAACTCTTTAAATATATAATTACCACGAAAAATTACTTTTTCCTTATTTTTTTGTCTGTCCACACTAAAGATCATTACATACACACAGTCTCCACTAATTTGTTTAGCATGATGTACAAGTCTGCCACAAATCTAGATTTATTGACACTGTGAATTGGTTATATATCAGTATCAAAGGAACGGAGAGCAATATTTCCGCGAAGTCTGGTTTATTTCTTTTTTCTTCCTTGTTTGCGGCTTTCCGCGCATTTGTAATTTATGTTCTTTCCAACAGCTTGATGTTTAGTTACACCGCGTTTTATTAATGTAAGAGGATTTTTCACACACTAGGTGGCGATTTTGTTTTTGTTACTTAGTTCAAGCCACGTTCATTGCAAATGGTACAATTTTGACGCTGATTTTAGAACCAGTCGTATTTAAATATCTCAGTTTTGGCACTTGGCGCATTTGAACTGGACACTCTTGAATTGTTTGTCGTTTCCAAAAACATCTTATTTTAATTCTGTTATTTTTAAGTTTAAAAATATCTCCTGATGATGTGGAAAAGGACGAAGCCACGACTTGAATTTAAAGATTTAGTCCAAAAATTGATACTGAAACAACATTGTGTGTTGTTTTAAATATGTATGAGATGGTTATCAGTGACGGTAAAATAAATACTCTAATCGTGTCGTTTATTTTAGTTCAATGTTTTTCTGGTTATTCAAGTGGTGTAATTATTGTTTCCATTATATGGACAAAAATAGACAATAACGCAATGTTTGTATCCTTTACTAATTTACTGAAAAGTGTGCCACTCAAAACAAATCGATTTAAACAACGTTTTGTTTTATCACTGTTTTATTATTCACTGTAAGTTAAGTATTTGTGTTTTACGTAATGCTTTCAGCCTGATGAGGAAATAAATACAGTCGTTTGTAAAACATCGTTCAAAATTGCTTGCTTCTAGTAATAAATAGAACAATTAGTAACTATAACTAAAAAAGGTTGAAAAACTCGTTAATCGTAACCGGCGGTCTTAATCTCTCCAATTCTAGACCTAGACTAATATCACTAGATTCCGTCCGGTCGTTCCCTAATCCCCGTTTAACTGGATTTAGTAAAAAAACCCGGAAAAGCATTGCAATTGCAGTAAAGATCCTAGTTGCAGCGACACAAAACGAGAACTTTGTGTAAATTTTACCTCTGCCGCACAGCCGTTGTTGGCCGTGTGAGTGCAAGGATTTGGTCCACAATTGGTGCAGGAAACGATCTCGTTCGCTACTCCCGTCGAATCCCTTTTTTTATCTCCCTATGGAACAAACATCAGCGCCACGTCAGTAATGCGTCACACATAGAATCGTTTTTGTTACACATACTGTCGAATAATTAATGTACAAAACAAAAGAAAATATACATTTGAAAGAAAAAAGTAGAAAAATAAAAAAAAACTAGTGAGTTTACGAACAATGTTTTGGTAATTCCATCTGTAAACTTACTCTATGTTGAGGACTTTCACAGAATGTGGAATAATATTCTTGTTCGGCTGTTTCCTAACAATTAAAATAAAACAATAATGAAATAAAATAACTGATAAGAGAATTAACAAAACTAACTCGTTATCAAGCCAAATTTCGCACTCAAAGTGGATTAAACATTATTTCGTATTTTACGTGAAAATGTAAAACTGGTATGTATAGTCAGTTAGTACACTTTGTTATTAGTAGTTTATCGTCGATACTTTTTGTGCAGTCTATTCTAACATAACAAAGACATGCAGAAGCAGTGTTTAACGTCACATCGAGATATCGTTCGGATTATTGCTTTTCTCCAACTGGGTGGAATGAGGGGACAAAGAATGAACGAGACGATGATGTATGATTTCAACTTTACGTGTTACTGTCTTACTTACCGAATAGTCTAGATGTTAAATTTTACTGAAACAAATTAAAGATTTTCCTTTCCACTACAGACAAAGTGCGGGTAAAACGATTAGGTTCATGTTACATTTCACGAGATTATTAATATTAAAGCTCAGACAAATAATTTTGACATCGACATTATTGCAGGTTTTCCTTGTGAAGCGATGCTGAAATGGAAAGTCAGTGTTGGGTGTTCAAAGATTTTGTTTATTTACACCAACAATGTAAACAATGATTTTCTATCGGTTACAGTAAGAATTTCGGTAAATTTTGCCACTTACATCTTGCGGGGTCGAGTCTTCTGTTTGGTTTGGCGAGTGCCTCGATTTTGCGGATTTGGCGTACTCTTCTAAAACAGTCGTGTATAAATCCGGGACCTACATTTAAAATTGACTTTGTCAAATATTTTGCTGTACATCGACGAACTCCTGAAACTTGTTTCACATAGAACAGAAAACATGTAAGATATTCCTAGTATGGCCATGGCACCTAGGCTACAATAAATACATATTACAATAGTAACGAACGCTAATTACATGAAAGCTGGTTTGATTTTGGCGAGTACCTTGCCTGCCTAAAATAGAAGGAATGAAAGTTAGGTTTCGTTTTTGGTTTTCGCTTGTCGGTCTGATCGATCAAAATTCGAACAAACTGATCTTGTTTACATTGTTGTAGTCTCTTTATGAGGCGGCGGGGAAAGTTGGCGGAAACTGATTTTTAAAGTATTGTACAGAAGTTGTTTGAAATATTCTATATAGTGAAAAAAAAAGAACACAATTTTATAGTATAACTGACATTTGTATAAATATCTCTTTTTCTACATATTTCAATAAAAATACGTATTTCTTAAAATATATACATAATCAGGTAAATTCCGTGATTTTTTTGTTTGAAAAAGAAAAGATTACCACAAGTGTGCTACATATCATTAATTCTAATAAATAAATTATTTGTGGTAACAAAAATTAAGACATCAAACTTTCAGACTTTTCAAAAGTTCTATGCTACACTGGTAGCGCGATTTCAGTGTTTCTGAAATTATAAAATGAAGAAAAATATCATAATCTTCCTAGTATATTATTTGCTAAATTAACGATTTGATTTTTTTTAATATGAAAAACACCATTTTTTAAATATTAGCCATCAAATATTGACTGCTAAAAAAATTTAGTTCTGATAAGTTAGATTTTCTAAAGTAATGTTCATTAAGAAGCTTCCCAAGCGTAAAAGTTCCTAAACTTCATTTGAGAAAATTCTAAAATGAAAATCCAGAAATGAGAAAGACAAGTTTACTCAAAATACTCTAGGTTAGCTATTCAGTGTGAAATAATATTATTTCTTTTAAGAAATTAGATTATTATCTTTTTTAAATTCCTTCAATGGAACTTTGAGAATAAATTTTTAAGGCTTCACATTTTGTTGAAACTGATCAAGCAAAAAAAATTCTTATCACAAACTAGATTAAAATACTAGATTTGGTTCCCCCAAATATCTAATTTTAAAATAGTCTAACTTTCCTTTTAAAAAACTGATTTCTTGAACAAGAATAACAGAGTTTTCCACTTAATTTCTGTTTAAATCCCTCTGGAAACTTGAAAAATTATTTTTATTAAAATTTATTAAATGAAGAAACTCGATTTTGATTTTCTAGTAAATACTGCTGCCAAGTACGATTAATTTTTTTTTGTCAAGAGAATATTTTTTTTTCGGAAACATTATTTTAATAAAACTTTTAAATATTAAATACTAAACTGAAAGCTCATCAGTTGAAGAAAAATATTTTAATCACAAAACTAAATTTTCTAAAATAATCGTCACTACGAAAGTATACTAGAATTGGCCTCTCAAATGTCTACTTTTAAAAAGCCTTAAACTGTTTTTTAAAAAGCCTGATTTTCTTGAACAAGAAATAATATAGTTTTCCAGTGTATTTTTGTTTTAAAATCCGCAATGGAAGATTTAGAAATTACGTTTATCAAAAATTATAAAATGCAGAAAACTAGGTTTTGATCTTCCTAGTAAATTTCTCCATGCTAAGTTAAGCATTTAATTTTTTTTGGCTAAGGGAAACACTTCAAATTTTTCAAAAGCATTTATTTTTTAAAAACTTTTAAATTTTGAATACTAAACTGAATGCTCATCAGTCAAAGAAAATATTTTTGATCACAAAACTAGATTTTCTAAAATAATCTTCACTATGAAAAGTATACTAGAATTGAGCCTCTCAAATGTCTACTTTTAAAAAAGCTTAAACTGTTTTTAAAAAGCCTGATTTTCTTGAACAAGAAATAAAATAGTTTTCTAGTCTAATTTCTGTTTCCCAATGAAACATTTGAATATCCATTTTTTTTTTAAATTATAAAATTAACCTAGATCTTGATATTTCTAGTAAATTACTCTACGCTAAGTTAACGATTTGATTTTTTATTTGACAAGGAAAACACTTTGAATTTTTCAAAAACACTTATTTTCTAATACAGCTTTTTAATATTAAAAACTGTATTGAAAGCTGATCAGTCAATAAAAAAAATCTGATAAAACTAGATTTTCTATAATAATCTTCACAATGAAGAGTATACTAGAATTGAGCTCCAACAAATGTCTATTTGTAGAATAGTCTAAACTTTCTTTTTAGAAAAGCTTGATTTTTTTGAAAAAGAAATAAAATAATTTTCTAGTCTAATTTCTGATTTAAAGTCCCCGAGTGGAACATTTGAGAAATTATTTTAGTCTAAAACTAGAAAATGAATAAAATTACATCTTGATCTTCCTAATAAAATACTTCATAATGACTTGCCGATCTGATGTTTTTAAACAAGAAAAACGCAAAATTTTTCAAAAAATTTATTTTTTAATACAGCTTTTAAATTTTCAATACTGTACTGAAACCTGATCAGTCAAAAAAAAATCTGATCGATCTGATCAACTAGATTTTCTATAATAATCTTCACAATGAAGAGTATACTAGAATTGAGCTCCACCAAATGTCTATTTTTAGAATAGTCTAAACTTTCGTTTTAGAAAAGCTTGATTTTTTTGAACAAGAAATAAAATAATTTTCCAGTCTAATTTCTGACTTAAAGTCCCCGAGTGGAACATTTGAGAAATTATTTTAATCAAAAACTAGAAAATGAATAAAATTAGATCTTGATCTTCCTAATAAACTACTCCATAATGACTCGCCGATCTGATGTTTTTAAACAAGAAAAATGCTAAATTTTTCAAAAACATTTATTTTTTAATACAGCTTTTAAATTTTCAATACTGTACTGAAAGCTGATCAGTCAAAAAGAATCTGATCGACCTGATCAACTAGATTTTCTATAATAATCTTCACAATGAAGAGTATACTAGAATTGAGCTCCATCAAATGTCTATTTGTAGAATAGTCTAAACTTTCTTTTTAGAAAAGCTTGATTTTTTTGAACAAGAAATAAAATAATTTTCTAGTCTAATTTCTGACTTAAATTCCCCGAGTGGAACATTTGAGAAATTATTTTAATCAAAAACTAGAAAATGAAGAAAATTAGATCTTGATCTTTCCAATAAATTACTCCATAATGACTTGCCGATCTGATGTTTTTAAACAAGAAAAACGCAAAATTTTTCAAAAACATTTATTTTTTAACACAGCTTTTAAATCTTCAATACTGTACTGAAAGCTGATCAGTCAAAAAAAAATCCGATCGACCTGATCAACTAGATTTTCTATAATAATCTTCACAATGAAGAGTATACTAGAATTGAGCTCCACCAAATGTCTATTTTTAGAATAATCTAAACTTTCTTTTTAGAAAAGCTTGATTTTTTGAACAAGAAATAAAATAATTTTCTAGTCTAATTTCTGACTTAAAGTCCCCGAGTGGAACATTTGAGAAATTATTTTAATCAAAAACTAGAAAACGAAGAAAATTAGATCTTGATCTTCCTAATAAATTACTTCATAATGACTTGCTGATCTGATATTTTTAAACAAGCAAAACGCAAAATTTTTCAAAAACATTTATTTTTTAATACAGCTTTTAAATTTTCAATACTGTACTGAAACCTGATCAGTCAAAAAAAAATCTGATCGATCTGATCAAATAGATTTTCTATAATAATCTTCACAATGAAGAGTATACTAGAACTGAGCTCCACCAAATGTCTATTTGTAGAATAGTCTAAACTTTCTTTTTAGAAAAGCTTGATTTTTTGAACAAGAAATAAAATAATTTTCTAGTCTAATTTCTGACTTAAAGTCCCCGAGTGGAACATTTAAGAAATTATTTTAATCAAAAACTAGAAAATGAAGAAAATTTGATCTTGATCTTCCTAATAAAATACTTCATAATGACTTGCCGATCTGATGTTTTTAAACAAGAAAAACGCTAAATTTTTCAAAAACATTTATTTTTTAATACAGCTTTTAAATTTTCAATACTGTACTGAAAGCTGATCAGTCAAAAAAAATCTGATCGACCTGATCAACTAGATTTTCTATAATAATCTTCACAATGAAGAGTATACTAGAACTGAGCTCCACCAAATGTCTATTTGTAGAATAGTCTAAACTTTCTTTTTAGAAAAATCTAGAAAACAAGACTTTGATGATTACTACATGTAAATGCCGAAATTTATCTTTATCTTTTTTAAATTCCTTCAATGGTCCTTTTGAGAAATAATTTTTAACGTTCACATTTTGTTGAAACTTATAAAATCAAGAAAACTAGATCTTTACCTCCCTAGTAAATTACTCCAGCTGGAGTTAACGATGTGATTTTATTTAGAGAAGAAAAACACTTTAAATTTTTTAAAAACACTTATTTTCTAATATAGACTTTAAATTTGATATTAAACTGCTCAAGCAAAAAAAAAATTCTTATCAGAAAGTAGATTTTCTAAAATGCTAGAATTTGGTTCCCCAAATATCTAATTTTAAAATAGCCTAAACTTTCCTTTTAAAAGACTCATTTTCTTGAACAAGAAATAAAAGGGTTTTCCAGCTTAATTTATGTTTTAAAATCTCCCTGTGGAACATTTGAGAAATTATTTTTATAAATTAATTATTACTTGAAGAAAACTCGGTTTTGATTTTCTTAGTAAATACTCCACGCTAAGTTAACCATTTAATTTTTTTTGGTCAAGAGAAACACTTCAAATTTTTCAAAAAGATTTATTGTTTAATAAAGCTTTTAAAAATTGAATACTAAACTGAAAGCTCATCAGTCATAGAAAATATTTTGATCACAAAACTAAATTTTCTAAAATAATCTTCACTATGAAAAGTATACTAGAATTGAGCCTCTCAAATGTCTACTTTTAAAAAAGCTTAAACTGTTTTTTAAAATGCCTGATTTTCTTGTACAAGAAATAATATAATTTTCCAGTTTATTTTCTGTTTTAAAATCCTCCAATGGAAAATTTAAGAAATTACGTTTATCAAAAATTATAAAATGCAGAAAACTAGATTTTGATCTTCCTAGTAAATTACTCCATGCTAAGTTAACCATTTCATTTTTTTTGGCCAAGGGAAACACTTCAAATTTTTCAAAAACATTTATTTTTTTACAAAACTTTTAAATTTTGAATACTAAACTGAATGCTCATCAGTCAAAGAAAATATTTTTGATCACAAAACTAGATTTTCTAAAATAATCTTCACTATGAAAAGTATACTAGAATTGAGCCTCTCAAATGTCTACTTTTAAAAAAGCTTAAACTGTTTTTAAAAAGCCTGATTTTCTTGAACAAGAAATAAAATAGTTTTCTAGTCTAATTTCTGTTTCCCAATGAAACATTTGAATATCCATTTTTTTTTTAAATTATAAAATTAACCTAGATCTTGATATTTCTAGTAAATTACTCTACGCTAAGTTAACGATTTGATTTTTTATTTGACAAGGAAAACACTTTGAATTTTTCAAAAACACTTATTTTCTAATACAGCTTTTTAATATTAAAAACTATATTGAAAGCTGATCAGTCAATAAAAAAAATCTGATAAAACTAGATTTTCTATAATAATCTTCACAATGAAGAGTATACTAGAATTGAGCTCCAACAAATGTCTATTTGTAGAATAGTCTAAACTTTCTTTTTAGAAAAGCTTGATTTTTTTGAAAAAGAAATAAAATAATTTTCTAGTCTAATTTCTGATTTAAAGTCCCCGAGTGGAACATTTGAGAAATTATTTTAGTCTAAAACTAGAAAATGAATAAAATTACATCTTGATCTTCCTAATAAAATACTTCATAATGACTTGCCGATCTGATGTTTTTAAACAAGAAAAACGCAAAATTTTTCAAAAACATTTATTTTTTAATACAGCTTTTAAATTTTCAATACTGTACTGAAACCTGATCAGTCAAAAAAAAATCTGATCGATCTGATCAACTAGATTTTCTATAATAATCTTCACAATGAAGAGTATACTAGAATTGAGCTCCACCAAATGTCTATTTTTAGAATAGTCTAAACTTTCGTTTTAGAAAAGCTTGATTTTTTTGAACAAGAAATAAAATAATTTTCCAGTCTAATTTCTGACTTAAAGTCCCCGAGTGGAACATTTGAGAAATTATTTTAATCAAAAACTAGAAAATGAATAAAATTAGATCTTGATCTTCCTAATAAACTACTCCATAATGACTCGCCGATCTGATGTTTTTAAACAAGAAAAATGCTAAATTTTTCAAAAACATTTATTTTTTAATACAGCTTTTAAATTTTCAATACTGTACTGAAAGCTGATCAGTCAAAAAGAATCTGATCGACCTGATCAACTAGATTTTCTATAATAATCTTCACAATGAAGAGTATACTAGAATTGAGCTCCATCAAATGTCTATTTGTAGAATAGTCTAAACTTTCTTTTTAGAAAAGCTTGATTTTTTTGAACAAGAAATAAAATAATTTTCTAGTCTAATTTCTGACTTAAATTCCCCGAGTGGAACATTTGAGAAATTATTTTAATCAAAAACTAGAAAATGAAGAAAATTAGATCTTGATCTTTCCAATAAATTACTCCATAATGACTTGCCGATCTGATGTTTTTAAACAAGAAAAACGCAAAATTTTTCAAAAACATTTATTTTTTAACACAGCTTTTAAATCTTCAATACTGTACTGAAAGCTGATCAGTCAAAAAAAAATCCGATCGACCTGATCAACTAGATTTTCTATAATAATCTTCACAATGAAGAGTATACTAGAATTGAGCTCCACCAAATGTCTATTTTTAGAATAATCTAAACTTTCTTTTTAGAAAAGCTTGATTTTTTGAACAAGAAATAAAATAATTTTCTAGTCTAATTTCTGACTTAAAGTCCCCGAGTGGAACATTTAAGAAATTATTTTAATCAAAAACTAGAAAATGAAGAAAATTTGATCTTGATCTTCCTAATAAAATACTTCATAATGACTTGCCGATCTGATGTTTTTAAACAAGAAAAACGCTAAATTTTTCAAAAACATTTATTTTTTAATACAGCTTTTAAATTTTCAATACTGTACTGAAAGCTGATCAGTCAAAAAAAATCTGATCGACCTGATCAACTAGATTTTCTATAATAATCTTCACAATGAAGAGTATACTAGAACTGAGCTCCACCAAATGTCTATTTGTAGAATAGTCTAAACTTTCTTTTTAGAAAAGCTTAATTTTTTTGAACAAGAAATAAAATAATTTTCTAGTCTAATTTCTGACTTAAATTCCCCAAGTGGAAGATTTGAGAAATCATTTTAATCAAAAACTAGAAAATGAAGAAAATTAGATCTTGTTCTTTCCAATAAATTACTCCATAATGACTTGCCGATCTGATGTTTTTAAACAAGAAAAACGCAACATTTTTCAAAAACATATATTTTTTAATACAACTTTTAAATTTTCAATACTGTACTGATACCTGATCAGTCAAAAAAAAAAAATTGATCGATCTAATCAACTAGATTTTCTATAATAATCTTCACAATGAAGAGTATACTAGAATTGAGCTCCATCAAATGTCTATTTGTAGAATAGTCTAAACTTTCTTTTTAGAAAAGCTTGATTTTTTTGAACAAGAAATAAAATAATTTTCTAGTCTAATTTCTGATTTAAATTCCCCGAGTGGAACATTTGAGAAATTATTTTAATCAAAAACTAGAAAATGAATAAAATTAGATCTTGATCTTCCTAATAAATTACTCCATAATGACTTGCCGATCTGATGTTTTTAAACAAGAAAAACGCTAAATTTTTCAAAAACATTTATTTTGTAATACAGCTTTCAAATATTCAATATTATACTGAAAGCTCAACAGTCAAAAAAAAATCTGATCGCAAAATTAGATTTTATAAAATAATCTTCCCTATGAAGAGTATACTAGAATTGAGCTCCTCCAAAATTCTACTTTTAAAATAGCCTAAACGTTTGTTTTAGGAAAGTCTGATTTTTTTGAATAAGAAATCAAATAGTTTTCTAGTCTAATTTCTGTTGTAAAATCCCCCAATCAGACATTTAAGAATTTATTTTTAACAAAACTTATAAAATGAAAACTAGATCTTGATCTTCCTAGTAAATTACTCCACGCTAAGTTAATGATTTGATTTTTTATTTCACAAGGAAAAGACTTAAAATTTTTCAAAAACACTTATTTTTTAATACAGATTTTAAAAGTGGAATACTAAACTGAAAGCTGATCAGTCAATAAAAAAAATTCTAATCACAAAACTAGATTTTCTAAAATAAACTTTACAATCAAGAGTACCTATACTAAAATTGAGCTCCCCAAATGTCTACTTTTAAAATAGTCTAAACTTTTTTTTAGAAAAGCCTGATTTTCTTAAACAAGAAATAGAATAATTTTCTAGTCCAATTTCTGTTTTAAAATCTCCCAATAGAACATTTGAGAAATTATTTTTATCAAAGATTAGAAAATGAAGAAAACTAGATCTTGATGATCCCAGTAAATTATTACAAGCTAAGTTAACGATTTGATTTTTTAGACAAGAAAAACACTTAAAATTTTTCAAAAGCACATATTTTTAATGGAACCCTTCAATATTAAAAACTAAACTCAAAGCTGATCAACAAAAAAATCTAATGACAAAATCAGAATTGAACTCCCTCAACTTTTTAAAGTTGCCTAAGCTTTCCTTGTCAAAAGTCTGATTTTCTGAACAATAAATAATATAGTTAACCAGTTTCATTTCTGTTTTAAATTTCCTCAAGGGAAAACTTGAAATTTTTTGATCAAACATAGAGCTTGATTTTCCTGGTACGTTCACGTTTTAATTTTTTTAAGCTAGTAAAAACACCTCGATTTTTTGAACAGCACAATTTGTTTAAAATACAGCCTTCAAAAATTAGCTGAAAGCTAAACGGCCAAAAAAATTAGGTAGTCTAAGTTCTCCAAGTGTCTACTTTTAAAATTTTGTAAACTTTCCTATGAGAAAATTTTTAAATGAAAAACTAGGAAATAAGGAAGACTAGAATGTGATTATTTTAGAACACTCTTAAGTTCTGGCAGTCACTATGAGGATCTCTTTAAATTTTTCAAGAGACTTAAATGATTAAGTTAGGGTTACTGGATGTAATTGCCGAAATTTATTTTAATTTTTTTCTCATTGCCAAAAAAAATGGGTTATTATAAAAATCCAGAGTTTCTGAACAAGAAGTTAAATAGTTTTTCAGCATTACTTCTGTTTTTAAATTCCTCTGAGGGAATCATTAAGAAATTATTTTGATCAAAAATTAAAGTGGGGACAACTAGATTTTGATCATCATATACGTATTTTTTGGAGACAACATACACTTTAAATTTTCCAAAACAAGTAAATTGCTGATTGATCACAAAATCTGGATTTTTTTAATCAATTTTCACAGTGATCAGTATGACAAAATTTCAAATTTCCCTAAACTTTTCCTTTGGGAAACGCTTTAAATCAAAATATAAAAGGTGAAGGAAACTAGACTTCGAGCCTCCTAGCTAAATTAGCTATTGAATATTCTTTTAGACCCGAGAAATTTTACAAAGTTTTCGGAAGCCCCAATTTTGTTAAATTAGGGCTGGTGGACATTAAATTAGTTTTAAATAAAAATAAAAGGAAAATGTAAACAACTGATTTAAAATTATAAATGTGGAGAGAGTTTGTTTGCAAAACACTATAACTTTTTCGGATTTTGTCGAAAACCGTTTATAAAAAATCATTTTAAGCTCTGATGCCAGCTAGTATGACTGTATTTAATTTTGCTTAGTAATTTCCAACTTAATTGTTTACTTTGTTGTTTGGTAGTTTTTCAAAACTCACTTCTCCCAGTAATAATAAAACCAAAATTTTTCAAAACTCACAAAACTTCAAAAATCAGCTTTCCTTTTCCCCGCGCCGTAAATCGCGTACCATAACTCCCAGCACTGAAGAAGTGTGAAAGATCGGAATAAACTGTTACTGCATTGTTAATAACGCCAATTAGTGATGCGCACCAACAAATCAAAAAAATCGTCCCAATCGGATTAATTTTCGATTTGTTCTGTTCCAGACTCGTGCACCGTCTCCGCGCCGGCTCCACGAGCAGGAAACAGTCGCTGCAAAGCGTCAGTGATGAGAAAATCGTGTTTAAAACCGCAATTAGTGTTCGATAGATGAATACATGAAAAGAGATAGAGAGAGAGAGATAAGAGAGAGAGAGGCCTGTAGTACAGATTATCTGGAGTTCCTATAAGCGCTGTAGAATTAGGACACATATATAGCTTTTTCCGGTCTTTCTGCTCATGCGCATGAACATACCGCATGCGCATGCGGGGGGCGGGTCTGTCGCAAGTGCACAGTGATATAGGCTGGGGGTATTTTAGCTAAAGTATCCTAGGCTTACCAAGGGACTGGCCAGAATAATGCCTATCCTGCTGAGAACAGCGGGCAGTCGCTGCAACATGACAGACCAAACAACGTACAATCTTATGAGGAGCCACTGGTAAAAGCGTGGGCCATTTCGCCCTCAATAATCAAAAAAGAAGTTTAGAAACATCATGCTCGATTAGACGCCAATTCGTGTTAATTGTAGCTACTAGTCGTTTTATTTCTTGCATATACAATAGGAACAGTGTTACTGTGTCTTTCCTTAGTTCCTGCACGCTGTTAAGTATTGCCTTGCACAACAACACCAAACAAAGTGAAGGAAAGTCTAGTTACGTGTCTCGATACGAATATACCTAAAAAATGTATGACAGGGGTAACAACTCCTATGCTGATGTTCTAGTTTCTTCTCTCGCCTAAACCTGAGTGGTGGCAGGACAAGCTCCGGATCCCCAAGAGGTTGTCTTGCCACAAGCACAGCAAACTTAAAATACATAGGATTCTGATTAAGGCACTACCGGATTTATAACTCAAGTGGACTTTCCGTAAACAACTTCCTCTTGGCGAATTTGCTTAAAGACTAATTTGTAAACTTTTAAAACGGTTTCGGAACATAAAAGATTTTGCGAGAAAATTGAACAGCGAGAACTTCAACCAACATTAATTAATTCTACTCTGGAGATTCGGGGCCGTTTATTTATTCGCGGATATAGTTCAACCAATTTATAACATTTACATTACGACATGCAAATTATCGTGTTTATTAGGGCGATACGTGTGCTGTCAGAAAATCATTAAGCGAACTTTCGATTAACGTAATTGCTGCAGACAATATTTAATGTTTTGTTAACGATACACTGCATGATCCAGGGTGATTTAGGGTGAAATGTGTGTTGCATAAATCCTCAAAATCAGATACAATCACGACAATTTTTAGTTTGACACAATAGAATTATCTACAACTTTTGGTAATAACTTTTCGGTGTAACATTAATAATAAAAAAGTTACAATCAAACGATTTGGGAAGGTGGACAATAGTGACGAAAAAAGTACAGCAGTAAATCAATTAAAATTCAATTAGGCAAGGGGAAAACAGAAGATTTATGGAGAAAGAAAGTGGGACAAGGAGTAAGATGGCTAATGGGCGAATTATGGTTAACTGCGTAAGAGCGAACAAAGCACACACATCGAAAACACGAAATAAGAGATCCTTCTTTGTTTTTGGGTGAAAGTGTCCAGTTGGACTTAATGGTGATTGGATCATGTCGATTTTGTACTAATTCGCATTCAACAGTACACACTTACGTATAAAAAAACGAAGCTTCGTTCACATTTTTTTGATTTGACGTATTTTTACTTCCCGAGCGTAAGCAAAGGAAGTATTGTAATCGAGTCCGTCGGCCGACTCTCTACTTTTACGTTTTCTCGATCTTTCATGACCCCTAGAAGACGAAGAAATAGGTCTCCCATTTCCGTCTGTCTGTCCGTCTGTCCGTCTGTCCGTCTGTCCGTCCGTCCGTCTGTCCGTCTGTCCGTCTGTCCGTCTGTCCGTCTGTTGTCACGGATTTTTATTAGACAGATAATCTCCGAAAGTACTCGACCGATTGTTGTGAAATTTTGTACTTATATTAAGAATATCATGTAGATGGTAAAACGCTAACCAAAATTTGTCGAATCATCCCCACCACTAAAGCGATGACGTCACTTCAAAATTGTACATAGTAAATGGGTTTTCAATTGTATAAAATAACATAGTCCTACACATGTAGTTTACAACTCTGAATCGACTTTTCACCCGAAACGTCCAGATTTTTGGAAAAAAAATCAAAATTATAAAACAACATTTTGAAATTTAATTTTTAATCTGCTAACCAGAATGCTTTGAAATGTTGCAGATGTTTTAAGGCTATAAAGAGCATCATAAATCTTTAGTCAAAAAATATTTGCTTATCCCCTCCAAAAACTTGATGACGTCAGCTCAAAAGTTTGTGGAATAAATCATATCTAAAATGTACAAAATATGATGAGTCTGTACTTGTGAACTATCACTCCATTAATATTTTTTGGATTTGCGTATACAGGGTGACTCAAAAAAATTAATGAATGCGTAAATATATTTTATTGATTTAATCAGGAACTACAAAACCGAATGCTCTGAAATCTTGCAGATGTTTTAAGGTCATAAAGAGCATAATAAATGTTTAGTCAAAATATATTTGCTTATCCCCTCCAAAAACTTGATGACGTCAGCTCGAAAGTTTGCCGAATAAATCATATCTAAAATGTACAAAATATGATGAGCCTGTACTTGTCATTTATCACTCCATTCATATTTTTTGGATTTGCATATACAGAGTGACTCAAAAAAAATTAATGAATGCGTAAATTTATTTTATTGATTTAATCAGGAACTACAAAACCGAATGCTTTGAAATCTTGCAGATGTTTTAAGGTTATAAAGAGCATAATAAATTTTTAGTCAAAATATATTTGGTTATCTTCTACAAAAAACTGATGACGTCAGCTCAAAAGTTTTCCGAATAAATCGCATCTAAAATGTACAAAATATGATGAGTCTGTACTTGTGATTTATCATTCCATTCATATTTTTGGATTTGCATATGCAGGGTGACTGAAAAAAATTAATGAAGGCGTGAATTTATTTTATCGATTTAATCAGGAATTACAAAACCGAATGCTTTGAAATCTTGGGAATATTTTAAAGTTATTATAAGCATGGTAAACTTTTGTTCAAAATGTATTTGTTCATCCCTCCTAAAAAAATTGATGACGTCACCCTTAAATTTTGCTGAATAAATCCTATCTAAAATGCAAAAAATATGACGAGTTTGTACTTGTGATTTATCATTCCATTCATATTTTTTAGATTTTCTTAAGAGGTGGTTCAAAAAACTTAATGAAGTCAATTTATTTTATTGATTAAATTAAAGGCAACACTTATTATTAGTATTACACCCCAACCAACCCAATTTGGTAGACACAAAATTTGTTAAAGGAAAAACTCGGTTGAAACATAAGGGTAGCACGCTTATTTACATCGACTTTAACGTTACAGATCTGCATTTGTTTTATGCGGTCACTTGGTTCCGCGAATGCGAAATAGACATGTTTATAATCAACCAATTGTGAATTTCACCGTCAAGAATTAAAATAAAACCCAATGTTTTATATAATAAGCGGAAGTCGAAGCAATAAAACCGACGGTCGTTTTGTTTACAGTTTCTGTGTTTGGCTCTCACGTATGCTGTTACGCCTGTCATCTTAAATTAACAATGTTTATACATACACGATTTTTAGTTGCCTCTGATACGTAGGTATACGTGAGTAAATTGTTTCGTTATTTTATTGATTATTACAAATCAATATTCAAACGACCCAATTCATTTTCCCGAAAATTTGAGAATATAATAATTTTATTCTTAGTATTACACTACATCTATCCCAACTGATATACGTGTCCTTGCAAAAATGTTGATGACGTCATCGCAATTTTTTTTTAAATTCCCACTACAAAAATGTAATGAGAAAAAAAACACAATAGGCATGCAGTCGTCAAGTTTCCGACAGCGAGGGAAGTACTGTCTAAACTCTTTAGACCAATTTTTTTAGATTATAGATCTCAAATATTAGATGTTGAATTGGAAGTTGATCAGTCAAA
The DNA here is from genome assembly GCA_022388445.1 of Zophobas atratus. Taxonomy (NCBI): domain Eukaryota; kingdom Metazoa; phylum Arthropoda; class Insecta; order Coleoptera; family Tenebrionidae; genus Zophobas; species Zophobas atratus. Next base: position 53,628,086 of record CM039442.1, on the reverse strand, counting down.
AAAATTTAGTTCTTATCAAAAAACTTGATTTTTTAAAATAATCTTCACTATGAACTAGAATTTAACTCCCCAAGTGTCTATTTTTAAAATTTCCTAAACTTCCCTTCGAGAATTTTTTTTATTTAAAATCTAGGAAATACCGAAGACCAAAGTTTGATCATTTTAGAACATTCTAAGTTTTGGTATTTAGAAGGAGGATATCTTTAGCTTTTTTTAAAAGCTTTAAATGATTAAGTCACTATTACTGGATCTAAATGTTTAAATTTCCAAATTTTTTTTTCTCATTCTCAAAAAAAGGGCAGATTAAAAAAACTAGAATTTCTGAACAAGAAATAATACAGTTTTTCAGTTTCATTTTTGTTTTAATTTCCTCCAATGGAACACTTGGGAAACTAATTTTAACAAAGATAATAAAATGAAGAAAACTAGATTTTCATTTTTCTTGTATATTACTCCAAGCTAAGTTAACGATTTGTTTTTTTTTAGACAGGAAATCCACCTTAAATTTTTAAATTTTTCAAAAGCACATATTTTTTTAGATTATAGATCTCAAATTAGATGTTGAATTGGAAGTTGATCAGTCAAAAAAAATTTAGTTCTTATCAAAAGACTTGATTTTTTAAAATAATCTTCACTATGAACTCTAGACTAGAATTTAACTCCCCAAGTGTCTATTTTTAAAATTTCCTAAACTCCCCTTTGAGAAATTTTTTATTTAAAATCTAGGAAATACTGAAGACTAGAGTTGATCATTTTAGAACATTCTACGTTCTGGTATTTAGAAAGAGGATATCTTTAGCTTTTTTTAAAAGCTTTAAGTGATTAAATCACTATTACTGGATCTAAATGTCTAAATTTCCAAATTTATTTTTTTCTCATTCTCAAAAAAGGGGCAGATTAAAAAAACTAGAATTTCTGAACAAGAAATAGTATAGTTTTTCAGTTTCATTTTTGTTTACTTTCCTCCAATATAACACTTGAGAAATTATTTTTAACAAAGATAATATAAAATGAAGAAAATTAGATTTTGATTTTTCTTGTATATTACTCCAAGCTAAGTTAACGTTTTTTTTTTTTTTAGACAGGAAATCCACCTTAAATTTTTCAAAAGCACATATTTTTTTAGATTGTAGATCTCAAATGTTAGATGTTGAATTGGAAGTTGATCAGTCAAAAAAATTTAGTTCTTATCAAAAAACTTGATTTTTTAAAATAATCTTCACTATGAACTCTATACTAGAATTTAACTCCCCAAGTGTCTATTTTTAAAATTTCCTAAACTTTCCTTCGAGAAATTTTTTTATTTAAAATCTAGGAAATACTGAAGACTAGAGTTTGATCATTTTAGAACATTCTAAGTTTTGGTATCTAGAAGGAGGATATCTTCAGCTTTTTTTAAAAGCTTTAAATGATTAAATCACTATTACTGGATCTAAATGTCTAAATTTCCAAATTTATTTTTTTTCTCATTCTCAAAAAAGGGGCAGATTAAAAAAACTAGAATTTCTGAACAAGAAATAATATAGTTTTTCAGTTTCATTTTTGTTTACTTTCCTCCAATATAACACTTGAGAAATTATTTTTAACAAAGATAATATAAAATGAAGAAAATTAGATTTTGATTTTTCTTGTATATTACTTCAATCTAAGTTAACGACTTGTTTTTTTTTTTAGACAGGAAATCCACCTTAAATTTTTCAAAAGTACATATTTTTTTAGAATATAATTCTCAAATATTAGATGTTGAATTGGAAGTTGATCAGTCAAAAAAATTTAGTTCTTATCAAAAGACTTGATTTTTTAAAATAATCTTCACTATGAACTCTAGACTAGAATTTAACTCCCCAAGTGTCTATTTTTAAAATTTCCTAAACTTCCCTTTGAGAAATTTTTTATTTAAAATCTAGGAAATACTGAAGACTAGAGTTGATCATTTTAGAGCATTCTAAGTTTTGGTATTTAGAAGGAGAACATCTTTAGCTTTTTTTAAAAGCTTTAAATGATTACTGGACCTAAATGTCCAAATTTCCAAATTTATTTTTTTTCTCATCCTCAAAAAAGGGACAGATTAAAAAAAATAGAATTTCTGAATAAGAAATAATAGTTTTTCAGTTTCATTTTTGTTTTAATAAAACAAAGTTTATGAATAGGGATAAAATATTTAATTTCTGGTTTTAAATTCGCTTATAATTTTTTTCCTCAGAACTATTAATTTCGCTAATTTTGTAACATTACCTTGCAAGTGAAGTTTAAAAATGTTGCGAAAATCAGTCGTATGTTAGGAAGTAGAAGCCCCGCCCACCCGCCCTTCTATTTTTTCAAAGATATATCATTTGCCAAAGTCAGTCTTATTTTTACAAGTGCTAAAAAAAATCTTTTTTGTAAATAAATTTTGATTCTGGGACACCTCTAATTTATAATTTTGGAATTTGTGATTATTTTTAACATTTATTCCGATGTGGTCCATACTGAAATAGTAAGATTTTTGGTCTGCAAAAATTGACATTTTTTATAAGATTTAAAATGTTTCAAACTTTACCGATTTTAAATGTTGATAACTTCATTGTTTTTTTTAAATATTCAGTAATAAGTGTATTCTATTTTATAAAAAACGGCATTTAATTTTTAAATTTCTTTTTAGTAGTTTTGTATTTTTTCACTCCAAGAAACCTAGAAACTAGAAATTTAAAATTGTTAAAATGGAAATTCTAAAATTAAGAAAAAAAGGGCTTAAGTAGCATAGCGTTTATTTTGAAAATTATGTAACTTTTTTTTAAGGAAAAAATTAATTAATATTTAAAAAATGAGGAACAGGAGAATATGATCATTTCAGCAAATTGAAAGCTCAGATTTCAGATAACAAAGTCTAAGTATAGGGATAAAACATCTAATTTCTGGTTTTAAATTCGCTTATAACATTTTTTTTCTCAGAACTACTTTTTTAAATTTGACGTATTTTTTAAGGTTGTCATTTTTGATTTTCCCTTTTTATGTATGGTAATTTTGTAAAATGTAAAAAATTACCTGCAAAATAAGACCGATTTTGGTAATTGACATACCTTTTAGAAAAAAAGAGAGGGTGGGTGGGCGGGTCTAGTACCTGATAAGATAAGAGTGACTTTGGCAAATGATATATTCTCTAAGAAAAGAGAGGGTGGGTGGGCGGGGCTAGTACTTGGTAAGATAAGACTGATTTTGGCAGATGATATATCATCCAAGAAAACCGAGGGCGGGTGGGCGGGGCTACTATTTGCTAAGATATGACTGAACAGTATCAAAAGTATTCACTAGAATCAAGAAGGTGTGGGTGAGCAGCGCTACTGCTTGCTTGTAAGACTCTGCAGAAAAGCTAGACCCAGCCCCACATCTTTTTTTCTATTTCAATGACATTTTTATTTATTGTAAAATATGGATTGAATTCTATTTTGAGAAACGGTAGAATCTAAGATTTAAAAATGTAAGAGTTTTTATTTGTAAGTACTAGCCCCGTCCATGTTATTTTTACAAGTGTTAACCTCACCCACCCGCCCTTTATTTTCTTAGAGGGTATGTCATTTGCGAAAATCAGTCGTATCTTAGGAAGTACGAGCCCCGCCCATCCGCCCCTGTATTTTTTAAAAGTTATATCATTTGCCAAAATCAGTCTTATCTTTACAAGTACTAGCCCCACCCATCCCCCCTTTAGAAGGTAGGTCATTTGCGAAAATCAGTCGTATCTTAGGAAGTAGAAGCCCCGCCCACCCGCCCCTCTCCTTTTTAAAGGTATATCATCTGCCAAAATCAGTCTTATTTTTACAAGCGCTAGCCCCACCCACCCGCCCTTTATTTTCTTAGAGGGTATGTCATTTGCCAAAAACAGTCGTATCTCAGAAAGTACAAGCCCCGCCCACCCCCCATCTATTTTTTTGAGGGTATATCAGTTGCCAAAATCAGTCTTATCTTTATAAGCGCTAAAAAATTCTTTTTTGTAAATTAATTTTGAGTCTGAGAAAACTCTAATCTTGAAAATGAAAATTTTAGCACTATTATTGTGTAGACCATACTGAAAAATGTGTGTACAATGATAAGATTGTACTTCAAAAGTTTACATTTTTTTATATTAGTGTAAAAGGTTCCAACTTTACCGATTTTTTGGGTTTTCAGTGTTATATACTTTGTCTGTTTTATAAATACCGTATTTAATTTTTATAAATTATTTCTAGAATAATGTATTTTTTTTTTAAATCTAGAAATGAGAATAATAAATCTATATATATTTTCTTAAATATCATAACAGTTTAAAAAAAAATTTAAAATTAAAATCTAGAGAATAAGAAAAACTAGAATTTGACCATTTTAGCAAACTGTGAGTTCAGATCTGCCAAAATAAAGTCTTTGAACATGGACAAAACATTTAATTTCTGGTTTAAAATTCGCTTATACTTAATTGTTTTCCTCAGAACTACTTTTTTTAAATTTGACATATTTTTAATTCCTAGAAATTCAGGTTGCGATTTTTGAATTTCATCATTTCATATTTCATGTATGGTAATTTTGTAAAATGTAGAATTTTCATTTTTGTAAATTAATTTTGAGTCTGAGACACCTATAATCTTTAATTTTGGAATTTTGGACAAAATTTCTGATTTTAACTTTTCTTACACATTTTTTCCTGAAGTTGACGTATTTTTTTTTATTTGACGTATTTTTTATGCCGACAAGTTGAGAATGGGATTTTTGCTTTTCCCGATTTAGTACCTTTTTAACGTTATACTGAATATCAAAAATTTTTATAATTAAAATATACGTCAAATTTAAGAAAAGTTTTATTTAATGTTTTATCCCTATTCATATATTTACTTTTAAATTTTTTCTTAAACAAAGTTAAAAAATTTTATGAGTAAGCACTATAATGCTTAAGTCCTTCTTTTCTTCTTTTGTAATTGTCAGTTTAAAATTTTTTGTTTCTAGGTTTCTCAAAGTGTAAAAATTATAAATTCTTAAAAAAAACGATAATCGTAATTTTTTCTTATACTATTTGCTATAAGATTTTTTTCTTATTTCAGAAGAAAAAATGGGAGAACGGGTGGGTGGGTGGGGCTAAGTTTTACTTTTTTACAGAGTTTTTTATAAAAAGCAATAGCCCCGCCCACCCACCCCCTCTTCATTTCAGTGATTACTCTTAATATTGTTCAGTCATTTACTTTAATTTGTTGAACGCCATTTTCGAAGGCGTTTGTTTTAAATCTTAGATTCTGTCACTTGTCAAAATAGAATTCAATTCTCATTTTATACTAAATAAAATACATCAGTGAAAGGGAGAAAGGAGGAGGCTGGAACTAACTTGACCATTTTCTAATTTTATGAAAAAGCAGTAGCCCGCCCACCCACCCTCTCCTCATTCCAATGACTACTCTTAATATTGTCAGTCTTATCTTAGCAAAGTTTAAAAAGTTTCCAACTTTACTGACTTTTTGGGTTTGCAGTGTCATATACTTTGTGTATTTTATAAATACGTCATTTAATGTTCATAAATATTTCTAGAATAATGTACATATACATATTTTCATATTTTGTGAAACGTAGAATTTAGAAATGTTTAAAATGAGAATCTACAAAAATACGTACTTGAATATGGACAAAACATCCACTTTTTGGATTTAAATACGCTTACAATTTTTTCTTCAGAATCACTTTTTTAAATTTGACGTTCTTTTAATTCCGAGAAATTCAGATTTTGGTTTTTGTTTTTTTATGTAAAATTTTCACTTTTGCAAATAAATTTGGTTTTTGAGACAATTCTAAGTTCTAATTATGGAATTTGCGAAAATTTTAACACTAAAATTATTATTTTAAATGTTACAAATTTTAGTGATTTTTTGGATATTCGGTGGCATTTTGGGAAACTTAATTTCTCCAAATTTTAAATTTAATTAATAAATTCTCTAAATTATCTATCATTATATTTGATTTAATCTTGTACTGTGAGTGGTAACTTAAATTGGAAAATATATTCAGAACTTTCTGATTTGAAATTGCACTTTGTGTAAAATTGATTTGGTTTGTTTAATATTTTGGAACTTTCAATTTTGAACTTAAATGAAGCTTTCAACAATCTGTTAAAAAATGATTAAATATACTTTCGAAATATCCTTTCACAATTTATAAATTTCACTTTTTCATTGAATTAAAAATTTTATTACAGAATTAAAAAAAAAATTCGTCACAAAACTTTAATTAAAGCACACGATTCATGTAACTTATTTTCGTTGGTAACCCTGACAAACCAACAAAAATAAACCGTTTAAAAAAGTAATTAGGTTAAATTGTTTACTAGGGAAAGCTCTACAAAAAGCTTGGGATTTTGTTTTTGTGTGATTTGAAAATATAGAATTATCTAGCCGCAAAGTTTTTATTATAAATTTATTATTAATCTTGTCCGAAAAGTTAACGATAAAAGTTGCAGACGGTGACATTATCTCTTTTTTTCACTATGAGTGCCAAAGAAGTCGTACAATTTTTTTTAGAACTCATTCAAAATGAGAATATCTCTTGATTTTTTTAGTTTTTATTTTGGAAGCTTTGAGACTTTTTGTTGGACGAAAAGCTTAATTTACTGCGCAATCTTGAACGAAAAATGTGTTGTTTTAGTAAAACGATACGAAAATCTGAACAATCAAGAAATGACGAGAACATCGTATGGTTTTAAATATTCATTTGTTTCATTTTTGATGGAAAAGAAAAATGTGGGAAATCTGAGCTTTATCAATAATGTATACTAGGTGTCTCAAATTTGGTACTGGTACGAAAGCTGAGTTTAATGACAAGTTGTGTGCTATAAAACAACAGTTATAATGAGAATGAAATTTGTCAAATCCTTCCCTAACTTCTGTTTTTTAAATACAGAGTTATTAATTTCTTCCGAAACTCAAGGTACGGTTTATCGTTAATAGATGATGAAAAATCATGCTATGTCATAAAAATTATCTATTTTATTCTTTAGTTTTTTTTTCCCGTATTCCCATAATTACATATTTTCTCCACTAGAAACATTCCCATTAGGAGAAATTTGTATTTGTTTACTCGTTTTTTCATTTATACTGAATCGATATTGGTAATGCTGCTAGACTATATTAAAGGTTGACCCAATTTTAAATCCAACACCGATTGCTACAAGCAAGGAGAGTAGTTATGTAATGGGGTTCTAGGCCGCTTTGACCTCAGTTGACCCCGTCTGGCTCACTGTGTTTTGCGCATGCTCGGGATCAACAATTTTGGGGTCAAATGAGGTCAAAGTGGTCCAGAACCCCCATCACAATATGCATTTCGTATTAGATAGTTCACTAGATATCGAAATTGATTTCACATTGTGTTAATAACTAGTTTAATTATTTAACTAAGATAACCACTCGACAAAATAAAACTTCTTTCATATTCTAAAGTGGACGTCTGCCGGCTTGTTTTTCTTGTTCGAACAAATAAAATTTGTGGAGTGGGTGAGTGGACGCGCGAAAATGGATTAACTCGAATGTTAGCTTTTCAGCAAATTCGCCTTTATTTGGTTATGCAATATTCCTGAAAGCATACATTTAGTTTTAGTTTCGGAGACAGAGTTAATTAAGAAAGAGCACTGAATGCTACATTGTGTGGTTATTTTATATGTGTCACGTGGTGTATACAATTTCTATTGTAGGCAGTAATCTGATTCGTGCGTGTTAGTATAATGTTTAATAAAGCTTCTCTCCCTCTATTTTTGGCATGAATCGGGCCTTTCTCTGCTAAACAATTTGCTTAATAAACAAGTTAATAATTCGTCGACGTTTAGTTGAATTAAAACAACGGTTAGTCGTGCAATGTTGTCTACTCGTGTGTTGTTACATCATAGAATTTTTAGGTATATTGAAATAACAAGCATGCACTTTCTAATTATACATGCAGAATAGAAGAGAAGAAAGTAGAATGTAGAAAATTGCAAGAATATGAGTGTATTAAACAAACACTGTCACACAAACTGACACAAAAAGTGATAAAACCCTAATGCCGTTTTACAAATTTCCAACTTATATGCACTATCGTCGCTCGTATTCCCAAAGAAATATTTATTCCACACTTATGATGTTCTGTACATAAATTTCAGAAACATACAAAATTATACAATAAGAGAACGAAAACGAAACTAAACAAAACATGACATCTGAAACGATTTCTCTTCAAATTTGGTTACGGTCACGTTTACTTCTCAGCAGCTCTAGTAAGGTGGTGCTACTGACCTGTATCACGGGATTTTCCCCTGGCCGGTAGACGACGTTGTGAAGCGGCCGCTTTCTTCCTACGTAATTCACACATACGAATTCTAATAAGGACGCGTAAATGAAACACATGCACACACCATCCCACACATTCATGGCAGTCAGGTTTGATACCACCGGCAACGTTGAACGGAATGCGTTTGAGGTTGTGAAAAAGTTGAGCATTGTTGTCACACCTGAAACACACCACAAGTCAATTGGAGAACAAGAGAGACCGAAACGGCGCCGTGAGGCACGCCGAAACAGTATACAGCTGGCCCGAAATTCCCTGCGAGCGACAAATTCATAATTTTTTGTTGTTGGTCAAATGGGAAACATTTCAAAGTTTTTTTGAGTTAGTTTCAAACTGACCAAGCAGAGCCGCAGTCTACTTTTCGTTAATTAGAAGTGTAAATATTTATCCCAAATACCACGATAACGTGTTGTCAATTAAAAAGTTTATCGGTGATTTTATGTCAAATAAAGAAGTGTATTTGCCCTGAAGCAAATAAGAGTATTGATTTGGTACAAAAGTGTACATTGTACACTGTACAGTTTGATTTAGTTTGTTTTCATGAGTTGTGTAAAACACCTCATAATTTCCACAAATTTCTATTTCGGAGACTTTTACTTTTTTTTATATATTTTACGCAACATTGCTACGAAAAAAATTGTACGTTGAATACTGGCATGGGAATTTAGAGCCATACTGTATATGAAAATATTGTCACTGTTTGCTTTTTAATAAGAAGTCGCTCATGTTTTACTAGGGTCGGGCCGGATATATAAAAAATGTGAAATGTGGAAAATATATAGGGTGGCTCACTGAATTTTCAATATCTCATTAACTATTATTAGAAAAATAAAACAGTATTTTCAAATCTTAAGGTCATAGTTTGAGCTTACACACAGAAAGAAAGAATTAAAAGCAGTAATAAAATACAGGGTGTTCTGTTTGAAAAAGGTGAAATTTCGAACACGCCAATAATTGATGAGATAACGACTAGTTCAGTGACTCACTCTGTATATGTTATTTTTTGTCATCTTAGACAAAAGTCGGCCCTGCAAGAAATTTCGCGATATCCTTCTTGTCTAATCCGACCCTCTATGTTACTCAAAGTCAATAAGTTTGGGACAATTTTGTACACTGTGTATTTCTAATTTTTTCCAAAAATATATTCCAAACATAAAATTTTTCAGTTGCTGTGATTTACAAAGATACAATTTGTTAGCATTTCCTATAAATGTATTGGTTTTTCAAAAACAGTAGTAGTGATATGGTGGGGCTTCTGACTCATTTTTTGGTGGGAAAATTTGAATTTCGGTTTAATAAAGGTTGCAATTATGTTGCCAAGTAAAGTGAATATTAATAGATAAAATTACGAGTTCAAGGGCTGCTTCTACGGGCATAGTTTCTTGGCCAGTATTTGCGTAAATATTAACAGTAATTTATTGTATTGAACCTATGATCTTTAAACAAAAACTCAAAAAGCGAAGTTCCAACACTAAATATTATTAAGTATTATTTGCACTATGAACTATGGTTAAAAAGAGACATTGAACAAAATTTTTTTTATTTAGGTTTGAATGTGATCAGTGCACTTAGGAAGAACTTAAATAAATATATGGAAAGCTCAAAGAAACGTTACCTAAAAGTCCTCAAACAATTCTGGGATATACATCTAGACGTGTTGACTCGAAAAATATAAATTGTTAATTATCTCGGACTAAGATTTTTGAAAAATTCTGTTTTAAAATTAAACTACTTTAAATACATACTTATATCAAAATATCGGAAAACGGTCAAACTATTCATTGAAAGAGTGAGTGATTTTTGAAAAATACCCCGGCTAAGAACTTGGAAAAATTAGGTTTAAAATTGAAAGTTTCTAAATTTCTCGAAATCTCGAAAAACTGTCAAAAATGTATTTAAAAATTGAAGCTTTTGAAAAGTTGCCCAAAAAAAAAATCTTAAAAAATTAAATGGGACATGTTTGGACGAGATAATTTGAAAAACATAAACTGTCAATGGTCAACGACTAAATTCGAAAAATTTGGTTTGAAAATGAAATTTTCTTAAATATCTTGAAATCTCGGAAAACGGTCAAAAAATTTATTGATAAGCAAGATTTTTGAATAGTTGTCAAAAAATCCTGCTGATTCCAAAAACAGTTCTGGACCAAGATTTTCGAAAAATAGGTTTGAAAATGAAATTTGATAAATCTCGAAAAACGGTTAAAAAATTAATAAACAATGAAAAATTGAGGATTTTGGAAAATTGTCTAAACATCTTCAAAGAATTTAGGGATATTGATGTCAACGAGTTGATTCGAAAAACCCAACGTGTTTGTAGTGGCGGATCGAGATTTTCGAAAAATTCGGTTTGAAAATAGAATTTTTTAAATATCTCGAAATCTCAAAAAACGAAAAATAATTCCATAAGTTATATAAAAATTTTGTAAAAATTCTTGAATATACTTTTAGACCAGCTGATTCAAAAAACATAAAATGTTGATAATCCCGGATCAAGATTTTCGAAACATTATGTTTGGAATTGAAATTTTTAACTAACACGAAATCTAGAAAAAATGCAATGAAAAATTGATGTTTTTGAAATTATGCTTTAAAATATTTAAAAAATTCTGGGAAATTTTTTCGATGACTCGATTGAAAAAATATCAATGGTCCCGGACCAAGAATTTCGAAAAATTCGGTTTGAAAATGTTGTTTTTTAAAAGTTGCTAAAAATCCTCAAAAATTCTGGGATATAGCTGATTTTGATGAGTTGATTCGAGAAACCTAAAATGTCAACGACTGCTGTGAAGAATTTCGAAAAATTCCATTTAAATATAGAACTGTCTTAAATATCTCGCAATTTCGGAAAGTGGTCAAAAAATTCACTGAAAAAACGAAATTTTTGAAAAGTTGCTTGAAAATCTTCAAAAAATTCTATGATACAGATCTTAAGGAGCTGTTTCGTAAAACAAAGTGTTAACAGTCCTCACTTAAAATTTTCGAAAAATAATCTTGGAAAAGATCAAAAAATTCTTTGAAATAGCGAGATAGTTATTTGAAAAGTTGCTCAAAATTTTCAAAAACTTCTAGGATATAAATCTCGACGAACTGATTTCAAAAAAATATAAAGTTAATCCGGATCAAGGTTTTAGAAAAATTAGGTTTGAATGTGAAATCCTTTAAATAAATCAAAATTTCGACAAACTGTCAAAAATTTCATTGAACAAGTGATATTTTGGAAAAGTTCAATATTCTGAAAAATATATTTCGACGAGATGATTTAAAAAATATGAAGTGTCAATGCTCCCCGAACAAGATTTTCCAAAAATTCGATTTGAACATGAAATTTCTTAAATATCCTGCAATTTCAAAACATTAAAAAATTCAGTGAAAAATTGATGTTTTTCAAAAATTGTCTAAAAATCCTTAAAAATTTCTTTGAAATACTTTTCGAAGAGCTGATTAGAAAAACATAGTGTTAATATTTACGGACCAAGATTTTCAAAAAATTCGATTTGAAAATGGCTTTTTTTAAATATAACCCTCAAACAATTCCAGGAAATAGATAGATAGATAGCTAGACGCTTTATTGTTATTACTTAAAAAAAAAAAAAATAAAATGCTACGAGATGATTTGAAAAGCATATTTAACGATCAAGATTTTCGAAAAGTTTGATTTGAAAGTGAAATATTTATATTTTTATGTCCCGAAATTTCGGAAAATTGTCAAAAAAATTAATTAAAAAATCGACATTTTTGAAAAATTGCCAAAAAAGTCTTTAAAAATTCTGGAAAATACATTTTGACGAACTGATTAAAAAAACATAAAGTGTCAATTGTTCTGGACCAAAAATTTCGAAAAATTCAATTTGAAAATTAATTTTTTGAAATACCTGAACATCTTGAAAAACAATAAAACTATAATCCTTGAAAAATTGGTACTTTTGAAAGGTTGCTTAAAAAACCTCATTGCGGATCGAGATTTTCGAAAAATTCTATTCGAAAATAACATTTTTTAAACATTTACAAATTTCGGAAAACGGTCAAAAAATTCATTGAAAAATATATATTTTTCCAAAGTTGCCCAAAAAATCTACAAAAATTTCTGGAAAACACATTTCGACGAGCTGTCAACAATTCTGTATTCAGAATTTCAAAAAATTTGATTTGAAAGTAAAATTGTCTATATGCATCTCGAAGTCTTGGAACACTGTAAAAAACTCATTGAAAAAGCGGGATTTTTGAAAAGTTGGTCAAAAATTCTTTAAACATTCTGGAATATAGATTTCGATGAGCTAATTCGAAAAACATAAAGTCACCAACATTTTTGAAAAATTAATTTGACATATTTTTTTTTATGTATGTATCTCAATATCTCGTAAAAAATCTATTGAAAAATGAACATTTTTTAGAAAGTTACCACAAAATCTTTCAAAAATTCTGGAAAATACATTTCCATGACCTAATCCGAAAAAAACATAGTGTCCGTGGTCCCGGACTAAGAAACTGTCTTAAATATTTGAAAATCTCGGATAGTGGCCAAAAAAATTCACTGAAAAAACTAGACTTTTGAAAAGTTACCTAAACATCCTAAAAAGATTCTGACTCAATGAGTTGGTTCAAAAAACAAAGTCTTAATAGTCCTTAACTAAGATTTTCGAAAAATAATCTAGAAAAAGATCAAAAAATTTATTGAAAAACTGATATTTTCGAAAAGTTACCAAAAAATCCTCAAAAAATCTTGGGAAATACATTTCGACGACTAATCCGAAAAACATAATCGCAGATCAAAAATACATCGAAATTTCGAAAACGATCAAAAATTTCATCGAAAAAATTGATATTTTTGACAAGTTACCATAAAATCCTTCAAAAATTCTGAAAAATATATTCTGACGAGATGATTTAAAAAATATAAAATTTCAATGCTCACGTTTACAAAATTCATTGAAAAATTGATATTTTTTAAAAGTTGTCTAAAAAATCCTCAAAAATTTCTGGAAAATACGTTTAGACGAGCTGATCAGAAAAACAATATCTTGAAAAAAAAATCATTAAAAAATGAAAAATTTTGAAAAGTGGCCAAAAAATCCTCCAAAAATTCTGGAAAATACATTTTGATAATTTCAAAAACATAAAGTGCCAATGGATTAGGATTAGAGATGTACCGACTGCAGTCGGCCGACTAGTCGGCTTTGTCAAAACCGGTTAAAATTAGTTTAATCGACCGTAAATTGGTGTCAAAGTGTAGATAATCTTCCGCTAGTTACGATTCTGAAATCGCCGTCACGATATATGGTCCAATAAACACGCAGAGCGAATTCAAAATTTCCAAAAATTTTCCAAAAAAGTGGTTAAAATTGGTTAAGTATTGTATAAACTGCCCTAAATTGTGTTATTCTTTATTTTTGTACTGAGTTACTACAAAAAATTAAATGTTAAAATTATCCAAAAAAATTTTACACATTTTTTGGAAAAAAAAAGAAACTTCAGTTATTCCTTTTATTAAAATAAAACAAGATTTTAAGGTAGTCAGAGAAATAGAAAAAAAAACACTCTCTGTTGCATTTATAAACAGTCGGCCGACTGTAGTCGGTACATCTCTAATTAGGATTAAGAACTGATATTTCTATTTGAGAATACAATTTGCTTAAATATCTCGAAATCTCAGAAAGTGGTCAAAAAAGTCACTGAAAAAAGGAGATTTTTGAAAAGTTGCCGAAAAATCCTAAAAAAATTCTGTAATATAGATCTCGAAAAACAAAGTGTTAATAATATTTTCGAAAAATAATCTCTGGAAAGATCAAACAATTCATTGAAAAAGTGAGATTTTTCAAAAGTTGCTCAATAATCGCCCAAAATTTTAGGATGTGGATCTCGATGCCCTGATTTCAAAAAAACATAAACTTAATACATCCCGGGCCAAGATTTTAGAAAAATTAAGCTTGCTACCGACATTTTTTAATTATCTCGTAATCTCGAAAAATGGTCAAAAAATGCAATAAAAAATTGGGATTTTCGAAAAGTTGCCAAAAAAACCTAAAAAAATCCTTGGAAATACATTTTGTTGAGCTGATCCCAAAAACATAATCGCGGATCAAGATTTCCGAAAAATTAGGTTTGAAAATGAAGTCTTTTAAATACATCGAAATTTCGAAAAACGGTAAAAAATTTCGTTAAAAAAATTGAAGAAATATATTCCGACGAGATGAATTACAAAATATAAAGTTTTAAGGCTCCCCGGCTAAGATTTTCCAAAAATTTGATTTGAACATAAAATTTCGAAACATGGTTAAAAAATTAATTGTAAAAATTGATATTTTTCAAAAGCTGTCTAAAAATCCTCGAAAATTTCTGGTAAATACATTTCGACAGGCTAATTAGAAATACATGAAATGTTGATAGATGCGACAAAAAAAATTGCCGGCAAATTGGTATTTTTGAAAAGTTGCCTAAAAATCCTCATACAATTCTGGCAAATGTATTTTGACGAGCTGATTCGAAAAACATAATTAAGAATCAAGATTTGAAAGTGAATGTTTTGAAAAATATCGGAAAACGGTAAAAAATAATTTAAAAAATCAATGTTTTTGAAAAATGGCCAAAAAATTGTTAACAAAATTCTGGGAAATAGATGTATTTTCACGAGCTGATTCGAAAAACATAAAGCATCAATGGTCTTGGACCAAAAATTCTGGAAAAGATACTTCGATGAGATAATTTAAAAAATATAAAGTCTGAATGCTCCCGACCAAGATTTTCCAAAAATTCGATTTGAATATGAAATTTCGTAAATATAGCGAAATTTCAAAATATGGTTAAAAAATTAATTGAAAAATTGATATTTTTCAAAAGTTATCCAAAAATGTTTAGGAAATACATTTCGACGAGATGATTCGAAAAATTAATTTAAAATTAAGATTTTCGAAAATTTCATTAAAAATTCTGGGAAACACATTTTCAAGAAGAGCTGATTTGAAAAACGTAGAGTGTTAATAGTCCTGGACAGAAAATTTCGAAAAATGCGATTTGAAAATGGAATTCTTTAAATACATCGAAAGCTTGAAAAACGTTAAAAAAATCTCCGAACAATTGATATTGTTGAAACTTTGCTTAAAAATCTTACGGAAAACATAATTGCGCATCAAGATTTTCGAAAACTTAGATTTGAAAATGACATTTTTTTTTAATATCTCGAAATTTCCGAAAACCGTCGAAAAATTTATTGAAAAATTGATATTTCTCCAAAGTTGCTCAAAAAATCCTCAAAAATGTCTGGAAATTACATTTGGGCGAGTTGCCAGTAGTCCTGGATCAAGAATTTCAAAAAAATCGATTTTGAAGATGAAATTGTCTCAAATATGTATTTCAAAATTTTGCAACACTGTAAAAAATCATTGAAAAAGCGGGATTTTTGAAAAGTTGGGCAAAAATTCTTAAAACATTCTGGAATATACATTTAGATGAGCTAATTCGAAAAACATAAAGTCACCAACATTTTCGAAAAATTGAGTTTGACATTAAATTTTTTTTATATGTATCTCATATCGCGTAAAAAATCCATTGAAGCATAACATAAAGGCTCCGGGACTAAGAATTTCTAAAAATTCGATTTGAAAATAAAACCTAAATATTTCGAAATCTCGGAAAGTGGTAAAAAAATTTACTGAAAAACGAGGTTTTAGAAAAGTTGCCTAAAAATTAAAAATCTTAAAAAAATTCCGTAATATGGATCTCAAGAGTTGATTCAAAAAAACAAAGTGTTAATACTCCCCAACTAAGATTTTTGAAAAATAATCTAGGAAAAGACCAAAAAATTCATTGGAAAAATTGATACATAATTTTGAGAAGTTACCAAAAAATCGTCAAAAAATCTGAAAAATTTCAATGCTCACGGTTACAAAATTCATTGAAAAATTGATATTTTTTAAAAGTTTTCTAAAAAATCCTCAAAAATTTCTGGCAAATACGTTTCGACGAACTGATTAGAAAAACAAAGCGTTAATACTTAGTTACTGACCAAGATTTTCGAAAAATTCGATTAGAAGAAAATGGAATTGTTTAAATTCTCTAAAAGTCGTCAAACAATTTTGGGGAATGCATTTCGACGAGATGATTCTCAAAACATAATTGAGGATTAATATTTTCGAAAAATTTGATTTGAAAGTGAAATTTTTATGTTTTTTTTAATTCCGAAATCTCGGAAAATAATCCCCAAAAAATCCTTAAAAATAGATTTCGGCGAGCTGCCAAAAGTTCCGGATCAAAAATTTCAAAAAACTGGATTTGAAAATGAAATTGTCTTAAATATGTATCTCGAAATTTTGCAACGCTGTAAAAAAATTCAGTGAAAAAGCGGTGTTGGCGAAAAATCCTCAAAAAAATCTGGGATATAGATTTAGATGAGCTGATTCGAAAAACATAGAGTGTTAACAGCCACGAACCAAGATTTTCGAAAAATTAAGATTTACATTGAAATTTTTCATATATCTAAATATCTCGAAAAACTCCATTGAAAAACGGAAATTTTCCAATGGTTTCCAAAAAATCCTCCAAAAATTCTAGAAAATACATTTCGATGACCTAATTTGAAAAACATAAAGGACCAATGGTCTTTTTTAAGTATCTCGAAATATTGGAAAATAATCAAAAAATGCAATAAAAAATTGAGATTTTAGAAAAGTTGCCAAAAAATCCTAAAAAAATTCTGGGAAATACATTTCGTTGAGCTCATTCCAAAAACATAAGCGTGGATCAAGATTTCCGAAAAATTAGGTTTGAAAATGAAATCTTTTAAATACATCCAAATTTCCCAAAAATGGCCAAAAATTTCATTGAAAAAATTGATACTTTTGACAAGTAACCATAAAATCTTCCAAAATTCCTACGAAATAAGTATTCCGACCAGATAAATTAAAAAATATAAAGTTTTAATGCTCCCCGGCTAAGATTTTCCAAAAATTCGATTTGATCATGAAACCTCGAAACATGATTAAAAAATTCAGTGTAAAAATTGATGTTTTTCAAAAGCTGTCTAAAAATCCTCGAACATTTCTGGAAAATACATTTCGACAGGCTGATTAGGAATATATAGAATGTTAATAGATGCGGCAAAAAAATCGTTGAAAAATTGGTATTTTTCATAAGTTGCCCAAAAATCCTCATAGCATTCTGGGAAATATACTTCGACGAGCTGATTCGAAAAACATAATTGAGAATCGAGATTTGAAAGTGAATTTTTTGAAATATCCCGAAATCTCGGAAAATTGTAAAAAGATTATTAAAAAAAAACAATATTTTTGACAAATGGCGAAAAAGTTGTCATAAAATTCTGGGAAGGAAGTAGATGTATTAAAACGAGCTGATTCGGAAAACATAAAGTATCAATTGTCTTGGACCAAAAATTCTGGAAAAGATACTTCGATGAGATAATTTAAAAAATATAAGGTGTGAATGCTTCCCACCAAGATTTTCCATAAAGTCGATTTGAATGTGAAATTTCTTAAATACGAGTATATCGAAATTTCAAAACACGGTTAAAAAATATTTTTCAAAAGTTATCCAAAAATCTTCAAAAATGTTTGGGAAATATATAATAATTCGATTTGAAAGTGAAATTTTTATTTTTTTTTATATCCCGAAATCTCGGAAAATGGTCAAAAAGTTCATTAAAAATTCAACATTTTTGAAAAATTTCCGAAAGATTCTTTAAAAATTCTGGGAAGCACATTTTGATGAGCTGATTCGAAAAACATAGTGTCAATGGTCCTGAAAAATTCGATTTGAAAATGGTTAAAGAATTCCATTTTCAAAAACGTCTAAATTTTGAAAAACGTTAAAAAAACGAACAATTGATATTTTTGAAAGTTTGCTTAAAAAACGTCACGGAGAACATAATTACGCATCAAGATTTTCGAAAACTTCGATTTGAAAATGACATTTGTTAAATATCTGGAAATTTCCGAAAACAGTCGAAAAATTCATTGAAAAATTGATATTTCTTCTCTTCAAAGTTGCCCAAAAATTTTTCAAAAATTTCTAGAAAATACATTTGGGCGAGCTGTCAATAGTCCTGGATCAAGAATTTAAAAAAATCGATTTTGAAAATAAAATTGTCTTAAACATGTCTCGAAATTTCGCAATACTGTAAAAAAAATCATTGAAAAAGAAGCATGCTTGAAAACTTGACCAAAAATCCTCAAAAAATTTTGTGAAATAGATCTCAACGAACTGATTCCAAAAACAAAGTATTAAACAATTGACATTTTTGAAAGGTTGCTTAAAAAATCTCACGGAAAACATAATTGCGGATCAAGATTTTCGAAAAATTAGATTTGAAAATTCCATTTTTTAAATATCTCTCGAAGCCTCGGAAAACGGTCAAAAATATTCATAAAAAACTAATATTTTTCCACAGTTGCCCAAAAAATTCTCAACAAATTCTGGAAAATATATTTCGACGAGCTGTCAATAGTCCCAGATCAAGTATTTCAAAAAATTCGGTTTGAAAACGAAATTGTCTTAAACATATATCTCGAAATCTCACAACACAGTAAAAAATTCATTGAGGAAGCAGGATTTTTGAAAAGTCAAAAATTCTTAAAAAATTTTGAGATATAGATTTTGGGAATAAAACTTTTTAGATATATGGAGATCTTAAAAAACTGTCAAAAATTCATGGCCTACCCTAAACAAAAGATTTATGGATCACATGATATTTTTATTGAAAGAACCAGAATATCGTATCTTCACTATAGCAGCCACATATAAACAACCAATTAGTGAAAAATAAGAGTTATAATTTAGTTTTATTTTAGAAAATAGTTTCGTTACAAGGGAAAAATTATCTAACCGAGCGAATTTATATCTGATTTTATATCCTTTTTAGTAGTTTTTATATCTTTATAAATCACAGCCAAGAAAAATTTGAACAAATTCCTAAATATAGTATATTTATATTTTGTTAAAACGACCGACATGGGACAGTTCTGGCACTTGAAAGAATAATACGAAGCGAACTACTGGAGAATCCGTGAAAAATAATAATCAAAGAATCAGACTTCGAAATTCCACATTTGACATTTTTTTCAAAACCACATTTAAAAAATTACAAAATGAGAAATAATGTTACTCATACAAAAATCGAAATTTTCGCTTATGATAATGTAGAATTTCGGTGTTCATTTTGCCGCTATTAGACAGTCTCATTTCGTCCTCTATCCCGTAGTTCGTCCCGCATTGTCCCCAAGCTCCACTACGGCATATTTCATGAGAATAATTTGTACATTGTGGTCTTACCTATCATAACACGGGCCGGCACAGCGTTCCATTCTAACCAAAACGTGATAAACGATGACGTTACTAGTATAATTCCGGGTATGAATACTGTGGTGAAGTAGAACGCTCGATCCCGTGTAAATATTAGAGTAACCCCCAGGCAACTGTAGTTTCCTAAATTTTACAACAACTAAATTAAAACGGTTGTGGCACATTTGAACACTGCGAATGCGTTAAGTACACAAAGAGGTATTTAACGGCAAAGACGGCGGAAGTTAATTTGGGCCAAAAATATACACTAGGATCAACATTCTTTGCTCTTTTTTTACATTTATCAATATCTATACCTACGACTCGACTTTGTCAGCAAAATAAATATTTGTGGCAGCGATACGCCGTGCAGTAGACAGGATGCACAACTCAAAGTAGATGTGGACAGATACCTTTAAACTGTTTCTGACAGAGGTCACAATCCCGGCTCCCATTATCACCTCCTGCTACGTTGCCATCTTCGGCTGCAACACATACATTCAAACAATCTACTCATAATCAAGCCATGACCAAAGCTGCTAAGCTCATGACAGTCTTTTAGTCCGAAATGTCTAGATGTAACTGGAGATGTTGGATTACAACTAGTCTATGAACATATACATTTATCTACATGGAGTTGTGCATGTCTGCGCTTTCGTATTCTTACAAGAAAAACATCAAACAGCGAAAGCACAAGAAAATGGATGCGGCTCCAAGTTACTACGATGAATGTTACGGGCCGTAGCACGAACCCTAAGAAAACTGTCTAAGAAGGGTTTGTATCAGACTCAAACTTTCCAACTAATTACAAGTTATAACGACTGCAACTGTAACACACTCATTATATTGCTCTTCGATGTAAAAATTACTTTTACAGTTTGTGTTTATTAAAATAAATTGGTTTTTATAAAAACACCAAATATACCCTCTGCACGTGTAGTTCCGTTAATTTAACAAGGATATTCAGTAACTTTGCTAACACAGATTCTAGAACATATCTGGTACTATTATTCGTCCTCTAAAAAAAGAACAAATCTATACATTATTTTAGATTCCATCATACTCCAAACTGGTTTCAATATTTTCTTGGAAAAATCGTTTCTTAAATTGATTTGCAAATGAACCTATCACTAAAAATTTTCCAGGTCATGTGCTACCTGATCTGCTCAGAGGAAAAGAAAGTCAATTAAAAAAAACGCCTTAAGTTAGCGAAATTACATGTAGAAATTTCTATTTGTGAAGTTACAATTTTAGCTTTAATTTGTTCTTTCCGTATACAATCGAAAATATTTAGCTGAATTGGCTCTTCGATATCTCAATAATTATTATATACAAGACTTTGGTTTAAGACTAATAAGTTGTAGCGTTCTTTGAGGACACTTAAATTTTTTCAAATGGAATAACCTATATATTTGATGCGACGTTGCCAATAATTCTCATTTTTTAAATTTTATTTTTATGTTTTGTGGACGTTTCATGATCCAGATAGTACGAAAAAATAGGTCTCCGCTTTCCCTCTGTATGTCTGTTTGTCGTCTGGCCGGATTTTTATTAGACAGATAATTTCCGAAACAATTAGACCGACATTGTGTGAATTTTATAAAATAAGATTTTCCTGTACTTGTGCTTTATGAGTCCGCGTTAAGTTTTTACCCTAGACGTTCAGATGTTTGGGAAAAAATCAAATTGTATAACATTTTACAATTTAAATTTGACATTGCAAAACTCAGCTTTCTGAAATTATGAATGTTTTAAGATTATAGAAAGAATTTTTTTGATTTTCTAATTTTCGAACATTTGATTCATCGAAATTTCGATTTTACATCTCTAGATTTTCGCTTTCTCGAGTTTTTTTGGATTTTTGGAATTTCTGATTTTCGGTTTTTCGATTTTCGTTTTCCAATTTGCGATTTTTCAAATGTTTGATTTGTCAATTTTTGATTTTTTCGATTTTCGATTTTTCGATATTCGAATTTTCAGTTTTTTTAACTTAGATATCTCGATTTTTCAATTTTTTCAGTTTTCAACTTTTCAACTTTTCGCTTTTACAATTTTAGATTTTTCAATTTTCGATATTTCGTTTTTTCTATATTTCGATTCTAGGAGTTTTCGATTTTTTTCGGTTTTTCAATTTTTCTACTTGTTTCGAATTTTCGGTTTTTAATTCTTTGATTCAAGAAATTTTCAAATTGTTTCCTTTTCGATTTCTCGTAAATTTTAGATTTGACCAATTTTTGGTTTTTGTATTTTTAGAATTTTCGATTTTTCAGGTTGTACATTCTACAGTTTTTAAACTTTAAAATTTTTATTTATGGGTTTTTCAAATTTTCAATTTTTCCATTCTACAGTTTTTCGTTTTTTTAATTTTCGCTTTTTCGTGTCTCGATTTTTCAATTTTTCGACTTTCCAATTTTACGAATTTTCGATTTTTCGAATATTTGATCCATCCAATTTTCGATTGTTCGACTTTCGATAATTCGTTTATTCTACATTTCGATTGTTGGAGTTTTTAATTTTTCGAAATCTGGTTTTTTGAATTTTTGATTTTTTGCGTTTCCAATTTTTCTATTTTCGAATTTTTCCTTTTTCAATATTCGAATTTTCAAATTGTTTCCTTTCCGATTTCTTGATTTTTCAATTTTTTAGATTTTCGATTTCGCAACTTTTCTGTTTTTGAATTTTTTGAGTTTTCGATTTTTCAGATTTGGATTTTTTAGTTTTTGGATTTTAGAACTTTTGAATTTTCAGTTTGTACATTCTTCAGTTTTTAGACTTTTAAATTTTTTTATTTTTGGGTTTCTCGAATTTTCAGTTTTTCTATATTCTTCATTTTTTCGATTTTTAATTTTTTTTTACTTTTTGCTTTTTCAGTCCTCGATTTTTAAATTTTTCGACTTTCTGATTTTACGAATTTTCGTTTTTTTAGACTTTCGATATTTCGTTTTTTATAAATTTCGATTCTTGGAGTTTTCGATTTTTCGAAATCTGGCTTTCGAATTTTTCATTTTCGAATTTTCGGATTTTCGACTTTCATTCATCGAATTTTCGATTTTTCAATATTCGATTATTCGACTGTTATTTCGTTTTTTCTATCTTTCGATTCTTGGAGTTTTCGCTTTTTCAAAATCTCGATTTTCCAATTCTTTATTTTTCGATTTTTAGATTTTCGAATTTTGCTTTTCCGATTTTTCGAATTTTCGATTGTCCGATATTCGAATTTTCAAATTGTTTCGATTTCTAAATTTTTCAATTTTTAGGTTTTAAAAATTTTTGGTTTTTGTATTTTTAGAATTTTTGATTTTTCAGTTTGTACATTCTTCAGTATTTCGAGTCACACATTTTTTTAATTTTCGGTGTCTCGATTTTTAAATTTTTCCATTATTCAGTTTTTAGATTTTCCAATTTTTTAATTTTCCTTTTTTCATTTCTGGGTTTTTCTATTTTCGACTCCCCGATTTTCGTTTTTTCAATTTTCGATTTTTCGAACATTTGATTCATCGAATTTTTGATTTTTCAACTTTCGATTTTTCAATTTTTTTATTTTCGAAATTTGGAACTTTGGATTTTTCCATATCCTAATTTTCAATTCTTTAAATTTCAAAATCTCCATTTTTCCATTTTTTGATTTTTCGATTTTAGAATTTTCGATTATTCCACTTTGGATATTTTATTTCT
Organism: Zophobas atratus; assembly: GCA_022388445.1. NCBI lineage: Eukaryota > Metazoa > Arthropoda > Insecta > Coleoptera > Tenebrionidae > Zophobas > Zophobas atratus. Next base: position 53,604,822 of record CM039442.1, on the reverse strand, counting down.
TGGATTTTACGGTTCTTCCAAATCTTGATTTTCGAATTTTTGATTTTTCGATATTCGAATTTTCAACTTTTCCATTCTTAAATTTTTAGATTTTTCAAATTTTTTTACTTTTCGATTTCTTGATTTTTCAATTTTAACATTCTTCAATTTTTTTATTTCTCGATTTCTCGAATTTTCATCTTTTCCATTCTTCAGTTCCCCGATTTCTTGATTTTTGGAATTCACAATTTTCCGAGTTTTTGATGGCCATTGGATTTTCGACAAATTTTTTTAGTAATGGAAGATTTCACAAAAAAATTGAAAAAAAATGGCTAAAAAATTCTCTGTACCAAACTTCTGAAAATATTGAACACAAAGTTGGGAGAATAATCTTCGTAATATTGAACTTCGATATAATGAAAGAAAAAGAACAAAAAATAGAGTAAGATATAGTAAAAATACAGGTGGTTATATTTGAAAAAACTGAAATATAGATATTTGAAAACTCAAAAATTCATTTTTTTGATTTTAAAAATACCGTTTTTGCGATTATTTATTTATGAACCTTTGCATTGTCAAAAAATTAAAAATTGGAATAACGTGGCAACGTTGCATCGGTATTTTTAAAATAAGCCTAGGAAGAAGCTATTCTATTAAAATAAAAAAATAAATAAGTTGTATGCTATACATTGAAAACACAACACTCTGTATAGTTGAAATTAATTTAATATATGTTCAAAAAGCCGTACAACCTTGGTATAATTTTTTTTTGACTCATCCTGTATAAAAATGATGTCATCTTGAAATTTTGTATAGTAAATCCTATTTAAATTTGATAAATTTTTTCTAATTTTTTTGAAAATGTTTCAAAACTGTACAAATTTTATAATTTATTTAAGAAATTAGATGTTTGTTTGTGCTTCAGGGACGAGGGAAGCTCTTTCTAAATAATATTAGATCAACATTTTAAATGATGTGGTGTGCTTTGAAGTTGGAATTTTTAAATTTATATTAATGACTCTTTTTCAAAATTGGCTTTGAAATCATCGAGAGATGTTGTATCTAAATCCATTATTGTCCAAAATAGCTATTTCTTAAGGCTCAATTTTGAATGCTCTTAAAGCGGTTTATTACTTGAAACTTAATTCCAGAACAGAGAATCTGCTAAATCAACAGAACTACATGTGAAGAGAAACCTGTTTGTGATATTTTCAATAATCGGATTTTAAGTCCTATTAGCAAGAAAAACCATAGGAAAAAATGAAAAAAATATAGTTCTTTTAAATTCAAACGTTGAGAGTTTTTTAAAGCTGGGTTCAGATTTGTTTTTCTATAATTTTAAACTGAAGGCTATCGATATAGTTCGAATTAAGCAAAAAATACGTTTTTTTTTTAAATTGTAATCCCCCAAAAGCCAGTTCGAAAATTGAGCACCTCGGATCGTTTTTGGTTAAATTTTTTAGTAGTGCCTTAGCAAACACCCATTTTATCAAAACTGTCTGTCATGAACTAGTAACGAAACACTAATAAAATACTGATCATAGTATTTTTGACTGCTCGGTAGTTTCAGCAACGAACAGTGATCTTTGACCAAACTGTAAAAATAACTTTCACTCGAAAAAACTGTAAAAATTTCCCTAGAGTTCGTGCAAAGACCCCATCGATGACAGCAAAAGTGTTATGCCGAACAGCAACATCCCAAGAAAACACCACTCGTTCGCTTACCCCTCCAATTATTGTTAGAGTTACACTCCAAAGTTTGATTTTTAATTAAATACGCATTGAGTGTAGCCAAACTGGACGATTTTTTTAACACGTCTTCGTTTTCGTCCTTCCATTTGTACTTGATATTCTTCATTTCGTAAGAAACTGCAATCACTAGATTTAGCCAACGCTCAACAACCACCTACTTCAGCACGTACTACTCTCCAAAGAAAATTTACACTCTGGATCATCGAAGGGGAAAATGTTTAAGTGGCCTTGACAGGATAAAATGAGGTGTCGCCTGAAATTTGGGCATGTGAATTCGGCCGAAAGGGCGTTCGAGGGACCGGTCGGATTTACGTACCGCATTGAATAAAAAACTGTTCCGTTGCGATAAATTCGTAGAGAAAAGTGCATAGGTATCAGGGGATCTTTGAAGTCGCCGTGCATGATGAAATATGTGTCTGGTAACCAAATGTCATTGTGATGGTGGATGGCGTTGAGGAAATCGTATTGACTCTGGTTTGAATATTTCAGACGGGGATCGAACCATTGTTGCTGCAGGAGGAACTCTACTTCGTATTTCTAGAAAGAGATTAATAATTTCTGTCAGGTATTTGTGTTTGCTTTCGAGTTACTTTATTATTGTAATGAGTGCGGGTTGGAGTTATTGTTACGTTCTGGAATAATTTATTGTATCTTATTAAACTTTGCGTAGAAGTAATGCATTCAGTTTATCAGTGACTGCACGAAGGTAAATATCGCGGTTTTTAGTAATTTTCTGCTGACATGTACAGAATGTCTCATTTTTCAAGAATATGGATGAAATTTTATTCTAAAAGTACAAAGTTTTAGCATTATTAAGACAGGTAATATTTTATCAAGCCAATATACATTTTTAGGAGATGTAGATAAAAATTATTCCGCTTTCGTTGATATTTAAGGTCTGGTCAGGTTAGGTCACCTAGGGTTAGGTCAGGTCAGAACAGACTCAAAAAGGCAGGCATACTAAGACTTTTAGATTTTTAAGAGATCTTAGGTTTAATTTTCTTTGACATTTAATAAATGGTTTAATAATCAGGTCAGGCCCGGTTAAGTCAGGTCAGTTCGAATCAGGTCTGGTCAGAAAAAATGGAAAAGATTGATAGATTTCAGGTTTTTTTTCAGATTTTCTCACGACGAATAAAAAAATCGTCACAGCTGAGAAAAGGCGGGTGGGCGGGGCTTACATTTTGCCTTTTTTTCTTAATATGTGTAGTCATCTTTTCACAACAAGAAACTTAAAACATCTTTAAATTGGTAAATTTGTATAGGAAGACTGATTTTACAATTAAGCTCCTCCCCACGGCGGACGGCGAATGAAAAAATCGTCAGAATTGAGACGGGGAGGGTGGGCGGGGCCCATATTTTGCCGTTTTTTCAAAATACACATAGCCATCTTTTCACAACAAGAAACTTAAAACATGGTTAAAATAGTACATTTTTGCAAGGAAATATGGATTTTGCAATTATGGGGCGGAACCTAATTGCAAAATTGATATTTCCTTATACAAATTTTCCATTTTAAACATGTTTTAAGTTTCATGTTGTAAAAAGAAATCTACACATATTAAAACCAAAAGGCAAACTGTAAGCCCGCCCACCCACCCTGTCTCAATTGTGACGAATTTTTTTTCGCTGTGAATCAAGAGGGCGGAGATTAACTGCAAAATGCTTATTTCTGTACAAGAAATTAAAAACATGTTTTCGACTATCGTGTTATCCAAAGAATACATAAGAAAAAAAGGAAAAAACAACAAAAAAAGTAAGAGAAAAAGAAAGGAAACAAATAAGCTACAAAATGGGGATAAAAAAGACGACAAAAAAGAGGAAAAGCGACAAAATGGACTTAAAAAATTAATACACATACAAAAAAATATGGCAAAAATGACGTACTAAGGAGCGAAAAAAGCTGATGAAACTGTGAACAAACAAAATGACGACAGAACAAAAAAGGCCACCAAAAAAGTCGAAAAAACTCGACAAAAAAAAAAGTAAAAAAAACGTTACTAAAAACGATAAAAATGGCAAAAAACCAACAAAAGAAAGTAACAAAAAAAAAACGAGAAAAAGGCAACAGAAAGTAAGGTAAAAAATCAACCAAAAAAACGTTTCAAACAATCTAATAGAAACTCGAATTAAAAATGTAACACAAAAAGTCAAAATAAAAAAGGCGACAAAAAATGAGGTTAAAATTCTATCAGAAAAAAGCATCAAAAGGACCAAAACAGACTTTTTTGTCTGTTTTGGTCTTTTTTGGACAAAAAAATAAAAAAGTGAAAAAAGCGACAAAGAAACAAAAAAAAGACGGCAGAAAAAAGCCCAAAAGAGAAAAAAAGCGACATTAAAAAAGATAAAAACGATAAAAAACAAAAAAAAGGATGCAAAAAAAATGCGACAAATAAGACAACAAAAAATTGGAGAAAAAAAGACGACTAACTTAAAGCATCAGAAAAACGATAAAAGAAAACAAAAGTAAAACACGAGGAAAAAGGCAGCAAAAAATAAAACAAAAAGATGCAAAAAGATGATAAAACAACGCGACAAAAAGTGTCATAAAAAACGATATAGAAACGACAAAAAAAACAACAAACAAAAATAACAAAAAAATCGAGAAATAATGCGACAAAACAAGGCCACACAAAAATTGGAAAAAAATTCTAATAAAGAAAAAACTGACTTAAGAGCGTCAGAAAAGCGATAAAAAACCAATAACCAAATTGTAGAAACAGAAAACAATAAGAAAGTGGGGACAAAAAAAGGCGCCAAATAAGAAAAACATGGCGACAAGAAATACGAGAAAACCATTAAAAGGACCAAAACAGACAAAAAGTAAAAAAAAATAAAAAAACCTGAAAAAAAGGTGTTAAAAAATGAAAGCAAGAAAAAGCGATGAAACTATGAACAAAAAAAAGACGGCAGATAAAACGAAGGGGCAAGAAAACGCGACAAAAAAGAAAAAAAAGTCAAAAAAACACAAAAACGATAAAAAAAAGAAAAGCTGCAAAAATTGCGATAACAAGACAAGAAAAAATTGACGAAAAGAACAACAAAAAAAAAGATGACTAAAAAGCACCAGAAAAGCGATAAAAGAAAACAAAAGAAAACCACAAAGGAAGAAAGCGAAAAAAAATGGTGACAAAAAAATCGCAAAAAAGGCGAAAAAAGGCGTAAAAAAGCATCAAGGAGGACCAAAAAAGCCAAAAAAAGGACGAAAAAAAGCGACAACAAAAAAAAAGGAGATAAAAAATGTAAATGCGTATACAAAAAAAAGAGGCGAAAAAGAAAACAACGATAAAAACGTAATCAAAAATCGCGACAAAAAAAGGAAAAAAAGCATAATACTTTTTTTGAAAAAAAAAACGGCAAAACCAAGAAAGGAAAGTAACAAAAAAACGCAACAAAAAAGGCAACAGCAAATAGAAAAAGTAATCACCACATCATAATGTCGAAAAATAGCGATAAAAACGGTGACAAAAAAGTCTTAATAAAATGGCGACAAATGACGTAAAAATTACATCAAAAAAAGCAATAAAACAAAGAAAATAAAGTAAAAAAAGTTGCCACATAAAGGAGATGAAACTGAACACAAAAGAGACAAAAAAAAGTCCAAAAAAATTATACAAAAACATGGTAAAAAACGCGACAAAAAAGTGTCATAAAAAACGATAAAAAACGACAAAAAAACAACAAAGAGAAGTAACAAAAAAGTGAGAAAAGTTGCGATAAAACAAGGCAACCGAAAAATGGGGAAAAATGGACTAAAAAAGAAGCCAGAAAAGCGATAAGTAACAAATAACAAAATTGGAGGAAAAAGGAAACGAAAAACCATACTGAAATGGGGACAAAAACAGACGATTAGAATTGGAAGAAAAAATAAAATACATATAGGCAAGGTGAAAAAAAAATGAAAATCAAGGCGGCCAAATATGCGAAAAAAACATCAAAAGGACCAAAAAAAAAGACAAAAAAAAAAAAACAAAAAAGCGAGCGACAAAAACAAAAGAAAAAAAAGGGCGTTAGAAACTGAAAACATGGTTAAAATTGTACATTTTTGCAAGGAAATATGGATTTTACAATTATGGGGCGGAGCCTAATTTTAAACATGTTTTAAGTTCCATGTTGTGAAAAAAATACTATGTACATTAAGAAAAAAAGGCAAAATATAAACCCCGCCCACCCACCCCATCTCAATTGTGATGATTTTTTTTATTCCTAGACACTTAAAACACGTTTAAAATGGTGACAAAGATAGACATTTAACAACTGTTCAAATCATGTCAGGTCGAGTCAGGTTAAGTCAAGTCAGGTCATGTCTTGTCAGGTTGAATCAAGTGTCAAGATCAGGGTTAAAAACACAAGCAATAAAGTATGGAGACAACTCATTTCAATTTTGCAGGGATTTTAGTGACAATGATTCACTTTTCCTAGACATTTAATAACCGTTCAAGTCAGGTCGACCTAGCTCAAGACAAGTCAAGCCGATAAATTTTAATTTTTTTATGAAAAAACTTCAGGTCGTGTTAAGTCAGATCATATTAGGATTAAGAGACAGATAATAATAAATGAAAAAAATCCATTTTATTTTTTTAGGAGATTTTAGACCAAAATTATTTCATTTAGGTCAAGGCAGAGAAAATTAAAAACTCAAGAAATAATAACCGTTCAAGTCAGGTCAGGCTGAGTCAGGTTAGGTCAGATTAGGATTGAAAAGACAAACAATAATATGTATATGAAGAGAACCTATTTTAAATTTTCCTAGACATTTAACAAGGTCACGTCGGGTCACGTCCAGTTAAGTGAGATCAAGATTAAAAACGTAATCAATTATTTATAAAGGTTTTAACTTTTTAAAAGAGTTTAGATAACAACCGGTCAACTCAAGTCGGGTCAGAACTGGTCAGAAAAGAATAGAAAATAGGCAATAAAATATGTTATATGTAATTTTCCTACACATTTAATAATCGTTCAAATCAGGTCAGGTTGAGTCATATCAGGTCAGATCAGGATTAATATGACACAATAATAGGTGAAGACAATATTTTTTCGTTTTTTATGAAACAATAATTATCCAATTTCCCTAGACATTTACCCACTGGTCAGGTCATTTCATTTTAGTTTTTTTGGGATTTTAGTGACAATGATTCCTAGACATTTAATAACCATTCAAGTCAGGTCAGCTCGGGTCAGCTCAAGTCAAGTCAGGTTAGATTAGGATTAAAAAGACATACAATAACATGCAGACAATCCATTTGAACTTTTCAAGAGGTTTTAGGTAACATTTGTTTATTTTTTTCTGATATTTATCAACCGGTTGGGTTAGGTCAGGTTGGATCAGGTCAGATCACGGTTATAAAGGTACAATAAGATGTCAAGACGATACGATTTTAATTTTTTTAATGAAATTGTGGATAATTATTGAATTTTCTTTGACATTTAACAAACCGGTCAAGTCAGATCAGGTCGTAGCAAGTCATGGAGATTTTACATCAAAATTTTTAATTTTTTTTGATACTTAATAACAGGTTAGTTCAAGTTGGGTCAGGTCAGGTTATAAAAAATTGAAAACCCAGGAAATAATGTATAAAGACTATTCATTTTGATTTTTCGGTAAATTTTAAATAGCAATGTTCGTTTTTCTCAGACATTTAAAAACCGTTCAAGTAAGGTCAGGTCAAGTCAGCTTAAGTCAAGTCAGATCAGGTTGTATCAAGTCAAGTCAGATCAGGTGGTGTCAAGTCAAGTCAGATCAGTATTAAAAGACATACAATAACATGAAGACAACAAATTTGAAATTTTCAACAGGTTCTAGATAACATTGGTTTGATTTTTCCGGACATTTAAAAACCGGTTGGGTTAGATAAGGTTGGATCAAGTCAGCTTTTCTAGACATTTAACAATTGCTCAGCTCAGGTCAGATCAAGTTAAGCCAGATCAGTACTAAAAACGAAATCAATGATATATAAGTAAGAAGCTCCGTTTTCTTTGTTGTCGCACGTTTATCGTATTTTTATCCCCTTTTTGTAGTCCTTGTTTCACTTTTTTGTCACCTTTACTGTCCACTTTTTTATTTTCATAGTAATTTAATAATTAGTCAGGTCAGATCATATTAGGTCAGGGTAGATATTAATAAAAAACTCAGGAAATAATATATGAAGACATTTCATTTTTTTTTCGGAGATTTTTGATAGAACTGATTTAATTTTCCTAGATATTTGATGTGTTCAAGTCAGGTCAGGTCAAATTAGGTTTAAAAAGAGACAACAATACATGAACACAGTTCGTTTTAATTTTTAATGCGATTTTAAATAAAAATGATTCAATTTTCCTTGAGATTTAAGAACCGTTCAAGTCAGGTCAGGTCAAGTTAGGTTAGAACAAGATTAGAAAGAATATATGAAGAGAACCCATTTTAATAATTAATAATGCAATTTAGGGTAAAGATATTAAATTTTCCTAGACATTTAACATTTGGTCAGGTCAGGTCAAGGCAGATATCCCTAAAGAAGTCTGGAAATAATATTTGAAGATAATTTTTTTTGAGATTTTTGATAAAATTGACTTAATTTTCTTAGACATTTAATAAACATTCAAGTCAGGTCAGATCAAATCATGATCAAAAAGACAGATAATAATATATGAACACAATTTGTTGCAAATTTAATGCGATTTTAAATAAGAAAGGTTCAATTTTCGTTGACATTTAATAACTGCTCAGGTCAGGTAAGGTCAGATCAAGTCAGAAAAGAATAAAAAGACGGGAAATAATATATGGGGGCAAATAATTTTAGTGTTTTCGTAGTTTTTAGAAGACAATTATTCACTTTCCCTAGACATTTAATAGTCATTTAAGTCAGGTCAGGCCGTGTCAAGTCAGGTCATATCAGGTTTGAAAAGCCAGTCAATAATAAATGAAAACAATCCATTATAATTTTTTAGGAGATTTTAGAGCAAAATTGTTTAGTTTTGTTTCGGTTTTAATAACAGTAAAGAATTAAAGAGTCAGGAAATAGTATCTGAAGACAGTTTATTTTAGTAGTTTCGGGGATTTTACATGACAATTCACTCTTCCTGACGTTTATTAACCTTTCAAGTCACGTCAAGCCAAGTCAGGTCAGATCAGGATTAAAATGACATACATGAAGACAATCCTCCTGAATATTTTCAGAGATTTTAGATAACAATGGTTTGACTTTCCGTGACATTTAAAGACCGGTTGGGTCAGGTCAAGTTGGCAGGTCCGGTCAGGATTAAAAAGACAATCCATTTTAATTTTTAGGAGATTTTATATCACAATGGTTTAATTTTATTTCACATTTAGTTATTTAGTTAGAGGTTCTAAAATCTCAACAATCTCTAAAATTCTACAACTTTAGAATCTGAAGTCATCTGAACAATAGCAAAAAGTTGTTGTTGTTCTGACGTTTTGAAATTTCTATAAGTTCTAAAATTTCTTGAATTCATTAAATTTTAAAATTTCTAAGATTGTCTGAACATATAATACTTACTATAGAATCTTTTGACTTGACTTAACCTGAACTGACTTGATCTGACCTGATCAGACCTAACATGACCACACTTAACCTGACCAACCCATATCCTGACATAACTTGGTCTGACTTGCACTGACTTACCATGACCTGGTTGAGAATTATTCTAGGAGGTTTAAGTTCGGTGAAATTCGACAATTTCTAAAATTCTATAAATTTTAGAATGTCAACAATATCCAAAATTCTAGATTGTCTATGTTTTAAAGACTTTGAGCAAAAAATTTGCAACATATTGCGACTTTCTGAGATTTCTAAAATCTCTCTAAATTCCAAAATTTCCACAATTTCCAGAATCTTGATTTTTCTTCTTTTTTCGAAATTTAACAGCAGGTCAGGTGAGGTCATAAATAGATGGCAGAAGAGGTTGATAATATCAATAAATTTTTGTTTAATAAATTTGCTTATTGTTGTTTAAAAATATAAATATGTACAGTCACCTTTTGCCATGTTTCTGAATTCAATCAATGTATTAAAATAAACCTTTAAAAAAAGTTAAATCAAAATCTCATCTGTTTCTGAGAATTATTCGGTTTTAGCGATTTTTAAGCTTCATTGATTCAGTGATGGCATGGCTAACTTCACAAAGGGGAAAAAGAAACGGATCATTAATGAGCCGTTCCCAAGATGTAAGGAAATAATAATAATTCTTAACGTTTATTGTTGTAGAGCTGTCAATATAGTCCTTGAGGACACGAAAACTGTTAATAATTAATTTTAAGTTTGATAAACTACAAAGTGAACGTCAATTTATGACAAAAAGGACAATATTGCTTTAAAAATAACGAACTGAATGCACTACTCTTAATTTACCCCAACCCGCATTACAAACTCTTAATTCCACACACACTCCAGTAACTCGTGCTCAAGAAAATGCTCACTTACCAAACTGGACTCGTCCGGGAAGCTAAACTAAGCAATAAGACGCTTACGCCTACGTTGACGGTGTCTGAAAATAAAGCATGTCTTATAATAAAGGCAAAGACGTCGGAAAGTTGAGATTCTACATTTTGCATTGTGCAGAAACGTAATACTCACGAAAAGACTAAATCTAATTTTAGAAGGTACAAGTGAGATTAAATTTTCTCGGACCTTTCTTTGGCCGTCCTATTATGCTATCGCTATTATTTCTCACTTTCATGTGAAGACGTGCTCAAGAATACGAACGTGGCTACATTCTAGAACTACAATGTTGTATCATACTTATTTTCTTGTTCGTTCATAATTTTATGTTTCAAGGTTGAAATGATCATATTTTTTCTGTTGTTAGTTTATAATTTGAAAATTACCGTTAGTGAGAAAATCTGGTTTTATCTGCTTTAAATCAGAGTCATTCGTAGTACAAGCAAATAAAGGTCTTATCCATCACTGAGTGACAACATCTCTTTATTCACGTGTGAAGAAAGGAGATGAGAGACAATGCTTTATTTACATGACATAGTGCATGCAGTAACATTTAAATATTACATGCAGAGAACAATCGTGCAACATTTTGTTGAGTGTCTTACATTATTTACAACTGTGAAAATGTATATAAAAATTTTTGACGTTTTAAGTAACAATTTTGCACTCAGTTTTATTTTAGCAACTTTTCGATTTAGTAACAGAAAACCAAGCAAAATTTTCATTAGCAGATACTCGTTACGCAAAGAGCGAATTTTAAAATCTAAATCTAGCATCTATATTATATTAACATAAAAATAAAAATGGTCACATCTGGAATCACCGGTTCATGTAGAAACAGCTGCGGAAACCTAAACAACTATCTAATCTACAAAAATACAGTGAATGATATAAGGGGTCAACAACATTCAACATCAAGAAGAAATGTAAGGATGAATGCAAGGCACAAAAAGCATCCAAAATGTTCAACGGAACTACAGAGTTAGGACTTCTACTTTATCAAAATTTGATATACAGGGCATACGCTAGGCGATCCAGAAAAAGTACACTGGAACACCTTCAAAACGCAACAAAAAAGGGTCAAGAAATAGAACGTTTTTCGGTCAGTCAGCATGCCATAACAAATCGCCATGTTTTATCAAATAGAGAATTGACTATTTCATGAATTAGTTAGAAAGCGACGTTAATAACAACAACCGTTTCATCTACTTGTTTGCGCCGACTATTTTTAAACCTTGGCAACAAAGTTCGACAATTAATTTAATTAAGAAAGTTTGTCTACAGTTAATTTTAGCTACCAGTACAAGTGTTAACTAAGAAAAATAGAATCGATTAGGAGCATATTTGTAAAGTGGCTGAGAACCCGACTGTGTACACACTTGTCTGAAGGTTAATTTTGCCCTAACACGGCAAGGGATCCCAATTTCAATTGTCTAATGGATTATCGATTAACTTCTTAAGAGATTGCTATTAAAATTTAGTCGGCGCTTGGGTTGAATCCAATATTAGCCATCCGACAATGTGGACCTAGCCTTGAAACAAAATTAGAAAAAGTCGTTGTTGCCACACAGAAATAGGTAACCGAATAAATTAAATTGCGCGACGATGATACTTAATGGATGGTTGTTAATATTCGTCGTACGTCAGTGCGTCTGATGGATAGCGATGTAAGACGATCGACCGTCGGATACCCTGCATAACATGACTAAAGTAGAGTCCGCCGAATAATGATCGCAGTTCACTATTTCGTAGACTCTACTTTCAAAGAGCTCTGTAGTTCTTTAACTAAAGCGGAGGATATAGAAAAATAGAATTTGAGTGTGTTTTCTAACGGTGATAGGAACAAATAACGGACCACGCTGTTTGCTGCTTGACGGGATGTTGTGTATTTCAAAGTTGGCATCCTCGGGTGACTGCAGACCACAGCAGAAGTCCGCATCTGTAACAGCAACAGCCACATGACAAATGTGCAATGTTGGTATCTGACTTAGATTCTGAGCGGACGCATTTTAATTTAAAAGTATGGTTTATATTTCGATTATTTTCAGGGTGTATGGTGAGTGATACGGACCCGTAAATAATCTACTTAAATCAGACGTGTTATTTATTATCCTTGCAACGTCGAAGACGTCAACAGGATATCGTGTTCTGGAAGGAAAGTAGCGAGCTGAAATTTTCAAAGTTGTAGGGATAATAACGTCTTGTTTTTTTAAGTTTGACAAAGACTTTTGCATAGGGACAGAAATAAACCATTATTTAATACATTTGTGAGTTTAAGACACTTCTAAAAAATTGTGGATGTTGAAAAACACAGTTAATAAAAAATACAGACGAAACTAAGAGGCGGTTCTTATGATGATGGATATAAAATTATCGTTATTATGCTTATAGGAGAGATAAAGATACATAAACTTGAGTCAGAAAAAAGAATCCGTGAAAACATTAGCGAACAACATAGTGAACAATAAAAGGAATTTTTGATTACAAAAATTGTGAAAAGTATGTAAAAAGCAGAACAGCGGAAAAACAATGACAAACAAAATGTAAATTTATTGTTTAAACGAACAAATACAGAAAAAACAAGGAAAAGTTCACGAATTACACAGGAATTTTTTCCACAGAGTTAGGTAATGATTCGAATTTTTTTTGACATGTAGATGTCGTTTAGAACTATTTTTGGAAATATTTCAACATAATTTTAACCACTCTGATGCGCCAAATTGATATTTAATTTGTCATTGAAAATATGAAAAAATTGTTAAGAAAGGTTATTCAGAATAAAAAAAATCTTTGTAAGTTTAAAATTAATTTTTTATTTGACAAAATAAATGATCATTAGTAACAAATTTAACGAGATAATCAAAAACAAATTTTGTGAAACGGGCCTGTAACTTTTTGTTTTTTCGCTGTTTTTGTCATCTTTTTTTTTATCCTCTTTCGGTTGAGTTTTTTGGTTACTTTTTTCATTTTTTAATAGCCTTTTTTTTAATCGTTTTTATTGTTTTCTTTTTGTATGCTTTGCGTTTATTGGTTTTTATTTTATTTTTTTTTTATAGGATATTTGTTTGCTTTTATATCGCTTTATGGGTCGTTTTTCTAGTGTTTTTATGGCATTTTTTTCCTTCTTTTTTTGATATTTTTATACAGCTTTTTTTGATATTTTTTGTGGACTTTTTTAAATCTTTTTTGTTGCATTTTTGCAACCATTTTATGGCTTTTTGTTGTCTTTTTTCTGTCTTTTTTAATTCTCGTTTGTGTCTCCTACTTTACCATTTTTTCCCCCTTTTATACCTTTTTTGCACACTTTTTTCGCCATTGTTATTTTGTGTTTTTTGGCCCCTTTTTCTTTCTCCTTTTTGCCTTCTCGTTTCCCGTCTTCTTTTTATGTGTCCACTTTTTATCTCCTGATTCTTTTTCGCTCTATTTTTGCCGAATTTTTATTGCTTTTTTTATCTTCTTTTTTATGGCTTTTTGAAATTGTTTTGTGGACTTTCTTTAACATTTGTTAATCGTTTTTGTTCTGCTTTTTTGTCTTCTTTATCATTGGTATTCGTCCTCTTGTTTATCTTTCTTTGGTCATTTTTCCCCATTTTTTTTTGTTGTATTTGTTGGGCTCTATTTTATCGTCTTTCTATCATATTTTTCATCCCGCTTTCTTTTCGTTTTTTTATACCCTTATTACCCTCAATTTTGATCTCCTGTTGTTGTTTCTTTTCGCTATCTTTTGACGATTTTTTGTCGTATTTGTTTGCTTTCCTGTGGCTTTTTTGATTGATTTCTTTACTGCTTTTACATCGCATTTTTTCTTCCTTTTGACCTTTTTGTAGTTTTTTTGCCGTCTTTGTGGACATTTTCTAACCTCTGTTGCATTTCTTGCTCCTTTTTTTATGTCCCGTTTGTCACCTTTTCGCCGCTCTCTTTTTGTAGCGTATTTTTCATTCTCTTGTTTTAATACCATTTTATTATGCCAGTTTTTTTTATCTCCTTTTGTAGTTTCTTTTTATGCTCTTTTAGAGTTTTTTGCTTTTTCGGTACGATTTTTGCCCAGGTTTTTATCGATTTTTTTCTTTATATTTTTTTGCCACTGTTTTTGTGATTTTTTCCACTCTTTCTTTGACACCTTTTTTAATAGTTTTTTCCCATTTGCTTTTTTTTATCGTGTTTTTGGTCCTCTTTTTTATCATAATTTTTCCCGTCTTCTTTTTGTCCCACATTTTTCGTCCTCTTTTTTTCATACCCTTTTATTGTGTTAATTTTTTATTATGTCATTTGCTCTAATCTTTTTTGATGTATTTTTTTGACTTTTTGTGGCTTTATTTTGTGTTTTTTCTGTCTCCTGTAAATCACGTTTTTGCCCCCTATTTTATCGTTTTTTTCCGCATTCTTGTCACCTTTTTTCGCCATTTTTGCCATTTTTTTCCATTTCCTTTTTGTCGCGTATTTAACGTCTTCTTTTTAATACCGTTTTAAAATGTTATCTTATTTCTCCTGTCGTTTCGTTTTGCGTTCTTTTGTCGCTTTTTTATAGGTTTTTTTTGTGCTTTTACATTTTTTAATCATTTTTTCTGTTTCTATTTTTTTTTTGTGGCGGTTTTTTTCCTTTCTTTACCATTGGTTTTCGTCCTTTTTTTTATGTTGCATTTTTTTAACGCCTTTTGTCATATTATTTCATCCTGCCTTCTTTTCGTTACGCATTTTTCGTCTTTTTTATACCCTTTTATTATTCCCATTTTTTTGTCTATTGTTCTTGTTCTTCCATGATTTTTTTTGTCGTATTTTTTGCTTTTTTATGGCTTTTTGGGTTGATTTCTTTAGTGCTTTTGTGTCGCATTTTTTCTTCTTTTTGAGACTTTTGTAGCATTTTTTTGCCGTTTGTGTGGCTTTTTTCAAATTTTTTTTGTTACATTTTTGTAACCTTTTGATGGTTTTATTTTGCCTTTTTTCTGCCTACTTTATGTCTCGTTTTCGTCCTTTTTTTGATCGCGTTTTATCCACATTCTTGTCACTTTTTCTTATCCACTTTTCTCTTCTTTGTTATGTCGTATTTTTGGTTCCTTTTTTTTGCTCCTGCTTGTCACATTTTCCCCATCCTTCCTTTTCCTTCTTATTCATCGTTTTTGCGGTCGATTTTTTACCCGGATTTTATGGAATTTTTATATCTTTTTTTATAGCTTTTTTACCGCTGTTTTGTGACTTTTTCTAAACTTTTTTGACACCTTTTTTTAATAGGTTTTTTGGCTCGTTTTTTGTCCTTTATTTTATCATCATTTGTGATTCTTTTTTCTTACCTTTTTTTTCGTCCCGCATTTTTCGTCTTCTTTTTTTATATCTTTTCATTATTATGGCATTTTTTGCCATTTTTGTGCAGTTTCTCTAAGCTTTTTTCATGGATTTTTGGGACTTTTATGGCCTTATTTTGTGTTTTTTCTATCACGCTTTTGTTCCCTACTGCATCGTTTTTTCTACATTCTTGTCACCCTTTTCCACTCACTTATTTCCCGTTTTTGTTATGTTGCTTTTGCCAATTCTTTTTCTTATCTCCTTTTTGCCATCTTTTTTTTTCATTTTCTTTTTGTCGCGTATTTAGCGTCTTTTTTTAATACCATTTTAAAATACCTTTTTTTATCTCCTCCTGCCGTTTCTTTTTGCTTTTTTTTGTCGCTTGTTTAGCGTTTTTATATCTTTTTTTAGCATTTTTTGCCACTGTTTTATGGATTTTTGTAACATTTTTAGTCGGTTTTTCTGTTTTTTTGTCTGTTTTTTTGTCGTGTTTTATGTCCTCTTCTTTATCATTGGTTTTCGTCCTTTATGTTATGTTTCTTTGACGATTTATTCACATTTTTACTTCTCCAACGTAAACGAAGTAAGTATTGTAATCGAGTCCGTCGATCGAGCCTCTACTTTTACGTTTTTTCGATCTT
Source organism: Zophobas atratus (assembly GCA_022388445.1). NCBI lineage: Eukaryota > Metazoa > Arthropoda > Insecta > Coleoptera > Tenebrionidae > Zophobas > Zophobas atratus. The sequence continues at coordinate 53,588,729 of CM039442.1, read as the reverse complement.
TCATGAACCCTACAGTACGAAGAAATAGGTCTTCCGTTTCCGTCTGTCTGTTTGTCTGTCCGTTTGTCCGTCTGTCGGTCTGTCCGCCTGTCCGCCTGTCCGTCTGCCCGTCTGTCCGTCTGTCCGTCTGTCCGTCTGGCGTCACGGATTTTTATTAGACAGATAATCTCCGAAAGTACTGGGGTGATTGTTGGCAATTTTTTTTATGTTCGGTTTGTTGATCTCTATTTTATCGCCTTTTGTCATATTATTTTTACCCGTTTTCTGTTCGTTTCTTTTCGTTCCGCAGTTTTCATCTTTTTATGTCCCTTTATTATCCTCATTTTTTATCTCCTGTTGTTGCTTCTTTTCGCTATCTTTTGACGATTTTTTTCGTATTTGTTTGCTTTTCTGTGACTTTTTGTATCGCTTGTTTCTACTTTTTGCTGTTTTTGTAGGACTTTTTGCCATTTTTGTGCACTTTTTTAACCCTTTTTATTGCATTTTTGTAAGCATTTTATGGATTTTTTCTGTCTCCTTTGTGTCTCGTTTTTGTCCCTTTTTGATCGCTTTTTATCCAGTTTCTTGTTACCTCTTCTTGTCTACATTTTTTGCCTTTGTTATTTGTCCCTTTTTTATCTCCCGTTTGTCAATTTTTCCAGCCTTCTTTTTGTGGCGTATTTTTCTCTTTTTTTAATACAATTTTATTGTGCCCATTTTTTATCTGCTCTTGTCGTTTCTTTTTCTGTTCTTTTGTCCCTTTTTAATAGGTTTTGGCCAAGTTTTTATCGCTTTTTTATCTTCTTCTTATAGCATTTATTACCACTGTTTTCGAGACTTTTTCTAACCTTTTTTTTGACACTTTTTTTTTAAATAGGTTTTTTGTTTTCTTTTTTTGTCGTGTTTTTTGTTCTGTTCTTGATCATCATTTTTCCTCTCTTTTTTGTTACCATTCTTTGGCCATTTTTTTACACTTTTAAAATTGTATTGTTTTTATCTTATTTTTTACCGCATTCTTTTCATCCCGCATTTTTCGTCCTCGCTTTTTTACCACCTTTTTATTACCTTCATTTGTTATTATAGCATTTTTTTGCCGATTTTGGTGGAGTTTCTCATTATTTATTTTCTTTTTTACGGCGTTTTTTCGTCTTTTTTTGGTCTTCATTTCTTTTTGGTTCCATTTTTATTGCTTTTTTGGCATTTTCATTTGCGCCTTCTTTTGTCGTTTTTTCCTTTTTTCTTTGTTGTCGCATGTTTATCTCTTTTTGTCCCCTTTTTGTAATCGTTTTTTTCACTTTTTTGTCACCTCTTTTGTTTGTTTTTCTTATATTTGCAAAAAATTGGTTTTGTATGACTATACTTCAGGGGCGAGGGAAACTCTGTCTAAATAATTTTACAGCAATGTTTTGAGGAAATAAAACATTTCTAAGAAAATACAAAGCGGAAAATATCTGTTTTATATCTCTAAATAGATTATACCAAGTGATAATAAAAAACACGATCAAAGTCAGCCATCGATTTTTGGACATTTGTCTTTGATAGAACGTTCATCGTGTCAGATTATTGTCAATTTGAAAGGTGAGTTGAAAATGCAATCCTCAAAGACAAACTGTACCATTCAAAGTACACAGTCTTGGTAACAAATAAAGAGAGAAGAATGAAAAACAAAAATGGAGAAAAATACAAAATAAAATAAAAAATAGTTTTTACCGTTAAAACTCAGTTGGTGCTGCCATTTGAAGTTAGACACACTGTATAAAATAAGAAATAAAAAAGCACCAGCTAGCGCTGAAACTTATGAAAAAAGAATAAAATTCAGGACGGAGAAAAATGCCAGAAGACTGAGAAACTGGATTATAACTTTTCGTCATAAAACATTAAGAAAACAACAACGAAAGTCTAGTTCCAGAAAATCAATGCGGCTTTAAAGAACGAGCTTTATTGTGAAATAAATTTTAGAGGAATCAGCTCAATGTGCAGCCCCACTTATTATTTCTAGACTTCAAACAAGTCTTTGAGGGAATAAATCGAAAAACGTTGTTTGAAGTTCTGGGAAAGCTGAATATACGTCTGAGCTAATTAAACTAACGATGACATCGCGAAATACAAAGGTCCTAGTAAGAATGGTGAAAGCGGAAACGGGAAATGCATTTTCCGCAGAAATTTTTAACGCAGTATTTATTTAAAGTCATTTCATTAACGTTTACATTACATCAGTTTTTGACCAATTAGGAAAATATTTATTGGTTACAATTGAGAATGTTACGTACCGTAAAGCCGGATTGGCAAAAAACGGCTATAGAAAAGTGGTTTAACAGAAATAATACAAGCTATAATTCCCTTGTGTGTGAAAATAAATTGTCACACTTGGCAAAAATTGTATAAATACAGGACGAAAATAAGTGCTTAGGAAGTTGAAATGGATAATTCGCTTCATAGTATTGTATCTTGAAAAAAAAATCTAACTCGCCTCCGGCTGCTCAAAACTGTAGCAACTGTGGCTAAATCCAGCGACTTTCATAATAAAAAATAATACGAAAAAGTGCTCGTTTCGTTACGTCACAAGTACCCCGGACTCAAAGCTCCCGTTAACCAACCATAATCCAAAGGTCCTTTCGTAGCGTCTAATTAGCAGCCATCTCTTCTCTTTTATTTCAGCGAATCCAGTTCGTTAATTAAATCATAACAAGCCGTAAGGTCTACCGTAAAAGAATCCAAATAGATCCATGATGAAAGGCAAGACGATGAATATTATAAGGTTTCTCGTGATGTTTTCGTAATTTAATTTACTTTAAAAAGAATAGCAGATAAAACGTAATGGAAATTAAAAAGAATATGATCTCTTATTTACATCTTGCAGCGGGCTTTACTTATTCAATTTCGAGAGCGAGGGCTCCATATTCCATAAACTGCATCCATAATTTAAGATTTTACGAGGTTCACCTCTCGAATTGACTTTACAACTTTGCTATTTTCATGCCAGGGATGAATCTTTTATTTGTTTCGAATGTTAGTGCGAGTTCTATTTACCCTGTGGCCGTTCACTCGGTTCACCGGTTCTTTGTTCTGGGCTGCCGCTTATTGATCTATCTTCTTTTAATCGGTGGAGTTCCGGGCCGGTCCGGGTTGTATTGTTTTCTTACATGGGACGGAAACACATAAAGAAAAGTGATTTTTTTAATCGATCACGTTTTACACAGTTTTCAGAGGATCGTATTGTTCTGTTATTTGATTGCTTTGAAACGCTGGGGAACAAGAATAGGACTTGTCAGACGTACGTTGCTATCTCAGTTACGGAAGTTTTTATGTTTATGACACCTTTGTCTACGTTTACATTTAGAATTGATGTAGTTACGTACGTGTGTAAGTTTTATTATTCATTGTTTTTTATTTCTTTGTTGTATTTATATTTATCATGATTATTATTATTTATGGACAGAATTACAACATTTTGAGTTTTTTTCTTAATCGACTTTTGACCTTTCGAATTATCTTAAAAATATCGCGTGGATTAAAGTTGTTAAATATCTAATATTATCTGATTTATGGTAGTAAAAGTTTTATGGACGTGCTTGATTTTCATGTCTTTTGATAACTACACGTTTTCACGATATCTGTGCCGGTTTTTGTGTGTTGTAAAGTTGGGGTATTCTCGAAGAAAATCCTGCATGCTAAGAGGATTGTAAGAAATTTAACGCCACTTAAATAAAAAAATTGGTCTAAAGAGTTTAGACAGTACTTCCCTCGCTGTCGGAAACTTGACGACTGCATGCCTATTGTGTTTTTTTTCTCATTACATTTTTGTAGTGGGAATTTAAAAAAAAAATGCGATGACGTCATCAACATTTTTGCAAGGACACGTATATCAGTTGGGATAGATGTAGTGTAATACTAAGAATAAAATTATTATATTCTCAAATTTTCGGGAAAATGAATTGGGTCGTTTGAATATTGATTTGTAATAATCAATAAAATAACGAAACAATTTACTCACGTAAACGTATCAGAGGCAACTGAAAATCGTGTATGTATAAACATTGTTAATTTAAGATGACAAGCGTAACAGCATACGTGAGAGTCAAACAGAGAAACTGTAAACAAAACGACCATCGGTTTTATTGCTTCGACTTCCGCTTATTATATAAAACATTGGGTTTTATTTTAATTCCTGACGGTGAAATTCACAATTGGTTGATTATAAACATGTCTATTCTACATTCGCGGAACCAAATGAGCGCATAAAACAAATGCAGGTCTGTAATGTTAAAGTCGATGTAAATAAGCGTGCTACCCTTATGTTTCAACCGAGTTTTTCCATTAGCAAATTTTGTGTCTACCAAATTGGGTTGGTTGGGGTGTAATACTAATAATAAGTGTTGCCTTTAATTTAATCAATAAAATAAATTGACTTCATTAATTTTTTGAACCACCTCTTAAGAAAATCTAAAAAATATGAATGGAATGATAAATCACAAGTACAGACTCATCATATTTTGTACATTTTAGATACGATTTATTCGGAAAACTTTTGAGCTGACGTCATCAGTTTTTTGTAGAAGATAACCAAATATATTTTGACTAAAAATTTATTATGCTCTTTATAACCTTAAAACATCTGCAAGATTTCAAAGCATTCGGTTTTGTAGTTCCTGATTAAATCAATAAAATAAATTTACGCATTCATTAATTTTTTTGAGTCACTCTGTATATGCAAATCCAAAAAATATGAATGGAGTGATAAATGACAAGTACAGGCTCATCATATTTTGTACATTTTAGATATGATTTATTCGGCAAACTTTCGAGCTGACGTCATCAAGTTTTTGGAGGGGATAAGCAAATATATTTTGACTAAACATTTATTATGCTCTTTATGACCTTAAAACATCTGCAAGATTTCAGAGCATTCGGTTTTGTAGTTCCTGATTAAATCAATAAAATAAATTTACGCATTCATTAATTTTTTTGAGTCACTCTGTATATGCAAATCCAAAAAATATGAATGGAGTGATAGATCACAAGTACAGACTCATCATATTTTGTACATTTTAGATATGATTTATTCCACAAACTTTTGAGCTGACGTCATCAAGTTTTTGGAGGGGATAAGCAAATATTTTTTGACTAAAGATTTATGATGCTCTTTATAGCCTTAAAACATCTGCAACATTTCAAAGCATTCTGGTTAGCAGATTAAAAATTAAATTTCAAAATGTTGTTTTATACTTTTGATTTTTTTTCCAAAAATCTGGACGTTTCGGGTGAAAAGTCGATTCAGAGTTGTAAACTACATGTGTAGGACTATGTTATTTTATACAATTGAAAACCCATTTACTATGTACAATTTTGAAGTGACGTCATCGCTTTAGTGGTGGGGATGATTCGACAAATTTTGGTTAGCGTTTTACCATCTACATGATATTCTTAATATAAGTACAAAATTTCACAACAATCGGTCGAGTACTTTCGGAGATTATCTGTCTAATAAAAATCCGTGACAACAGACGGACAGACGGACAGACGGACAGACGGACAGACGGACAGACGGACAGACGGACAGACAGACGGAAATGGGAGACCTATTTCTTCGTCTTCTAGGGGTCATGAAAGATCGAGAAAACGTAAAAGTAGAGAGTCGGCCGACGGACTCGATTACAATACTTCCTTTGCTTACGCTCGGGAAGTAAAAAGAGGTGAAAAGTATTCCTAAATCTAAATAAGATTCAGATTTACCCAGTTCAATGTCATTTATCGAACACAAAATGCGAATATAAAATGGTCATACATATTATCTGTATTTTAGTCAATAGAGGTTCTCATGAAAAAAATAAAATTCCCAAAATCAAATTTTGTATTTTTTTTAATAAGCTGGATATGTTTTATTCTACTTCAGGGGCGAGCGAAGTTCTGCCGAATTAACCTTCGACCAATTTTTCCATTTTTTGATGTTTCGATTGCTGAATTTTTCGATTTTTGGAATTTTCAAATTTCAATTCTTCGGATTTTCAATCTTGTGGCTTTCAAAATTTTCGATTTTTTCTTTTTCTTTTTCGTTATTTAAATTTTTCTATTTTTAAATTTTTCGATTTCTGGACTTCTCGCATTCTCGATCTTTTGATGTTTCGATTTCGCGACGTTTCAATTCTTCACTTCGATTTCTCGATATTTCAGTTTTGTGATTTTAGAGTTTAGAGCTTTAAAAGTGTAAAGAATCTAGAATGCCTAGAAACCCTAGATTGTAGAGAGTCTTAGAAAATGTGGGAAGTCTGGAGAGTTTGGTTAACTGAAGGAGTCTAGAAAGGCTGGGAAACCTAGAGACATTGAGAGCCAAAGACTTTAGAAGAACCTAGAGGGTGCGAACAGACTCCATAGAATACAGCAAGTTTAGAGCTTTTAGAAATCTAGAATACGCGAGAGGGTAGCTAGAAACCCTACAAAACCTGTACAGCCTGAAATATCTACAGAGTATGTTGTTTGGAAACTATAGATAGTCTACAGAATGTATATTGTTTTTTATTTAAATTTAAATAGTCTGGAATCTAAAGAATTTAGAGAGCTTACAGTAGCTAAAAAACCTATAAACTCTGGTAAGTCTAGAGTCTACAGATCCTGAAGAACATGGAGATTTTAGAGAACTCAGACAATCTAGGCAATTTAGGTATTAAAGAATTTAGAAAAACTTAAGAGAATCTAGGTAGTTTAGAAGGCCTTCAGTGCATAAAGAATCTCTAAATTTTCTCTAGATTCCCCAATTCCTAAATTGCCTAGAATGTCTAGATATTTTTACAGTCTCCATAATCTTTAAGATGTGTAGACCTTAGACTTGCAGGAATTAATACATTTTCTGGGCTCTCTAGCTACTGTAAGATCTCTGAAAACTGCAGTTACCAGATTCTTTCGGCTGTCTATTATTGTTTCTCAACACTTTCTCGACAATTTAGGCTCTAACCGTAGGTATTATAGATTTTCCAGATACCCTACAATCTAGGACTTCTAGACATTCTAGATTTTCAATTCTCGGAAGACTCTCTCCATTTTGTAAACCCTTTACGCTCTAAATCCTAAACTAAAAGATCCGAGATTTTCTAGATTTTTTAAAGTTTCTAAGTACTCTACATTTTCTATGATCTCGAAGCCTTCTAAGTTCCGTAGACTCTCTAAATTCTTTCTATATTCTCCAATCCTTAAATTGCTAACTATACACCATAGATTTGCTAGATTTTAGAAATTTTCTGGTTTCTCTAGCTGCTACTGTAAAGTGTTTGAATTCTTTAAATTAAAGATGACTTAAATTGTCTAGATTCCCTTGGTTTGGATGCTATATTTTATAGATACTTCTGATAGGGTTACTAGATATTCTACCTCGTCTATAATCAAGAGCCCCACTCGACTTTATATTTTTTGTGGACCCTAGACATTGTAAGGCTTCTAGGCATACTAGATTTTCACTTCTCAGGAGGCCCTGCCTATTTTCTATATTTTTTTTTACATTTACAATGATCTGGAAGCCTTTTAAGTTCCGTAAATTCTCTGAATTCTCTCTAGATTAAATACATTTTATAAATTTTCTGTGTTCTCTAGCTATTGTAAAGTCTTTAAAGTTTTTGAACCTCAGATGACTTAAATTGTCTAAATTATCTTAGTTTTGAAACTATATTCTATAGATGCTTCCAGCTCTACACGTTTGATAGGGTTTCTAGATATCCTACCTTGCCTATAATCAGGAGTAACCTTCGAATTTGTACTTTCTGTGGGGTCTATTCACTCTAGGGCCTGTAGACATTCTAGATTATCACTTCTAGGTAGGCTATCTGCATTTTGTAGGTTCTCTAGTCTCTCTAAATACTTTACGCTTTAAACCTTAAACCAAAAGGGTCTAGATTTTCTAAAGTTTCTATGTGCTCTACATTTCCTATGATCTAGAAGCCTTCTATGTGTCGTAAACTCTCTAAATTCTCTGTAGATTCTCCAACCCCTAAATTGCCAAATATAGACTCTAGACTTACTAGATTTTATAAATTTTCTGTGTTCTCTAGTTACTGTAAAGTCTTTGAAGTTTTTACACTCCAGATGACTTAAATTGTCTAGATTTGGAAACTAAATTCTGTAGATGCTTTAAACTCTACACGTTTAATCGCGTTTCTAGATATCCTACCTTGTCTATAATCAGGAGTACCCTCCACTTTGTATTTTCTGTGGATTCTATACATTCTAGGGGTTCTAGACATTCTAGATTCTCACTTCTAGGTAGATTTTCTCCAGTTTGTAGATTCTCCAAACTCTCTAAGCTCTTTACGCTATAAACTCCAAACTAAAAAAGTCTAGATTTTTTAGATATTGCAAAGCTTCTAGGAACTCTACATTTTCTATGATCTCGAAGTCTTCTATGTTCCATAGACTCTCTAAATTCTCTCGAGATTCTCCAATCCTTAAATTCCCAATTATGAGCTCTAATCCTTAAATTGACAACTAAACACATAGACTTGCTACATTTTAGAAAATTTCTGGTTTCTCTAGCTACTGTAAAGTGTTTGAAGTCTTTAAATTAAATTAAATATGACTTAAATTGTCTAGATTCCCTTGGTTTGGATGTTATATTTTATAGATACTTCTGATAGGGTTACTAGATATTCTACCTCGTCTATAATCAAGAGCCCCACTCGACTTTACACTTTTTGTGGACCCTAGACATTGTAGGGCTTCTAGACATCGTATATTTTCACTTCTCCGGAGGCCCTGTCTATTTTCTACATTTTCTAAAGTTTCTAGGTGCTCTATATTTTCAATGATCGGGAAGCCTTTTAAGTTCCGTAAATTCTCTAAATTCTCTCTAGATTCTCCAATCTCTAAATTGCAAACTATAGATTCTAGATTAAATACATTTTATAAATTTTCTGTGTTCTCTACCTATTCTAGTCTTTAAAGTTTTTAAACTTCAGATGACTTAAATTGTCTAGATTATCTTAGTTTTGAAACTATATTCTATAGACGCTTCCAGCTCTACACGTTGGATAGGTTTTCTAGATATCCTACCTTGGTTATTATCAGAAGTACCTTCGACTTTGTACTTTCTGTGTGCTCTAGACATTCTAGGACTTCTAGATATTCTAGATTCTCACTTCTAGGTAGGTTTTCTCCATTTTGTAAATTCTACAAACTCTTTAAGCTCTTTACGCTCTAAACTTTAAACTAAAAAATCTAGATTTTCTAGATTTTGTAAAGTTTCTAAGTACTCTACATTTTCTATGATCTAGAAGCCTTCTATGTGTTGTAGATTCTCTAAATTTTCTCTAGATTCTCCAACCCCTAAATTGCCAAATATAGACTCAAGACTTGCTAGATTTTATATATTTTCTGGGTTCTCTAGCTACTGTAAAGTCTTTGAAGTTTTCACACTCCAGATGACTTAAATTGTCTAGATTCTCTCGGTTTGGAAACTACATTCTGTAGATGCTTTAAACTCTACACGTTTAATCGGGTTTCGAGATATCCTACCTTGTCTATAATCAGGAGTACCCTCGACTTTGTACTTTCTGTGGACTCTATCCATTCTAGGACTTCCAGACATTCTAGATTCTCACTTCTATGTAGATTTTCTCCATTTTATAGATTCTCCAAACTCTCTAAGCTCTTTACGCTCTAAACTCCGAACTAAAAAATTCTAGATTTTTTAGATTTTGTAAAGGTTCTAAGAACTCTACATTTTTCTATGATCTCGAAGTTTTCTATGTTCCATAGACTCTCTAAATTCTCTTAGATTCTCCAATCCTTAAATTCCCAATTACGAGCTCTAGATTTGCTAAATTTTATAAATTTTCTGGGTTTCTGGAGCCACTGTAGAGTCTTTGAAGTTTTAAATTCCAGATGATATTATCTTCTATGGATTTTTCAAGCTCTACACGTTTAATAGGGTTTCTAGATATCCTACCTTGTCTATCATCAGAAGTACTTCTCGACTTTGTACCTCTTGTAGACTCTATACACTCTAGAGCTTCTAGACATTCTAGATTTTCACTTCTCGGGAGGCTTTCTCCATTTTGTAGATTTTCCAGACTCTCTAAAATCTTTACGTTCTAAACTCTAAACTAAAGGAGTCCAGAATTCTAGATTTCCTAAAGTTTCTAAGTACTCTATATTTTTTTTGATCGGAAGCCTTTTAAGTTCCGTAGACTCTCTAAATTCTCCCTAGATTGTCCATCCCTAAATTGCCAACTATAGATGCTAGACTAGATTTTCTAGATTTTCTAAAGTTTCTACGTACTCTATATTTTCAATGATCTGGAAGCCTTGTAAGTTCCGTAGAATTCTCTCTAAATTCTTCAGTCTTTAAATTGCCAACTGTAGACACTAGATTTGCTATATTTTATAAATCTTCTGGGTTCTTTAGCTACTGTAAAATCTTTGAAGTTTTTAAACTTCAGATGACTTAAATTGTCTAGATTCCCTCGATGTGGACACTATATGCTATAGATGCTTCAAGCTCTACATGTTTGATAAGATTTCTAGATATTCTACCTTGCCTATAATCAGGCAACCCCTAGAGTTTTTACTTTTTGTAGACTCTTTACATTCTAAGACTTCTAGGCATTCTAGATTCTCACTTCTAGGTAGACTTTCTTCATTTTCTAGATTCTCCAAGCTCTCCAAACACTTTACGCTATAAACTCTATACTAAAAATGTCTACATTTTCTAGATTTTTTTTAAGTTTCTAAATACTCTACATTTTCTATGGTCTGGAAGCCTTCTAAGTTCCGTAGACTATCTAAATTCTTTCTAGATTCTCCAACCCCTAAATTGCCAACTGTAGACTCTAGACTTGCAAGATTTTATAACTATACTGCCTACTGTAAAGTCTTTGAAGTTTTTAAATTCCAGATTACTTAAATTCTCTGGGTTTGGATGCTATAAAAACAGATACTTCAAGCTCTACACGTTTGCTAGTGTTTTTAAATTTTCTACCTTGTCTATAAACAGGATTAGCCTTCGACTTTGTGGAGTGTATACCCTCTAGGTCCTCTAGACAATCTAGGTTATCACTTCTAGGTAGGCTATCTGCATTTTGAAGGTACTCCAGTCTCTCTAAACTCTTTACGCTCTAAACTTTAAATCAAAAGAGTCCAGATCTTCTAGCTTTTTTAAAGTTTCTAAGTAGTCTACATTTTCTATGATCTAGAAGCCCTCTATACCCGTGGACTCTCTGAATTCTCTCTAGATTCTCCAACCTCTAGACTGCCAATTATAGATTCTAGACTAGCTAGATTTTATAAATTTTCTGGGTTCTCCAGCTACTGTAAAGTCTTTGAAGTTTTTTAAACTTAAATTGCCTAGATTTTCTGGGTTTCGATACTATATTCTATAGATACTTGAAGCTCTACACGTTTGATAGGGTTTCTAGATTTCCTACCTTGTCTCGCTAAGCTCTTGTCGCTCTAAACTCTAAAGTAAAAATTTCTAAGAACTCTATATTTTCTATGATCTAGAAGTCTTCTGTGTTCCATAGACTCTCTAAATTCTGTTTAGATTCTCCAATCCTTAAATTCCCAACTATGGGCTAAAGATTTGCTAAATTTTATAAATAGCTGTAAAGTCTTTGAAGTTTTTAAACTCCAGATGATATTATCTTCTAGGATCCTTCAAGTTCTACACGTTTGATAGGGTTTCTAGATATCCTACCTTGTCTATAATCAGGAGTACGTCTTGACTTTGTACCTCCTGTAGACTCTATGCACTCTAGGGCTTCTAGGCATTCTAGATTTTCACTTCTCGGGAGGCTTTCTCCATTTTGTAGATTTTCCAGACTCTCTAAAATCTTTATGTTCTAAACTCTAAACTAAAAAGTCCAGATCTCTAGGTTTCCTAAAATTTCTAAGTACTCCACATTTTTTATGGTCTGGAAGCCTTTTAAGTTCCTTAGAATCTCTAAATTCTATTTAGATTGTCCAACCCTAAACTGACATCTCGACTTTGGGCTTTCTGTGGACCATATACACTCTTGGCTTCTAGGCATTCTAGATTTTCACTTCTTGGGAGACTCTCTTCATTTTCTAGATTCTCCAGACTCTCTAAACTCTTTATGCTCCAAACTCTAAACCAAAAGAGTTGAGATTTTCCAGATTTTCTAAAGTTTCTAATTACTCTATATTTTCAATGATCTGGAAGCCTTTAAGTTCTGTACACTCTTTAAATTCTCTCCAAATTCTATAGTCCTTGAATTTCCAACTATAGTTGAAAGATTTGCTGGATTTTATAAATCTTGCTGGATTTTATAAATCTTCTGGTTCGTTAGCTAGTGTAAAGTTTTTGAATCTTTGAATTCCAGGTGATTTAAATTGTTTAGAATCTCACGGTTTTGATACTATGTTCTATAGACGCTTCAAGCTCTACATGGGTCTCTAGATATCCTACCTTATCCTACAATCAGGAGTACCTCTCGACTTTGTACTTTCTGTAGATCGATAATTTCTAGGACTTCTAGACATTCTAAATTCTCACTTCTAGGTATGCTTTCTCCATTTTGTAGATTCCCCAGACTCTGTAAACTCTTTACGCTCTAAACAAACTGTAAACTAAAAGAGTCCAGATTTTCTAGATTTCCTAAAGGTTTCTTAGTATATTTTCTACGAACTCGAAGCCTTTTAAGTTCCCTAGACTCTCTAAATTCTCTCTAGATTCTCCAACCCCTAAACTGCCAACTATAGACTCTAGATTGCTAGATTTTATAACTTTTCTGGGTTCTCTAGCTACTGTAAATTGTTTGAAGTCTTTAAATACCAGATGACTTAAATTGCCTAGATTCTCTGGGTTTGGATACTATATTCTATGGAATGATACTTATAGCTCTACACGTTTGATAGGGTTTCTAGATTTCCTACCTTGTCTATAATCACGTATCTCTCGACTATTTACTTTCTATGGATTCTGTATACACTCTAGGGTTTCTAGGCATTCTAGATTCTCTTTCTCGATTTGATCGATTCTCCAAACCCTCTACAGTTTGAAAGCTGTAAATTCTCAACTAAAATACATAGTTCAAATTCCATAAATTTTCGAAAGCTTTTGTTTAGATTCTCTATATTCTAAACTCCTGGACTCTTTAAAGTTACTCTAGATTTTCCAAGTCCTAAATCACCTAGACTGTCTAGGTTTTCTACAGTCACCATATTCTCCAAAATCTATATATTGGAATCTAAAATCTTTAGAAAACTTAAAAGAGCTAGCGAATCGCGAAAGTGTACTAACTTTAGCCAAACCAGAGTTTACAGATCTTAAAGAATATGGAGACTTCAGAGAACTTAGACAATCTAAGCAATTTAGGGATTGGAGAATCTACGGAGGATTTGGAAAGTCTATGGAGTTTCTAGAGTCTTCATGTAAAGAATCTAGATAATCTAAAAATTTTACAATGTCTAGAGAACATAGATCCTTTATTTAGTACCGACAAACCCTAGAGTCCAGAGAATCTATAGGGTCTAGAAGGCCGCGTGGTTAAAGACAATCTAAGATATCTAGAGACCAAACAAAACATATAGACTTTGCATAGTTTAAAGTACCTAGAGAGCCTGAAATATCTACAAAGTATAACGTCTAAAATTTGTAGATGGGCTAGAGAATCTAGATCATTTAAATTGTCTAGAATCTAAACATTTTAAAAAGCTTACGCTAGCTAGGGAGTTTAGAAAATCTATAGGATCAAGAAAGCCTCTTAGAGATAAGAGAACATGGAGAATTTAGAGTATCAGGACACTCTACAAATAATTAGAGTTTAAAGGACCTCCAGAGAATAGAAATTCTAGAAATTTTGGAAAGATTGGAGAATTTAGATCAGGTCTATTTTCCGTCGTTTTGGTGTCCACTGGCCGATGAGTGGAGATTATATTGTTTTTGTTTATTTGTGTTTCTATCTGAAAAGGATTAGCCAAATTTTGATTAGTGTTTTACAATTATAGTTTCCAAGATTATCTATGTAATAAAAATCGACATATACGGCAGACAGACAAACGGAAACTGGGACCTATTTTTTGTGCTCTAGGGGTCATGTAATGTCGAGAAAATATCCTAACCTTACATTAAAAACAACTTAACCTAATAATTGGTTCCCAACCAAAAGACTACATTTACATGCCCTACTTTTTTCTAAAAACATCTGAAAACCCATTACTCTCGTAGTAATATTCTTCAGGCAACCCCACACAAAGCCTTTTTTCAGTTTATCATTTATAACTGCATTCCCCTCGTTAGAGGCCAAAAACACGCCTTTGCCACTCGGCTGCTTTATGGCCTCTTGTTCGGCTCGAGATTGTGCAGATCTCAGTCGTAAACACCCGGAGTCGAACCGGATTGAAGTGCAATGTAAAAACCGTCCGACAGCATTAAGTTTAATCTCGAAATTTAGTTGTCGTTTTATTTAATGCGAAGCTTTACACAGATTACCGCTACATCTGGATGTAAATTCATCTAATCCGCGTTTCGATTAGAAAATCGACTTTCAAACTTTCACAGGCTATTACACCAAAATAAACCTATCAAAACGGTCCGCGTTTGCTGGATTTATGTCCGTAATAACACTTCCGTTAAATAAAAAAGACCGCAGCCATAATCGCTCCCTGGAATATTTCGCTGTAGATGTTTTAGTGGCGGAGGTGAAATTGTTTTCGGTTTTATTTTGCTAGATAGCTTATCGATTCGCTAAACGCTACACAGTGGCATTCCTCATCACGACTCCTATCTATGTAAATCTCTCCCGAAATGGGGATTCCGATTGGATTCCGGTACGCCATGTTCGAACAACCCCGGCGGTTGCTGGTGGTGTTGGTTTAGGGCGTAGGACACACAGTTTTATAATAAGGACGGGTGGGTTTAGGCTAACTTCATTATCCGCGGCACATGTGTAAGGGATGATCTTATATTGTGCGAAAACATATTTATTCAAAGCAGGGGTCCTCAAACTTTTTGCATTTTTACGTCCCGAGCGTGAGCTTGACAGTGTCACGTTTTCTAGATCTAGACGTTTCATGACCTCTAGACTACGAAAAAGTGGTCTCCCGTTTCGTTCTTTCTGTCTGTCTGGCAGTCGTCTGTATTAATTTTTACTAGACATATAATCTCCGAAACTACTGGATGGATTGTTGTCAAATTTTTTAACCAAAATTTGGCTAACTTTATAAAATAAAATACTCCTCCGTGTTGAATTTTAACCCTAGATATACAGATTTTTCGAAAAAAAAATGAAAATTGTATAACAATATATTGTAATTTAACCTTGAGACTGCAAAACCGAATGCTTTCAAATCTCGCAAACGTTTTAAGCTTTATTTTTTTGTTTTTTTTAATGTATGGATTTCTCAATTTTTCGATTTTACGGTATTTTAATTTTTCAATGTTCTAAATTTTAGGTTTTTCGATTTTTAGATTTTTCAATGACTGTTTTTTTTTATTTTTTCAATTTTTAAAATGTTTGATTTTTCGATAATTCAATTTTTCAATTTTTAAATTTAAGATTTTCGAGTTTTTATTTTTTTGTTTGTTTTTTTATGTATGTATTTCTCCGTTTTTCTATTTAATGATATTTTAATTTTTCAATGTTTTAAATTTTAGATTTTTCTGAATTTTGAGTTTTTCGTTTTCTCAATTAATCTGTTTTTTGATTTTTCCAAAGTCTTCTCAAAGTTTCGTTCTTTCAATTCTTCGATTTTTCAATTTTTTGGGTTTAGGATTTTTCGACCTTGCTTTTTTGACTTTTCAGTTTCTCAAATTTTCAATTTTTTAATTTCCTAACTTTTGGATATTTTGTTCAATTTTGTGATTTTTCAGTTTGTCGATTCTTCAGTTTTTTTTCTTCTATTTTTCAATTTTTCGATATGACTTCTGGGACTTTTTAATTTTCCATTTTTCGATTTTTCAAGTTCTGGATGTTTCGTAATCGTGATAAATCGTTAATCAAAATTTATTCGTTTATTCCCTTCTAATAAATTGATGACGTCATCTCAAAATTTTGCATAAAAAAAATCGTAAAACAAAATCTTATAATTGATCGAAAAATCTGGATTTATTCATCGTAGATCAATTTTTTGATACCACAATTTTCGTTTTTTCAGTTTCTTTGATTTTTCAATGTTTCGGTTTCATAATTTTTCGTTTGTTCAACTTCATTATTTTTTTCAGTTTTTCAAATTCTCAACTTCCAATTTTTCCATTTTTTTTTTCAATTTTTGATTTGCGATTTTTCAATTTTGCAATTTTTCGATACTACAATTTTTCATTATACGATTTTTCAGTTTATTATTGATTTTTATTTCTCATTTTCTGGATTTAAAGACACAGTTTTTCGTTTCATTTCCTTCATTTTTTTAATGTTCGTTCCAATCGTAATTTTTGGTTTATTCGGTTTTTGAAATTTGAAATTTTCAATCTTTGATTTTTCAATTTCTCGATTTTAAATTGTTGTAATGCAATTTTTGGATTTCCAATTACCCAATTTTCCGATTTCTCAGTTTTTAATCTTTCAGTTATTCAATTTTTCATTTCTTCAGTTTTCGAGGTCTTAATTTCCAGTTTTTAGAATTTTCAAAATTTCCATTTTACACCTTTTCATTTTTTCATGTTTGATTTTTTAATTTTAGAATTGTGGAATGTTTCCATTTTGTTTATTCGAATACCGAAAAATCGAAAATTTGAAAAACCGAAAATCCGAAATGTCAAACAATCAAAAAACCAAGAAACTGAAAAATCGAAATATGCAAAAAGTGAAAAATTGAAGAGGAATAGAAATCGAAAACTTGAAAAATCGCAAAATTTAAAAATCTCTAAACCTAAAAATCGAAATAGTCCAAAATCGAGAAAACGAAAAATTAAAATTTGAAGAATTGAAAAAATTAAATTAAACAGAACGAAAAATCGACGAAATATTGAAACAAAGAATCGAAAAAAATGAAAAATCCCAAAATTGAAACATCGAAAAAGTGACATCGAAAAATTGAAAAATCGAGAAATCGAAAAAGAGGGAAATCAATTTTTTATTTTTCAATTTTACAATTTTTGGATTTCCAATTATTATCCGATTTTATGATTTTTTAATTTTCAATATTTCCGTTTTACAATACATATCTCGTTTTTCGATTTTCAAGTTTCTCAATTTCTAATCTTTGAATTTTTCAAGTTTTTAACTTTCAAGTTTTCACTTTGCAACAAAAAAAAGTTGAAAAGTCGAAAAATCGAGAAACCGAAAAATCGAAACATGGAAAAAGTGAATAAAACATCCCAAAATTGAAACATTGAAAAACTGACACGTAAAAAATGAAAAATTAAGGAATTGAATATTCGAAAAATTGAAAAATCAAAAACCTGAAGAATCGAAAAATTATAGAATTGAAAATCTGAAAATTGAAAAGTCAAGAAATACAGAAACGGGGAAATCAATTTTTTAATTTTTCAGTTTTGCAATTTTTGGATTTCCAATTATCCGATTTTAGGATTTTCAAGTTTTCAATAATCTGTGAATTTTTCAATTTTTCTTCAATTTTCAAGTTCTTAATTTTGCACTTTTTCGTTTTTTGATTTTTCGCTTTTAGAATTTGCGGTTTTTCCATTTTGTTTATTCGAAAAATTAAATAATCGAGAAATCGAAATGAAAAAAATTCGAATATACTTTGAAAAGTGGAAAACCGAAAATTTGAAATTTTGAACACTCGAAAAATCGAGTAACCGAAAAATCGAAACATGGAAAAAGTGAAAAATTGAAACATCGAAAAACCGAAACATCAAAAGATCGAGAAATCCAAAATTTGAGAAATCGAAAAATTGAAAAATCAGGAAATCTAAAAATTGAAAAATCGAAGTAGCCCAAAATCTAAAAAACGAAAAATTAAAATTTGAACAATTAAAAAATTTAAATTTAAGAAAAAATAAAAATAGAAAAATTGAAAATATGTGTATAAATCGAAAAATTTAATAAATCGATAAATCGAAAAATTGAAAAATCAAAAACTTGAAAATAGCAAAATTGAAGAATTGAAAATCCGAAAAGCGAAAAATTGAGAAATCGAGGGTGGGAAAACATTTTTTTTAATTTTTCAATTTTTCAGTTTTTGGATTTCCAAATATCCGGTTTTACTTTACGATTTCTTCATTTTCAATATATAGATGCAACATATATTTCGGTATTTCGATTTTGCACTTTTTTGAGTTTCAAATTTTTCAATTTTCAGTCTTTCGAGTTTTAAATTTTTCGTTTTTTCAATTTTTCAAGTTTATGATTTCCAATTATTAAATTTTTCAAAATTTTCATTTTACAATTTTTTGTTTTTTAGTGTTTGATTTTCAATTTTATAATATCGAAAATTCGAAAAACGGAAAAATTGAAAATTTGAAATTTTCAATTCTGAAAACTCAAAAAGTCAAAAAGTCGAAAAGTCGAAAAATCGAGAAAGCGAAAAATCGAAACATGAAAAAAGTGAAAAATTGAAACATCGAAAAACGGAAAAATTAAAATTTGGAGAATTAAATAATTTAAATTTAAGAAAAAATAAAATTCGAAAAATGAAAATCCAAGATCGAAAAATTGAAAAATCAAAAACTTGAAAATGGCAAAATTGAAGAATTGAAAATCCGAAAATCGAAAAATTGAGAAACCCAACAATGGGAAAACAATTTTTTTTTAATTTTTCAATTTTTCAGTTTTTGGATTTCCAATTATCCGGTTTTACTTTACGATTTCTTCATTTTCAATATTTAGATTTTACAATACATATTTCGGTATTTCGATTTTGTACTTTTTTGAGTTTCAAATTTCCCAATTTTCAGTCTTTGGAGTTTTAAAATTTTCGTTTTTTCAATTTTTCAAGTTCATGATTCCCAATTATTAAATTTTCAAAATTTTCATTTTACAATTTTTCGTTTTTTCGTGTTTGATTTTTCAATTTTATAATATCCAAAATTCGAAAAATGGAAAAGTCAAAAATTCGAAATTTTGAAAATTAAAATTGAAAAACCGAGAAATCGAAAAGTCGGAACATGCAAAAGTGAAAAATTGAAACATCGAAAGATCGAGAAATCGAGAAACCGAAAAATTGAAGTATCATGAAATCAAAAATTGAAAATTCGAAATAGACCAAAATCGAAAAAGCGAAAAATTAAAATTTGAAGAAATAAAAAACTTAAAAATTCGAAACATTGATAAATCGATAAATCGAAAAATTGAAACGAAGAAACAAAAAACTGAAAAATCGAGAAATTGAAATTCGAAAACTCCTGAAAAATCGAAAATCAAAAAATAGAGAAAGCGAGAAATGAGAAAATCGATTTTTTAATTTTTCAATTTTGAAATTTTGGATTTCCGATTATCTGATTTTAGGATATTTCTTAATTTTCAATATTCGTTTTTTCGATTTTTCAAGTTCTTGATTTTCAAGTTTTATTTTTCAAAATTTTCATTTTATACTTTTTTGTTTTCCCATTTTTAAATTTTCAGTGTTACAATTTTGCGATTTCTCCATTTTTTTATTCTAAAAGGCGAAAAATCGAAAAACTAAAATTCGAAAAACTAAAAAAT
Source organism: Zophobas atratus (assembly GCA_022388445.1). NCBI lineage: Eukaryota > Metazoa > Arthropoda > Insecta > Coleoptera > Tenebrionidae > Zophobas > Zophobas atratus. The sequence goes on along the minus strand of CM039442.1, from coordinate 53,569,203 downwards.
CTGAAAAAATTGTGAAACGAAAAATTGCAAATCGAAGAACTGAAGAAATGAAAAATGGAAACATTTAAAAACTAAAAATCGAGAAACCAAAAATTCGAAAAAAATTGATGAATCGAAAAATTGGAAAAAAGAAAAAACGAATCAAATGGGGAAAACTGGGAAACAAAAATTGTACAATAAAATTATACCAAAAATTGTAAAATCGAAATATTGCAACACTGAAAAATCAAAAAATTGAAAAATTAAAAATAAAAAAATTGAAAAATAGAATGAACGAAAAAGTTTTAAAATCTCATAATTGAAATGAAAATTTAAAATGGTAAAATTGAAAAAGTGAAAAATTTTAAAAATTATAATTATTATTTTTATATATATTTAAAATGAAAACTAGCAAAATTGCAAGTCAAAAATTGATGAAACGAAAAAACTGAAAACTCGAGAAACTGAAAAATATAAAATTAAAAACGAAAAATTAAAAAGTCTAAAAGTTGAAAAATCGAAACATTCAAAACCGAAAAATTCTACAAACAAAATATTGAAAAAAATTGAATAATGGAAGAACTGACAAAACGAAAAACTGCAAAATTGAAAAAATTAATTTCCATTCATTTGCAAATCGAAGAACTGAAGAAACGAAAAGTTGACACATTGACAAATTGAAAAATTAAAAATCGGAAAACTTAGAAATCGAATGAATTGAAAATTGGAAAGAAAAACGAATCAAATTGGAAAATCCAAAAATTGTTAAGTTGAGAAACTGACACTAAAAGATCGAAAAATTGAAAAATTCAATATGGAGAAATTGAAAAATTAAAAATCGTTTGAATGAAAAAGTTTTAAAATCGTAAAGTTGAAAAAGTGAACAAATTTATAAAATATGTGAAAAGTAGAAAAATTGCAAATCAAAAATTGAAGAAAGGAAAAATCGGGGAACTGAAAAACCTATAAGTGAGAAACAAATTGAAAATTTATCGAAAAATTGAAAACCGAAAAGTGCAAATCGAAAAATTGAAGAATCTAAAAATTGGAAAATTTCACACTGAAAAAAAGATTACAAAATCAGAAATTTGAAAACCCCTGAAATTGAAAAAATAAAGACAATTAAAAACCGAAACAAAAAATCGAATGATGAGAAATTGGAAATTCGAAAAATTGAAAAATTAAAAATTGAGAACTCGTGAAATTGCAAAACGAACGTCCAAAAGTTGAAAAATCAAGAAACTGGAAAATTTTAAAGTGAAAACTTAGAGTTGCATATCGTAAGACTGCAGAACCAAAAAATTGGTCTAAAGAGTTTAGACAGTACTTCCCTCGCTGTCGGAAACTTGACGACTGCATGCCTATTGTGTTTTTTTTTCTCATTACATTTTTGTAGTGGGAATTTAAAAAAAAATTGCGATGACGTCATCAACATTTTTGCAAGGACACGTATATCAGTTGGGATAGATGTAGTGTAATACTAAGAATAAAATTATTATATTCTCAAATTTTCGGGAAAATGAATTGGGTCGTTTTGAATATTGATTTGTAATAATCAATAAAATAACGAAACAATTTACTCACGAATACGTATCAGAGGCAACTGAAAATCGTGTATGTATAAACATTCTTAATTTAAGATGACAAGCGTAACACCATACGTGAGAGTCAAACAGAGAAACTGTAAACAAAACGACCATCGGTTTTATTGCTTCGACTTCCGCTTATTATATAAAACATTGGGTTTTATTTTAATTCTTGACGGTGAAATTCACAATTGCTTGATTATAAACATGTCTATTTCACATTCATGGAACCAAGTGAACGCATAAAACAAATGCAGGTCTGTAATGTTAAAGTCGATGTAAATAAGCGTGCTACCCTTATGTTTCAACCGAGTTTTTCCTTTAACAAATTTTGTGTCTACCAAATTGGGTTGGTTGGGGTGTAATACTAATAAGTGTTGCCTTTATTTTAATCAATAAAATAAATTGACTTCATTAATTTTTTTGAACCACCTCTTAAGAAAATCTAAAAAATATGAATGGAATGATAAATCACAAGTACAAACTCATCATATTTTTTGCATTTTAGATAGGATTTATTCAGCAAAATTTAAGGGTCACGTCATCAATTTTTTTAGGAGGGATGAACAAATACATTTTGAACAAAAGTTTACCATGCTTATAATAACTTTAAAATATTCCCAAGATTTCAAAGCATTCGGTTTTGTAATTCCTGATTAAATCGATAAAATAAATTCACGCCTTCATTAATTTTTTTGAGTCACCCTGCATATGCAAATCCAAAAATATGAATGGAATGATAAATCACAAGTACAGACTCATCATATTTTGTACATTTTAGATACGATTTATTCGGCAAACTTTTGAGCTGACGTCATCAGTTTTTTGTAGAAGATAACCAAATATATTTTGACTAAAAATTTATTATGCTCTTTATAACCTTAAAACATCTGCAAGATTTCAAAGCATTCGGTTTTGTAGTTCCTGATTAAATCAATAAAATAAATTTACGCATTCATTAATTTTTTTGAGTCACCCTGTATATGCAAATCGAAAAAATTTGAATGGAATGATAAATCACAAGAAGAGACTCACCATATTTTGTACATTTTAGATAGGATTTATTCAGCAAAATTTTGTGGTGACGTCATAAATTTTTTAGGGGGGACGACCAAATACGTTTTGATCAAAAATTTACCATGCTTATGATAATTTTAAAATATCTTCAAGATTTCGAAGCATTCGGTTTTGTAGTTCCTGAGTAAATCAGTAAAATAAATTTACGCTTTCATTTATTTTCTTGAATCACCCTGTATATGCAAATCCAAAAAATATGAATGGAGTGATAGATCACAAGTACAGACTGATCATATTTTGTACATTTTAGATATGATTTATTCGGCAAATTTTCGAGCTGACGTCATCAAGTTTTTGGAGGGGATAAGCAAATATATTTTGACTAAACATTTATTATGCTCTTTATAACCTTAAAACATCTGCAAGATGTCAGAGCATTCGGTTTTGTAGTTCCTGATTAAATCAATAAAATATATTTAGGCATTCATTAATTTTTTGAGTCACCCTGTATATGCAAATCCAAAAAATATGAATGGAGTGATAGATCACAAGTACAGACTCATCATATTTTGTACATTTTAGATATGATTTATTCCACAAACTTTTGAGCTGACGTCATCAAGTTTTTGGAGGGGATAAGCAAATATTTTTTGACTAAAGATTTATGATGCTCTTTATAGCCTTAAAACATCTGCAACATTTCAAAGCATTCTGGTTAGCAGATTAAAAATTAAATTTCAAAATGTTGTTTTATAATTTTGATTTTTTATCCAAAAATCTGGACGTTTCGGGTGAAAAGTCGATTCAGAGTTGTAAACTACATGTGTAGGACTATGTTATTTTATACAATTGAAAACCCATTTACTATGTACAATTTTGAAGTGACGTCATCGCATTAGTGGTGGGGATGATTAGACAAATTTTGGTTAGCGTTTTACCATCTACATGATATTCTTAATATAAGTACAAAATTTCACAACAATCGGTCGAGTACTTTCGGAGATTATCTGTCTAATAAAAATCCGGGACAACAGACGGACAGACGGACAGACGGACAGACGGACGGACAGACGGACAGACAGACGGAAATGGGAGACCTATTTCTTCGTCTTCTAGGGTCATGAAAGATCGAGAAAACGTAAAAGTAGAGAGTCGGCCGACGGACTCGATTACAATACTTCCTTTGCTTACGCTCGGGAAGTAAAAAAGAAAAACATTGAAAAATTATAAGTCGAAAAATTGAAAAATAAAAATTGAAACTCGTGAAAATACAAATCGAAAAATTGCAAAATCCAAAAATTGAAACATCCAAAATTTTGAAAATCGAAAAAGTGAAAATCGAAAAATAAAAAAATCGAAAAAAAACTATAAACAAAAAGTTGAAAAAATTGAATAATGGAAGAATTGAAAAAACGAAAAATTGCAAATTGAAAAAATAATTCCATTCATTTACAAATCGAAGAATTGAAGGAAGAAAAATTGACACATTTGAAAAATTAAAAATCGAAAAAGTTAATGAATTGGAAAATTGGAAAGAAAAACGAATGAAATCGAAAATTGGAAAATCCAAAAATTGTTAAATTGAGAATTGAAAAGTTCAATATGGAGAAATTGAAAATTAAAATCGATTGATGAAAGAATTTTAAAATATTAAGTTGAAAAAATGAACAAATTTAAAAAATATATGAAAAGTAGAAAATTGCAAACAAAATTGAAGAAAGGAAAAATTGAAGAATCGGGAACTGAAAAATCTAAAAGTGAGAAAAAAATTGAAAATTTATCGAAAAATTGAAAACCGAAAAGTGCAAATCGAAAAGTTGAAAAATTAAGAAACTGGAAAATTTTAAAATGAAAACTTTTCGAGTTGCATATCTTAAGACTGCAGAACCATAAAAAGAAAAACATTGAAAAATTATAAGTCGAAAAATTGAAAAAACGAAAAATTGAAGTTGGAGGAACAAAAAACGATAAAATCGAGACATTAAAAAGTCGAATAACTGAAAAAATAAAGGGAATAAAAAACCGAAACAAAAAATTGCAAATCGATGGATTTAAGTAGCTGTATTGTTCAATCGAAATAACCTTAATTAGACTATTTTTTTTGTTGGCGCCTCTTTGTTACCTGCGCCATCTACCACCAAGTAATGCAATTTCTTCTGGTCTAATATGTCTTTATTTACGTTCGGAAAATTGTAAATAAAATCTTAGTTTGACAACCGCTGATTTAAATTAATTTCGGTGAGAGGTTTCAATACGCTCGTTCCATTTGTCCAACGCCGTAGGCGATTCGGTCCAACGATAACGAATGAAAATAGTACAAAACACAATCCTGTTCACATTTACAACAACACCAAACTAAAAAACTCTTCTCTCCCTGCGGCGTCCTCCTCGGTCGATCAGCACAAATCCAATTTTCCGATGAAAAGCGAATTTTAATTACAGCGAATTGCAGGTACACGAAGATAAGAAAAGAGCAAACTTCGTTACGTAATTACGCAAGCATCGAAAGCTGAGTCGAAAAAAGCGATAAAATCGTGCAGGTGATTAATTCTGCCTTTACCTTGCACCGGAGGCAGCAGCCTCTTGTCGTAGCGGGTAGCCCGTAACAGATGGTCCAGGATTTCCTTGTCGGATTTTCCGTCTTCGAAGCTGGAACAGATGTCAAAAGCGGAATTCGGACGTCCTTTATACAGTTTTTTATGCAGATGACTTACATGTCGGACAGGGCCAGTGTTTGCCTCGTCACGAGTAGTATAGCAGCCGCGCGAACTAGCATCCAAGGCTGACCCATATTAGGACATCTGAAAAGAATACCAAGAAGTTAAAAGTGTAGTCGAGGACGTGTCGGGAAAGCTTAATGGCGCATCGAGGCAATATTGTCGAAATTGAGGAACGAGGGAGGACACGTTCGCATAGATCACATGAGGCGATAACGGTGTATTAGGGAAATTTTCGGAGACAGTTTAGGAAACGTGGAGAGGGGTGACAATGTCAGGCAGACATGTTTTTGTTAAGAGATGGTGGAGTTTCTAAAAGATTTAAACGTGGGGGAGAAGTGGACTTGTAATCGTTAATTTTCTGAAGTTGCGCAATTTTTATAATCGATCTACAATTTGCTCTGGAATTCATAAAAATTATACCTAGTTGGCAAAAAACATAATTATTTATTAATCATTACTTTATAGTTATGTGGACTCATTACAAACTACCGCCGTATATTTGACAAAAAAAAAAGTACAATCATAATAACACTTGTAGCTTGATGACATTAAAAATGACGACAAAAAAATTCTAATTACCTTAACTGTCCTAATTAGAAGTCATGAAATAAATGGTTTTATATTTTTTAAACATTCTGTATAAAACAAATATAAGGGGTATTTGTAAAGGTTAAGCAATGCTTCAATATACACTTGAAAATCGTCTAAATTTATGTCCCTAAAGCGCAGTCCACCAGTCGAGTTCGTTAGAAGCAAAATTATGAAATAACGTCATTAATTTGTGGTGGGGATGATAAAATTAATTTTCAAAGCAGTTCATTCAACAAAGCTATTATTATATGGGTGATGGTCATTAAATTTCTTCTGAATAATCACATTTTTGATTAGCTTTTTCCATTTTCAGGATAATTTTATAGTACAATTTTGTATTAATCGTTTGATAATAATGAAGCATATTTATTTATTAAATTCTTAAATAAATCAAAAACGATAGAGCAAGACACGGAAACGGGAAACCTGCGTTATTATATCCTAGAAGCTGCGGAACATGAAGAAAACGAAAATTTAAATTTTGCGAAAAACCTTGCGAAGAATATCAAATGGAATATTTTGAAAATCTCGCCATAAACAGACTATATTTCAGATTTTTTTGCGAATTTTTGGATAACCCGTATAATACCAATTTTGGATAAAAAAATTGTGTATCAAGCGGAACATTTTGAAAAATGTTGCTTTGGAAGATCTATACCCTAGATATTTTGTGGATTTTTAAACAACTGTTTCAAACGCTCATTTTTTGAAAACTCCCTCTAAAATTTCAGTACTTTTTCAACCACTTCCGAATATTAGTAATAAAGATTAAGAAATATACTAGTATTTTCGGGCCAATGTTTCTAAAATCTCTCCAATTCCATAAACACGCTAAATTTTTCAAATCAGCACGTCGAGATCTATACCCCAGACTTTTTGTGGATTTTTAGGCAACTTTTTCAAAAGCTCAGTTTTTCCAGATTCATTATCGAAAAATTAGACCTTCTTTAATCACCTTCGAAAATTAACTAGAGAGATTTTTTCGTAGATTTCGATGTCCAGAAGTTTCTTTTGTCTTCATTTCTTCAAAAATTCTAACAATTTTCATAGAATGATCCAATGAAATAGAATGTTCAAAAATGGCGCCCTAAATCTATGACGTGTTGTTTCGGACCATCTATGAATCTGATAAAAAATCATTATTTTAATCTTGTGTCGTTGAGTTAGTGAACCATTTTTGGAACATCCTGTATATATTCTCAGACCGATATGCATTTCTAAAATCGCTCTCCAGGTTTACCAACACGCTCTCTTCATCAATTCAGATAATTTTTTCGAAAGCTCAATTTTTCCATATTCCTCTTTATGAAAATTTCGGCCTTCTTTCCACCACTTTCGAAAATTCCCTAAAGAGATTTGTTCAGAGATTTAGACCTCCAGAACCTACTTTTGGCTTCGTTTCTCAAAAAATTCCTACGATTTTCACAGAATCGACCATAGAAACAGGGTGGCAAATTTTAAGATTAAAAAAATACATTTTTACACCGAATATGCTAAAAATTAGTTACGGTTTCATGAAGACGTTATATTTTTCGAATCAGCACTTCAAGATTTGCACCTCAAAATTTTTTGGATTTTTAGATAACTTTTTCGAAAACTCAGTGTTTTCACACTTTTCTTTATAAAACTTTGACCACATTGGAAGATTACCCAAAGAGATTTTCTTTTAGATTTCGACTTCAGGAAGCTTCTTTTGGCTTCATTTTTACAAAAACACTTACGATTTTCTCAGAATCCTCGAATCAAATATTAAGGACATCTTAGAAAATTACCTGAGGACAATATTTTGTAGATTTCAATCTCCATAAGCTTTTTTGTGGATTTTTAGGCAACTTTTCAAATTCTCAGTTTTTCCAGACTTTCACTTAAGAAAAATTCGACTTTTCTTCGAGTACCTTTGAAAATTAACCAAAGAGATTTTTTCGTGGATTTAGATCTCCAGAAGCTTCTTTGGGCTTCATTTTTTCAAAAATTCTAACAATTTTCCCAAAATCGTCCAATGAACTAGTATCAGAATTTTTAGGATTACAAAAAAAATTAAGATACAAAGCATGAATCTGACCACAGTGGGTAAATTTTGACTTTTTTTTGTAAGTGAACGTCAAATTGCCGTAAAGAATTTTTTAATGATTTTTCCTGAACTTGGGCTTGTGAATTTAATCATGTATCGTTGAGTTGGTGCACCATTTTTTGAACATCCTGTGTGGTTTTAAAATCTCGCTCTGTTTTTGGAATCATCATGTCGAGTTCTCTAACCCATAATTTTTGCGAATTTTTTCTTTCGAAAGCTCATTTTTCCATACTACACCTTTATGAAAATTTCGACCTTCTTTCCACACCTTTAAAAATGACCCGAAGAGATTTTTTGTAGATTTTAACTTCAGGAAGCTTCTTTTGGCTTCATTTTTTCAAAACCGCTTACGACTTTTTAGAATCCTGGAATAAATTATAAGGGAAATTTTAAGATAAAATAGAAATAGTTCGGACTGAATATTTCTAAAATCTCGTTCCGAATCCATACACACGCTACATTTCTAGAATTCTTAAGTAGAGATCTATATTTCAGATTTTTTTTGTAGATTTTTTGACAACTTTTCCAAAATTCTCGAGAAAATTTGGACCTTTTTTCGACCATCTTCGAAAATTAGCTAAAGAGAATATTTCGAAAATTTCAAACTCCAGCAACTGCTTTTGGCCTTGTTTCTTCAAAAATTCCTTAAATTTTCCCAGAATCGTTCAGTGAAATAGTATGACAATTTTTTGGACTTAAAAATAAATTTATTTTCAGGTCGAATATTTATAAAACTCGTCTCGAGTCCATAAACACACTGTACTTTTCGAGTCAGTACGTCGAAATAGTAGATTGTTTTATTAGGATTAAAAGTGCCATTTTTTGCGACGAGCAAATTTTGCATTTGCGAGGCGGAGCGAAGCGAAGCCGAGCGGATGCAAAATTGCGAGTCAAAAACTGACTTTTAATCCGAATGAAACATACTACTTTTTCGCCAGCCAAAAAGTAAATCTCAAAAAAATTTTAACTTTTTAAGGCTAGGATTAAAAAAAAAAATTAATGCTAGGATTAAAAAGGCAAAAATGACGTTGTTACTTTAGTAACGCAACTTTTTTTTACTCTCACAAAAACGTCAAGTTTTCCGTCCAAAATTGACGTTAAAAGTGACATCTTTTAAGACGGCTGGCGAAAAATTATATTACATATTTTTTGGACATTTTTTTAGGCAATTTTTCAAAAGCTCATTATTTTCATTTTCCTTTATGAAAATTTGCATCTTTTTTCGAGACCTTCGAAAATTACCTGAGGAGAATTTTTTGTACATTTCAACCTCCAGAAGCTTGTTTGGGTCATTTCTTCAAACATTAAGTCAATTTCTCCATGTCGAAATCTACACACTAGACTTTTTTGTGGATTTTTGGGCAACTTTTTCAAAAGCTCAGTTTTTCTAAACTCTCATTTACGAAAAATTCGAGTATTTTCGATCAACTTCGAAAATTAACTAGAGAGATATTTTTTGTAGATTTCGATCTCCAGAAGGCTTTTTCGCTTTACTTTTTAAAAAATTTTAACAAATTTCTCAGAATTGTATAATGAAATAACATGATAATTTTCAGGATTAAAAAAATACAGATGTTCAAAAAATGGCGTACTAACTCTGTCACACAACAGAGAAAAACTAATTTAAAAAATCCATGTGTCCAAATGTAGAAGATATAACACTTCAGTTTTTTTTTTCGAAATTTTACCATTCACTACTTTGTCTTAGGTATGTAAAATAATTTTGGAGGCGTCTTTTCTGTATCCATAGATTTCTTCACTTCATAACAGGATAAAAAACTCAAAAATTGTTTAGGATGAATCTGACCACAGCGGCTAAATGTTTAAGTTTTTTTTTGTAAGTGAACGTCAAATTGCCGTAAAGAAATTTTTAACGATTTTTCTTGAACTTGGACTTATGGACTTATATTATCTATTTCAAAATCTCGTTCTCGGTCTATCAATACGCTATATTTATCGAATCTGCACGTCCAGATCTATATCCTAGAATTTTTATGAATTTTTAGACTTTTTTTTCGGGAGCTCAATTTTTCCCCAATTTTGACCTTTTTTCGACCACCTTCGAAAATTACATAAAGAGATTTTTTTTTAAGATTTAGACCTCCAGAAGCCACTTTGGCCTCATTTTCCCAAAAATTTCTACGATTTTTCCAAAATCGCCCAAGAAATAGGATGTCAAATTTTGGGATTTAAACAAAACACATTTTCAGATAGAATTTTCTAAAAACTAATTCCGGTTCGACGATGTCATGATATTTTTTTAATCAGGACGTCAACATCAGCATTTTAAAATTTTTATGGATTTTTAGACAACTAACTTTGAAAATTCAGTGTTCCCACACTTTCTTTTATGAAAATTTGACCACCTTAGAAGATTACCCAAAAAGATTTTTTTATAGATTTCGACTTCCCGAAGCTTCTTTTGGCTTCATTTTTCCAAAAATGCTTACTATTTTCTCAGGATCCTTCAATGAAATATTGCGACAATTTCGAGGCTTAAAAACAAATTTTTCAGACCGAATATTTCTAAAATTTCAAGTCCGGATCCATAAACACGCTGTATTTTCTGAAACCGCACGCAATTTTTCGAAAATTTCAACATCCAAAAACTGCTTTGGGCCTCGTTTCTTGAAAAATTCCTTAAATTTCGTTCAGTGAAATAGTATGATAATTTTTTGGACTTAGAAATAAACTTATTTTTAGGTCGAATATTGATTTTATAAAACACGCTAAACTTTTCGAATCAGTACGTCGAAAATTATATTACAGAATTTTTGGACATTTTTTTAGGCAACTTTTCAGAAGCTCATTATTTTCATTATCTTTTACGAAAATTCGACCTTTCTTCGATCACCTTTGAAAATAAACTAGAGATTGTTTTGTAGATTTCGATCTTCAGAAGTTTCCTTTCGCTTCATTTCGTCAAAAATTCAAACACCTTTCCCAGAATCGTCAAATGAAATAGTATGGAAATTTTTTGGTTTAAAAAAAACAGGGTGTCCTGACCTGACCTGACCTGACCTGACCTGACCATCCTAGAAAAAAATATTAAAAAAATCCTAGCCCCTCATTTTTTTTTTCGAAATTTCACTATGATTCACTACTTTGTATCCGAAATCAGTTGGATTTTTATTACTAAAAATAATTTTGGAGATACCTTCATTTTAGACACATAGGTTTCTTCATCTTATAATATTAAAAAAACCCAAAAATTATATAGGTGACCGTCAAATTGACGTAAAGATTTTTTACCGAACATGTATTTCTAAAACCCAGAATTTTTGTGAAATTTTAGACAACCTTTTCGAAAGCTCAATTTTCCCTTTACAAAAATTTTGACCTCCTTTTGAAAATCTAAACTCTAAAAAACAGATTTTTTAGAGATTTAGATCTTCAGAAGCTAATCAGCACTTCGAGTTTTATATCTCAAAATTTTTGTGGATTTTTAGACTTTTTCCAAAACTCTTTCCATACTTCCCTTGATGAAAATTTCAACAGTTCTTTAACCACTTTAGGAGATTACTCTAAGAGATTTTTTGTAAATTTCGACTTCCGGAAGTTTCTTTTGGCTTTATTTCGTCAAAAATGCCTACGACTTTCCCAGAATTCTCCAATGAAATATTACGGCAAATTTTAGGATTATACACAAACTTTTCAGACCGTATCTTTCTAAAATCTCGTTCCGTGTCCATAAACACGCTATACTTTTCGAATCAGAACGTTGTGATCTAAATCTTAGATTTTTTTGTTTTTTTTTTTTGAAAATTTTGACCTTTTTTCGACTACCCTAGAAAATTATCTAAAAACATTTTTTCAAAGATTTCGATTTCCAGAAGCTGCTTTTGGCTTCATTTTTTCAAAGATTTCTATGATTTTCCTAAATCCGTCTAATGAAAGCATATGGCAGTTTTTAGAATAAAAAAAAATAGATACATATTTTCAGACTAAATATGTCTAAAATTTCAAAATCTGCTTTTTAATTATAAGTGCTCGTACATGGGTCGGATTTTTTGTAAAATATTCAAAATATGCAACAATAGTGCATTAAAAAACCTGCCTTAGCATGATTTTATGAACTAAAAAATTAGTGTTTACTAGAGTAATAGTTGCAGGTTTCTCTTATAAGAAAGGAAAGATGAAAAATTTCCTGAACATTTGAAACGAACCGCCCCTGAATTCTTGACACATTATGTATATTAGATTCGGTTTCTCCTCTGGGTCTAAATATTGATTTTGTTTTATTATATTTAGCGGGAAAATTTATGTAAAATCTGTCCCTCTGGGGAAAAAAGTTTTCACATCGGTAACAGTCGGTTCATATTAGGATGATACATTTATTATAATATTGTTCTAACAATTTTCTAGATTCAGATATGTTAGTATCAATAATTGTACAAAAATGAAGTGGATAAACCTTTTAATTTAGTTAATGGGAGAGAAAAATAGACAAAATCTGCCTCACATTCGGTCTCGCTGCCGAGGAAACTAATTAAAACTCCGTAAAGTAGAATTTCAGTTTTTTTTTTATCAGAGACAAACGTAATTTATGAGGGTGCACGTTTCCGGAATACACAATCTTAGAATCAGCCAATGAACTTATAAATGTAAGTAGGACGAAAGAAAATTTATGAATTATGAGTGAGAAATTCGCAGTAAGTGAAAAATTGCAAATGGATGACAACTCTCTAAAAAGCTGTCAAACTTATAACTCAGTCAGACCTCCTACATCACATCACTGTGAGTATAAGAAAGTTTTATAGAGAAGAAAAACGGAACACCTGATAAATACAAATCTGACGCACGTCTTTTTTTAACGAAATGAAAATTTTGGAGGCAAAAAACGGAAAATATGTAGGTACTTCGCACAAAATCTGCACTCTCCTCATACAACCATAAATGAAATAAACAAAACTTTTCTCTCCATCGTAATGACCCCATCACCACAATATTACCATTTTTTCATCTCATACAGCTCTGTTTGCACCTAATGTTATGCTGAAACTTTCTCGCAGCCATAAAGTCCCTAATGCCTCCTCCTTAAAAGAACTTACCCAAATTTACTGGAATAATTGAACCATTTATTTACCTCACAGCCTCTGAACTTATTAATGTTGGTGGATTTAATCAAACTTAACAGCTGCCTTTGTTATTGTTATAATTAATTCAGTGTTAAAATGAAAGTTACTACAATCCCGGCGTAACTGCCACTTAAAGACTTCCATAAGTCATTTTAGTAGGGCCTGTGGTCGGAATAAAAAAGCGCAAAGATCGGAGACGCTTTTACAAAGCCGAAACTTTTTATAGAGCAATATACAACGCATATTCTGAAAAAGTAATATGTAGTTTGTGGGCATAATATAATAAAACGCAGGATGGAGGCGCGGTTTTAATAAACTTGGGCAGAAACAGATCAATATGGTATGCGAATCGGAGGAAAATTTCGCTCGGTTTACTTAAATATTTTAGTACACGGTGTAGCGAACTTCGCTCGCGCTTGTACAATTTGTTTGGAAAGTGTAGAAAGTATTTGTGTAATATGTGTGCCATTTACTATGGTTAGGGTATTTTTCGCTTGTCTGGTTTAAAATGTAAGGCCCACTCCATTTGCCACATCGAACAGAACATGTGGGAACAAAGTCCATTGGAAACGATTTTTACATTATGTAAATCTCCACAGCAGTTGGTGTTAGAGCAATAAGGTCAGAAACTTTAGTATTGATTACACACTCTGGTGCACATTACCCACAGCTTGACATGTCGCAAACTTTTAACATTTAATGTAAATGGCAATATCTGCAGTGTTTCTGCACAGCGGTAATTTTGTGAGTGTTTTATTTATTGAGACGTTCTATTAAAATTCTATTAAAACAGTTTAAAGGCGCATATTTTTTCATTTCAGTTTATAACATTAATGTTTTTCTCAAAACTAAATATTTGAAGACTGCCAAATCAAAATTCCATGACATTATTCTTTTATGAAAAGTGGAAAATATACTAAATTTAGGTTTAAAACTGCCAAATATAATAAAACAATAAAAAAAAGACCAAAATACAGGATGATACACGAGATTTTCGACATTTCATCAACAGTTTCGAAATATTACAACTTTTTAGGTAATTTTGGAATCCGAACGACAAAATATGAAAATTTTCATGAAAGGGAAGGAAATATAGAAAAATTCAACTTTTGGAAATGTTTGAAAATTTATAAATAATTCTGGGATATAGATCTCAACGTACTGCTGAAATATATTCCGTTTAATACAAATTTTTTTTAGTGTTAGTTTTTCTAAAACGCGAAAGAATCTCGGGAGCTTTTGGTGTATTTTGTTTGAAAACTTCAGAAACTGAAAGAAGCTCAGGGTCCCCTAGTGTTTTTTTGGAAAAGCCTAAAGAAGGTCGGTGGCCCCTTGTGTTATTTTTTTCTCTAAAAGGCGAAAGATTCTTAGGGTCCCTAGTATTTTTTTTAAGCTGACCGAATTTCGAGGGCCCATGGTGTTATTTTTTTCTAAAAGACCAAAGAATCTGGGGATACCCTGGTGTTTTTTTTTTGAAAAGTTGAGAGGATCTTGGAGCCCCCTAGTGTTCTTTTTTCTGAAAAATTGAAAGAATCTTAATGATTTTTTGGAGAAGCTGACAGAATCTCAGGAGCTCCTAGTGTTATTTTTTTCTAAAAGATGAAAGAATCTCATTTTCCTTGACCAATAAACTCCAAACACTCGAATGGTATAAACCTTTTACTTTTTTTACATTCTAGATTCTATTAGTTTCCACTCCCATTCGACAGAAGTACATACTTGGCGCCGCCCACCCACCCCGCCTCCATTTCACTGCTTGATTTTATCTGGTTTGAATGATTTTATACTAAACGCAAACAACTCTTACTCTTCCAGATGGGAAAAGCGCGAATGGGCGGGGCTAGTATTTGCTGAGATAAGACTCATTTTGGCAGAAGAATTACTTTCTAAAAAAATACAGGGCGGGTGGGTGGGGCTAATACTTGCCAAGATAAGACTGATTTTGGCAAATGACATACATTCTAACGAAATAGAGGGCGTTTTATTTATTGAGGCGTTCTATTAAAACTGTCAAAGAAAATTGAAATCAGTTTTTGAAGGCGTATATTGTGCCATTTCAGTTTATAACATTAATGTTTTTCTCAAACTAAATATTTGAAGACTGCCAAATCAAATCAAAGATATAATAAAACAATAAAATACAGGGTGAAACACGAGATTTTCGATGTTTCATCAAAATTTTCGAAATATTACCATGTTTTGCATGGGCGCTTCTGGAAAAATAGTAGAAATCTTCTAAGAAATGAAGTCGAAAATAAATTCTGGACGTTCTAACTAAACTTACTAAAATACCGTTTAGGCAATTTTGGAATCTGAACGACAAAATATGAAAATTTTCATGAAAGGGAAATATTGAAAAATTCAACTTTTGGAAATGTTGTTTGAAAATCTATAAATAATTCTGGGATATATATAATATTCCGTTTAATACAAATTTTTTTTAGTGTTATTTTTTTCTAAAAGGCGAAAGAATCTCGGGAGCTCTTGGTGTATTTTGTTTGAAAAGTTCAGAAGCTGAAAGAATGTCAGGGTCCCCTAGTATTTTTTTCAAGCTGACCGAATCTCGAGGGCCCATGGTGTTATTTTTTTCTAAAAGAACAAAGAATCTCGGGGTACTCTGGTGGTTTTTTTTGAAAAGTTGAGACGATCTTGGAGTCCCCTAGTGTTTCTTTTTTTCGGAAAAATTAAAAGAGTCTTAGGGTTCCTAGTGATTTTTTTTGGAAAAGCTGACAGAATTTCAGGAGCTCCTAGTGTTATTTTTTTCTAAAAGATGAAAGAATCTCATTTTCCTTGACTAATAAACTCCAAGGAATCGAATAGTATAAACCTTTTATTTTTTTCGCATTCTAAATTCTATTTAGAATAGTTTCCACTCTCGTTCGACAGAAGTACATACTTGGCCCCGCCCACCCACCCCGCCTCCATTTCAGTGGTTGATTTTATCTGGTTTGAATCATCTTATACAGACAGAAACAAAAATACTCTTTAAAATGAGAAAAACGCAAATGGGCGGGGCTACTACATATTCGCTAAGATACGACTCATTTTGGCAAATGACTTACTTTCGAAAAAAATACAGGGCGGGTGGGTGGGGCTAGTACTTGCTAAGATAAAGCTGGTTTTGGCCAATGAGAAATCTTCTAAGAAAATAGAGGGTGGGTGGATGGGTGGGGCTAGCACTTGCCAAGATAAGACTGATTTTAGAAAATGACATACACTCTAAAGAAATAGAGGGCGGGTGGACGGAGTTAATACTTGCCAAGATAAGACTGATTTTGGTAAATAATAAACCTTCTAAGGAAATAGAAGGTGGGTGGGTGGGGTTAGTACCTGTCAAGATAAGACTCATTTTGGAAAATGACGTACCCTAAGAAAATAGTGGGTGGGTGGGCGGGGCTAGTATTTGCTAAGATAAGACTGATTTTGGCAAATGAAATACCTTCTAAGAAAACAGAGGGCGGGTGGGCGGGGCTAGTATTTGATAAGATAAGATTGATTCTGGCACTTTTGACATATTCGACCACTTTTCAACTATTTTCGAAAATTAGTCAAAACATTTTCTTGTAGATGTCGATATCCAGAAGTCATTTTCGGCTTCGTTTCTTCGAAAATTCCTACCATTTTTCCAAAATCGTTAATTGAAATATAGCAATTTTCATAGTTTTGTCAAGATCGCTCGGTAAAAAAGGGCATGCCATTTGCCACAATCAGTTTTATCCCAAATAATTCTGGAAGATAGATTTTCACCAGCTGAATAAAAAACATAAGGTGTTGATCGTCCAATTCATTTTGATGTTTTCAGAAATATGGGAGCAATTACAAGAGAAATAATGCCGTAAGAAACTTCTGGAGATCAATAACGAAAACAAATTTTTTGGAAATTTTCGACGGTGTTCAAAAAATAGTCAAAAATTTCAAATATTGAGGTATCGAAAATTTGAATATTGGCTAAAAATCCTCAAAAAAATGTCAGGCTAGTATTTACCAAGATAAGTCTGATTTTGGCAAATGACATATCTTATAAGAAAGTAGAGGGCGGCTGTGCCGGGCTGGTCCTCTTTAAGAAAAAACTGATTTTGGGAAATAACATACCTTCTAAAAAAAATAGAGGGTGCGAGGGCTGGGCTAGCATTTTATTAGATGTGACTGATTTGACACTTTTGACATTTCGAAGTTTTTTCAATCATTTTCGAAAATTGGCTAGACATTTTCTTGTAAATTTAGACATCCAGAAGTGATTTTGGGCCTCGAATCTTCGAAAATTTTATCCGAAATCGCTAATTGAAGTATAGAAATTTTTACAGACCCTACAACAAATTATATAACAAAAATTTACGATACAAATACAAAACTTTCGATAGGGTAGATTATTGCATATTGTTAAAAAACCCTTAACATGGAAATATGTCATCACTAGTCATCAGCTATGAATGATTTTTTAGAAATCTTTTGTTTAGGAGGGACCAGGGAACTGTTGAAATTCATGGTGTCAAGTCAATACTTTGCTGTTAATAGCGGTGTTACTCAAGGATCAAACCTGGGCCTCTTATTGTTTACTATCTTTTTACTTCCCGAGCGTAAGCAAAGGAAGTATTGCCGACTCTCTATTTTTACATTTTCTCGATCTTTCATGACCTCTAGAAGACGAAGAAATAGGTCTCCCGTTTCCGTCTGTCTGTCCGTCTTTCGACTTTCTTGCCCTCGATTTTTCAATTAAACTTCAATTTTTAATTTTTCACTTTTTCCATTATTCAGTTATTCGTTGCCTCGTTTATTTAATTTTTCCATTTCCCAATTTTTGATTGTACAAATTTTTGATTCTTGAAAAATCAAGAAATTGAAAAATCGAAAAGTTGAAAAATACAAAATTCCAAACCTAAAAATTGAAAAATGAAGAAATTGAAATTTGTAATTTTTCAATTTCTCGTTTCTTCAAATATCAATGCCCCGGTTTTTTAATTTTCCCATTTCCCAACTTTTCCATCATATTATATTTTCGATTTTTCAATTTTTAGATGATTCAATTTCCCGAATTTTCAATTTTTTGATGCTTCATTTCCTGGATTTTGAGACTTATCAATTTCTCAATTTTTAGACTATTCGATCTTTCAACTTTTCAGTTTTTTCGATTTCTCGTTTATTCGAAGTTTTGTTTATCGATTTTTGGATTTTTCTTTTTTTCAAATTTCCGATTTTGTCTTTCTCATCCTCGATTTTTCGATTTTTCTATTTTTCAATTAAGTATTCACATTTTAGATTTTTCAGTTTTATACTTTTTCGATTTTTCAATTGTTCGCTATCTGGGTTTTTGAATGTTTCCACTTCCCAGCTTTTCGATTATGCAAGTGTTTGATTTTTCAATTCTAGTTCTAACAATTTCTCGAATTTTCAATTTTTTGAAAATTCAGTTCTTCGATTTTTTGATTTTTGGGTTTCATTATTTTTCGTTTTCTCGATCTTCCAATTATTCAGTTTTTTGATTTATCGATCTTTTGGATTTTCGGTTTGTCAATATTTCAATTTTTCAAATTTTCGATTTTTCAATTTTTAGATTTGTTGTAGAAAAGTGAAAAAATCGAAAATCGAAAAAATCCAGAAAATGAAAAACCACAAACTTTGAAATTAAAAAATCGCAAAACTAAAATATCGGACAATTGAAAATTCGATAAATCGAATAGTTGAAGAACAAAAAAAAATTGTAAAATATATTTAAGGCACATAACCAACGGGCAAAATGTCCTCTCAGCACTAATAACAAACTTAACTCAAGTGTTTATGTTTATACATCGAAAGAATGCCACACAGAAATTCAATTTGATTTGAATGAGTTTGTCTCCTCAAAACAGAGGACTAAAATTATTAATTAAGCCACAATCGTGAGAAAAGGGAAAAATCCAAACTCGTATTCAAGTTTTTATTTTAGAAGTTTTTTTTAATTTCGATTTTCTTCTTTGTGTTGCTTTTAACTAGATGCCGATTTTGAGATTTTTACTTCCCGAGCGTAAGCAAAGGAAGTATTGTAATTGAGTCCGTCGGCCGACTCTCCACTTTTACGTTTTCTCGATCTTTCATGACCCCTAGAATACGAAGAAATAGGTCTCCCATTTCCGTCCGTGTGTCCGTCTGTTCGTCTGTCCGTTTGTCTGTGATGATGTCATTTCAAAATTGTACATAGTAATTGGGTTTTAAATTGTATCAAATAACATAGTCTTACACATGTAGTTTATGACTCCGAATTGAGATTTTACTCGAAACGTCCAGATTTTTGGAAAAAAATCAAAATTATGAAACAACATTTTGACATTTAATTTGGAATCTACAAAACCGAATGCTTTGAAATCTTGCAGATGGTTTACAGTTATGATAAGCATGATAAAGTTTTATTCACAATATTTTTAGTTATCCCTTCCAAAAAATTGATGATGTCACCCCAAAATTTTGCGAATAAATTCCATCTAAAATGTACAAAATATGATGAATCTCTTCTTGTGATTTATCAGTTCATTCATATTTTTTTCATATGCATATACAGGTGAGCCAAAAAAATTAATGAATGCGTGAATTTATTTCATTGATTTAATCAGGAACTACAGAACCGAATGCTTGGAGATTTTGCATATGTTTTAAGGTTGTAAAAACATAATAAATTTTTAGTCAAAATATATTTGCTTGTCCCCTCGAAAAAATTGATGACGTCAGATCAAAAGTTTGCCGAATAATCCTATCTAAAATGTACAAAATATGATAAATCTCTTCTTGTAATTTATCATTCCATTAATATTTTTTGAATTTGCATATACAGGGTGACTCAAAAAATTTAATGAATGCGCAAATTTATTTTATTGATTTAATCAAGAACTACAAAACCGAATACTTTGAAATCTAATGCGAAAAAAAAAACATAGTAGGCATAGTAATGTTATTAGCTGTAAGGTATTTATACCGGGTGTCTGGAAAATGGCGGACTAACTCTCCGCTACGCTCTTAACAATCAACTGGTGAGTCTGGGAAAAATAGTAAAAAAACAAACAATTATTAAATCGAAATAAACACTGAAAAAATGGAACTGGATAAACGAAAAACTGATGTTAAATCGAGAAAATAAAAAATAAAAATCAAGAACTTCAAAAATTGAGGAAACCAAAAATTGAAAGATCGAGAAACTAAAAATTGAAAAATTGAAAAACCGAAAAAAAAACTGTGATATCAAAAAATTAGAAAATTGAAAAATTGCAAATCGAAAAATTGAAAAATTTGTAAGCTGAGATACTGAAAAATTGAGAAAATTAAAAACGAAAAATTGTGATATAAAAATTGGTCGAAGGTAAAAATATTTAGAAAATCTTAAAAGAATTCGACAAAATTCGAGAGAAACCTGAAGAATTGGAAAGCATATGACAGAATCCAAAATATTGTGGGAGAATCGGCGATAATACGGAATAACCCAAGAAAACCAAAATGATTTCGAGAGAATCCCAGGGAAGCCGAAAGAATAAGTATGGGAGAATTCAGAAAAAATCCGAGAAAATACGAAAAAATCAGAAAATAATTCTAGAAAATCCGAAACAGTCCGAAAAGAATTCAAATGAATCTGAGACTCCGGGAGAATCGGAAGGAATATCTAAGAATACGTGAGAATGGACAGGATTCGAAAGAATTTGATAGAATCCGAGAGTATTTAAGAGAATCCGAAATAATTTGAAAAAATTCGCGAGACTCCCCGAGAATCTAATTCGAAACAAACTTGAAGAATTCGAAAGTATAGGATAGAATGGAAAGTACTTTTAGAAAAAACCTTAACGATCCCGAAACAATACCGAAGAAGACGTGAAAATATCAGGACAAACCAGTAGAACCGGAAAAAAATCGAGAAAAAATACGAAATAATTCGGAGAAAATCCGACAGAATCCAAAAGAAGACAAAAGGAATCCTTAACAATGCGAGAGATTCCAACTTAATTATTTTCAACATTGTTCAATTTTTAATTAACCTTTCAACATATATCGCTTATAGGCTTATACAACTGTTGGTCGGTCTCGGTGTCGGTGTCGGGGTTCCACTGATATCCTGTTAGGCATTGTGGCCAGAGAGCTCTTCTTGTAATATAGTAAATTTTCTCGGACAAAATTCCTAACCAGCAAGAAATAATTGATAACAACAAATAACAAGTAGGCAAAAACAAGTAGGGCTCAAATAATAGGATTTTCTCATATACACATTTACATAGAACTTTCATGCATTTGCCCTAGAATCCGCCCTTTACTTATATTTTTTTTTCCATACACACATAAATCCGAGCTTTTGCCTAAATTTATGCATATTTTCCAACTTTCAGCTGCTAATTCCAGCCAGCTTAACACCAGCCAAGTTCCTTTATTTCGCGTGTTTAAATTTTCATTGCACGCCGCCAGCTTTTTACGCCGTGACGTTCAAAACGATCGTCTTTGACAAAGTTCCCCGAATTGCATGTATTTAGCTTATGCGCAAACTTTCAGCCTTTTTACAGCGCCATAAACCCGGTAAAGTCAGATAATTTCAGGAGAAGCGTCTCAACCGGTGCCACGTTTCACGCAATGTCTCCCCGTCCCCATTCTCTAGAATTTAGCCCGACTTTGTAAATCTCCGCGCTGATCGATTTCCATAAACAAGTAATTAATTCTGCTTGACATTTAAAAAACGTAACCCCGCAGAAGTGGCCTATAGGTCGAGGCTTCACGCACTGAGGTGAAGTCGATGATAGTTTTTGCCGGAGCACAAAAACTTGAAAAGTCAATTGGAGTCGTTCGGTCATGATGAATTCTTTATAATTTGCGTGGACGAAGACTGGAGTACGACGAGCTTCGATTTAACAGTTGGGTTATTGAAAAAGCGCTACGAATTTAGAAGGCGGCGCTCTGGAAATAGCATAATTAAATTTATTTTTACGTAAATTTATTTCGGGGAGGATAATAGAATAATTTAAGGCTGCATTGTTGCTACACTTCCGGTTATTTTCTCCCCTTCGAATCGATAAATACGCGTGTAAATCATTCTGCGGACGAGGAGTTTGATTGGGTTAAGAGGAATAAAGACGAGAAGCTGATGTGCTTTCAATTGAGAAAAGTTGATTTGGAGATGTTCGCGGTTCGTGTTGTTGATATTTTTAGCAGATTTGGTTAATTTGATTTAATGAGTAAGGAAATGGAGGGTTTTTGGTAGATGCAATTTCGTGGCCTTTGTTTTCGCTTCGCTTGTTATCGACATCCGCTGGATTTGACGTTTCATCACGATTTTTCATTTTAAATGTTTTACACCCGTCTTACTTATAACGGAAAAACACATTTCGGTGGTTTTCGGGTGGTATTATTCTTGTAAGAAGTGTTTTTAATTTTACTGGGATTTTTGCTTTACATGTTAATTTAATGTTAAAAAATCCCGCTTCTATGAAAAAACATAAAAATTTGTTGCGGTTTTTGTTTTCTAATAACCTCTATATAATAAAAATCAGTGGCGTAAATCACTCCGGCAGCTTTTTTTGACTTGAATTTTTCAATTGTTCAATTTTTCAGTTTTTAGATTTTGCAATTTTTGATTTGAATTTCGCAAGTTCTCAATTTTTAATTTTTCAATTTTTCGATTTTTAATTTTTCAAGTTTTCAGTTTATAAATTCGCATTTTTGTCTCGGTTTTTTATTTTCTTTGTTTTTTCAATTTTTTGGTTTTTCAGTGTTCTGATTTTATAACTTTTCTTTTTCTAATGTGAACTTTTTCAATTTTTGGAATTTTCAATTTTTCGATTTTCAGTTTTTCGATTTGCAATTTTTCGGTTTTCAATTTTTCGATTTTCCACTTTTAGATCTTTTGATTTTTCGTTCCTTCAATTTTTGTTTTACAGTTTGTCCAGTTTTCATTTTAAACATGAAATAATAATGATTTTTAAAAATTTTCACTTTTCAGTTTCACAATTTTACAATTTTTCTATTTTCAACTGTTGGATTTTCATTTATTCGACTTACCATTTTCATTTGTTTAAATTTTCGATTTACAATTTTTCGTTTGGAATTGTTATTTTCTTGATTTTTACAATTCTTACATTTTTGTGTTCCGATTTTATAATTTTCAATTTAAATTTTTTCAATTTTTTTCTTTCTTCCATTTTTCGATTTTTTTGTTCCTTCAATTCTATGACATGCAACTCTTCGAATTTTCCTATTTAAATTTTTGAGTTTTCAAATTTCTAACTTCTGGATGTTTCAATTTTTTCGATTTGCCGTTTCAGAAGTTTTCAATTTTTCCATTTTTCAATTTTTCATTTTCTAAAGATTTGCAAGTTTTTGCTTGGGTTTATTTTCTTCATTTTTCCAATTTTTCGATTTTTTCATTGTTTTGCTTTATAATTTTTCTTTTTTCGTTGTCAAATTTTTCAATTTGTGGATTGTTGAATTTTTCGATTAGAATTTTCCGATTTTTCAACTTTTGGATGTTTTAATATTTCATTTCTTCAATTTTAGGTTTTTCAATTTCAAGTTTTTTGAATTTTTCGTTTCGGTTTTTCATTTATTATAAATTTTTTTCAATCTAAATTTTTTGTTTCTTCAGTTTTTCGATTATCAATTTTTACATTTTTCATTTTCTTTACTTTTTCTGATTATTGTAAAGATTGAAGACCAAAGGATAAAGGACGAAGGATAAACCACGGAGGACGAAGGACGAAGGACGAAAAACGAAGGAATAAGGACGAAGAACGAAGAATAAAGGACGAAGGATAAAGGACGATAGATTAAGAACAAAGGATGGGTGACAAAGAATAAAGACGAACGATAAAGGACGAAGGATAAAGGACGGCGGACGAAGGACGAAGGATGAAGAACGAAGAATGAAAGACAAAGGATAAAGGACGAAAAATTAAGAATGAAGGATGGATGACAAAGGATAAAGACCGAAGGATAAAGGACAAAGAATAAAGGACGGAGGACAAAGAACGAACGACAAAGGACGGCTCAAGGACGAAGGATCAAGGACGAAGGATTAAGGACAAAGGACGAAGAACGAAGTATGAATGACGAAGGATAAAAGACGAAGGACGAAGAACCAAGAACGAAGGACGAAGGACGAAGGAAGAAGGAAGAAGGAAGAAGGAAGAAGGACGAAAAACGAAGGATGGAGGACGAAGGGCGAAGGACTAAGGACCAAGGACCAAGGACGAAGGACGAAGGACAAAGGACCAAAGACGAAGGACGAAGGACGAAAAACCAAGGACGAAAAACGTAGGACGAAGGACGAAGAAGGAAGGACGAAGGAAGAAGGAAGAAGGACGAAAAACGAAGGACGAAAAACGTTTTTGGATATTTCAACTTTTGGACTTGCATTTTTTCGAATTTCCAATTTTTGGGTGTTTGAATTTTTACATTTTGAAATTTTTTGATCTGCAATTTTTCTATTCTTTATTTTCTTTATTTTTTCTGATTTTATAATTTTATTTTCAATTTGAAATATTCTAATTTTTGAATTTTTCAACTTTTGGAGTCGCAATTTTCCGGTTTTCGGTTTTTGATTTTCCAATTTTTGGATGTTTCAATTTTTAAATGTTGAAATTTTTCGATTTGCAGCTTTTCTATTTTTCTTATTGCTTATTTTTTCTGATTTTATAATTTTATTTTCAATCTGAAATATTTCAATTTTTGGATTTTCCAACTCTTGGACCAGCAATTTTCCGGTTTTTAGGTTTTCGAATTTTCTTTTTTTGAGTGTTTCAATTTTTAGACTTTGAAAATTTTCAGTTTGCAATTTATCTATTTTTCATGTTTTTTTTTCTCTGATTTTTCTGTGATGTTATAATTTTATTTTCAATGTGAAATATTTCAATTTTTGAATTTTCCAACTCTTGGGCTTGCAATTTTTCGATTTTTCAACTTTTACTTTTTTTAGTTTTTTGTTTCTTCAATTTTTGTTTTACTATTTGTCTAGTTTTCATTTTAAATATGAAATAATAATAATTTTTAAAAATTTTTGCTTTTTCAATTTTACGATCTTAAAATTTTTCCATTTTTCATCTGTTGGATTTTCATTTATTCGACTCATCATTTGTCGATTATTAATTTTTCATTTATTTAAATTTTTCGTTTGGGATTTTTATTTTCTTGATTTTTACAATTCTTAGATTTTTGGTTCCGATTTTCTAATTTTTTGTTTTTTCAATTTTTCGATTTTTTTGAGTTTTTAATATTTTTTGTTCCTTCAATTCTACGACATGCAACTCTTCGAATTTTCATATTTAAATTTTCCAGTTTTTCGAATTTCTAACTTCTGGATGTTTCAATTTTTCGATTTGCAGTTTCAGGAGTTTTCAATTTTTCCATTTTTCAATTTATCATGGTCTCAAGTTCTTGATTTGCAAGTTTTTTCTTGGGTTTTTTATTTTCTTAATTTTTCCAATTTTTCGATTTTTCATTGCTTTGATTTTATAACTTTTCTTTTTTCCTTGTGAAATTTTTCAATTTTTGGAATGTTGAATTTTTAGATTTGCAATTTTCCGATTTTTCAACTTTTAGTTGTTTAAATATTTCGTTGCTTCAATTTTTCGTTTCTTGAATTTTTCAATTGTAATTTTTCTAGTTTTCATTTTAAATATGTAATAATAGTATATTTATTGATTTTTAAAATTTTTCAGTTTTTCAGTTTTAAGTTTTTAGAACTTTTTTATTTATTCGACTTTTCAATTTTTCGAGTTTTAAATTTTCCGATTCTCATTTCTTCAAATTTTCGATTTGCACTTTTTCGGTTTCGATTTTTCATAATTTTTTTTCAATTTAACATAATGACAAAGGATAAACACCGAAGGATGGAGGACGAAAGACGGAGGACCAAGGACTAAGGACGAAGGACGAAGGACGAAGGACGAAGGACGAAGGACGAAGAACGAAGGACGAAGGACTAAGGACGAAGGACGAAGAACGAAGGACGAAGGACGTAGGACAAAGGACGTAGGACAAAGGACGTAGGACAAAGGACGTAGGACAAAGGACGAATGACAAAGATGAATCTTTCTATCTAATATAATGTAAAGTTTATTAACGGTTAATATACATTTACATAGATTTATGTATTCCCAAAATTACTTATAGATATACAATTATTTAAAAGAAAAACAAACAAACAAAAGAAAGTTTTTGGATATTTGTAGTTTTAGATTTTGTAATTTTTCGATTTTCCAACTTTTGGACTTGCAAATTTTGCGAATTTCTCATTTTAGGGTGTTTTAATTTTTAGATTTTAAAATTTTTCGATTTGCAGTTTTTATATTTTTCATTTTCTTTACTTTTTCTGATTTTATAATTTTATTTTCAATTTGAAATATTCTAATTTTTGAATTTTTCAACTTTTGGACTCGCAATTTTCCGGTTTTCAGTTTTTGTTTTTCCAATTTTTGGATGTTTCAATTTTTAAATTTTCAAATTTTTTGATTTGCAATTTTTCTATTTTTCATATTGTTTATTTTATCTGATTTTATAATTTTATTTTCAATGTGAAATATTTCAATTTTTGGGTTTTCCAACCCTTGGGCTTGTAATTTTCCGGTTTTCAACTTTTCGATTTTCCAAATTTTTGGTGTTTCAAATTTTAGATTTTGAAATTTTTCGATTTGCAATTTTTCTATTTTTCATTTTCTTTATTTTTTCTGATTTTGTAATTTTATTTTCAATTTGAAATATTCTAATTTTTGAATTTTTCAATTTTTGATTTTCCAGTTTTTGATTATTTCAACTTTTGGATTTTGCATTTTCCGATTTTCCCACCTTTGAATGTTTACTTCTGAACTTGCAATTTTTCAAATTTCCAATTTTTAGATTTTGAAATTTTTCGATTAGCATTTTTTCCATATTTCATTTTCTTTATTTTTTCTAATTTTCTAATTTTATTTTCAATGTGAAGTATTTCAATATTTTCATTATTGAATTTTTGGACTTGCAATTTTCCGGTTTTCAATTTTTCAGTTTTCGAAATTTTGGATATTTCAATTTTTAGGTTTTGAAATTTTTCGATTTGCAATTTTTCTGTTTTTCATTTTCTTAATTTTTTCTGATTTTATAATTTTATTTTCAATTTGAAATACATATGTATTCTAATTTTAGAATCTTTTAACTCTTGGACTCGCAATTTTCCGGTTTTCAGTTTTTGTTTTTCCAATTTTTGGATGTTTCAATTTTTAAATTTTGAAATTTTTTGATTTGCAATTTTTCTATTTTTCATATTGTTTATTTTATCTGATTTTATAATTTTATTTTCAATGTGAAATATTTCAATTTTTGGGTTTTCCAACTCTTGGGCTTGTAATTTTCCTGTTTTCAATTTTTCGATTTTCCAAATTTTGGGTGTTTCAATTTTTAGATTTTGAAATTTTTCGATTTGCAATTTTTCTATTTTTCATTTTCTTTATTTTTTCTGATTTTGTAATTTTATTTTCAATTTGAAATATTCTAATTATTGAATTTTTCAATTTTTGATTTTCCAATTTTTGATTATTTCAATTTTTGGATTTTGCATTTTCCGGTTTTCCCACCTTTGAATGTTTACTTTTGAACTTGCAATTTTTCGAATTTCCAATTTTTAGATTTTGAAATTTTTCGATTAGCAGTTTTTCCATACTTCATTTTCTTTATTTTTTCTAATTTTCTAATTTTATTTTCAATGTGAAGTATTTCAATATTTTCATTATTGAATTTTTGGACTTGCAATTTTCCGGTTTTCAATTTTTCAGTTTTCGAAATTTTGGATATTTCAATTTTTAGGTTTTGAAATTTTTCGATTTGCAATTTTTCTATTTTTCATTTTCTTAATTTTTTCTGTTTTTATAATTTTATTTTCAATTTGAAATACATATGTATTCTAATTTTAGAATTTTTTAACTTTTGGACTCGCAATTTTTCGGTTTTCAGTTTTTGATTTTCCAATGTTTGGATATTTCAAATTTTAGATTTTGCATTTTTCGATTTTCCCACCTTTAATGTTTCCTTTGGAGCTTGCAATTTTTCGAATTTCCAATTTTTAGATTTTAAAATTTTTCGATTTGCAGTTTTTCCATACTTCATTTTCTTTATTTTTTCTAATTTTCTAATTTTATTTTCAATGTGAAGTATTTCAATATTTTCATTATTGAATTTTTGGACTTGCAATTTTCCGGTTTTCAATTTTTCAGTTTTCGAAATTTTGGGTATTTCAATTTTTAGGTTTTGAAATTTTTCGATTTGCAATTTTTCTATTTTTCATTTTCTTATTTTTTTCTGATTTTATAATTTTATTTTCAATTTGAAATACATATGTATTCTAATTTTAGAATTTTTCAACTTTTGGACTCGCAATTTTTCGGTTTTCAGTTTTTGATTTTCCAATGTTTGGATATTTCAAATTTTGGATTTTGCATTTTTCGATTTTCCCACCTTTAATGTTTCCTTTGGAGCTTGCAATTTTTCGAATTTCCAATTTTTAGATTTTAAAATTTTTCGATTTGCAGTTTTTCCATTCATTTTCTTTATTTTTTCTAATTTTCTAATTTTATTTTCAATGTGAAGTATTTCAATTTTTTCATGATTGAACTTTTGGACTTGCAATTTTCCGGTTTTCAATTTTTCAATTTTCGAAATTTTGGGTCTTTCAAATTTTAGATTTTGAAATTCTTCGATTTGCAGTTTTTCTATTTTTCATTTTCTTTATTTTATCTGATTTTATAATTTTATTTTCAATTTGAAATATTCTAATTTTTGAATTTTTCAACTTATGGAGTCGCAATTTTCCGATTTTCAGTTTTTGATTTTCCAGTTTTGGGATGTTTCAATTTTTAAATTTCGAAATTATTCGATTCGCAATTTTTCTATTTTTCATATTGTTTATTTTCTCTGATTTTATAATTTTATTTTCAATGTGAAATATTTCAATTTTTGGATTTTCCAACTCTTGGGCTTGTATTTTCCGGTTTTCAATTTTTGGATTTTCCAATTTTTGGGTGTTTCAATTTTGAAATTTTGAAATTTCTCGATTTGCAAGTTTTTCATTTCTCATTTTCTTAGTTTTTCCTGATTTAATAACTTTATTTTCAATGTGAAATACTCCAATTTTTGGGTCTTTCAATTTTTGGACTTGCAATTTTTCGATTTTCCAATTTTTCGTTGTTTCAATTTTTAGAATTTAAAACTGTTCAATTTGCAATTTTTCCATTTTTCATGTTCTATATTTTTGTGATTTTATGATTTTATTTTAATGTCTAATATTTTAATTTTTGGATTTTTCAACTATTCCACATGCAATTTTTCGATTTTTCAATTTTTGGGTGTTTCAATTTTTAGATTTTGAAATTTTTCGATATGCAATTTTTCCATTTTTTATTTTCTTAATTTTTTCTCATTTTATAATTTTATTTTCAATGTGAAATCTTCAACTTTTGGATTTTTCAACTTTTGGACTTACAATTTTCCGGTTGCCAATTTTTAGATTTTTTAATTTATCGTTTTTTCAATTTTAGATTTTTCAGGTTCTCGATTTTAAAATTTGCCGTTTCTTCAATTTTTTATTTGCACTTTTTCTAGTTTTCATTTTAAATGTGTAAATTATATTTTAAATTTTTTTACTTTTTCAATTTAGAATTTTCTCAGTTATGGGATTTATGAACTTTTTCATTAATTCGATTTTTCATGTTTTCGATATTTAATTTTTCGATTTATAATTTTCCAATTTCTCGATATTTAATTTCTCAATTTTTTGATCTTTCAATGTTACAGTTTTTCGACTTTACAATTTTGACGATTCTCTAATTTTTCGATTATACAGTTTTTGGGTTTTACAATTTTTCGCTTCGATTCATTTTTCTCCTTCGCTTGCAATTTTTCGGTTTTCCACTTTTTCGATTTTCCAGTTTTTTTTTCAAGTTTTCGAATAAAAAAACTGAAAAACTACAAAACTGTAAAACTGAAAAATTGAAAACGAAGAAACGAAAAAATATAAAATGAAAACTTTGAAAAATCTAAAAGTTGGAAATCAAGATCTTGAAAAATTGAAGAAACGAAACATTGAAGAATCGTCTTGAAAATCGAAAAAGTGGGAAACCGAAACAACGAAATATGTAAGTATTGAAATATTGAAAATTTAGCAATATTGCAAAACTGAAAATTTAAAGACTGAAAATTTGAAATATTGAGTAAACGAAAAATTAAAAACCGAAAGAAACAAACATTGCAATAGGAAATGAAAAAACGAAAAATTAAAATTTGAGAAACTGAAAATTGCAAAAAATCAGTCGAATAAACAACTAATTATGAAACCAAAACATAGAATTGTGGGAAAATTGAAAAATGACAGAAAAAAAATTGTAAGATCGAAGAAAAAAGGAAACGAAAAATTGTGATATCAAAAAAATTATCGAAGGTAAATAATCCAGATTTTTCGAAAAATTTAAGAAAAATTTTGGGGAAAATGGAGTGAGTTTTTTTTGATTTAATTAATAAAATAAATTCCCTCGTTCATTAATTTTTTTGAGTCACCCTGTACAAGTAATTCTAAAAATCGTGAGTGCATTGATAGACCAGAAGCATAGGGTCACAACGTTTTGCATATTTCAGAAAGGATTTATTCGGCACAAATTTTGAAATGACGTCATCAATTTTTTGAGAGGGGATAAAAGAGTAAATTTTGACCAACGATTTGCATTCGGTTTTGCAGTTTCAAAATTAAATTGCAAAATGTGGTTATACAATTTTGATTTTTTTTTCAAAAAATTTGAATGTCTAGAGGAAAACTCAAAACGGATTCATACATCACCAGTATAGGAAAACCTAATATACCTACATACAAAATTTGACAAGAATCATTTCATACAGACATTCAGACGGGAGTCCACTTTTTTGTGCTTTAGAGTTCATGAAACGTCCAGGACTTTCCCGCCCGTTTTTCGTCCACCCGATCTCCACTATCAACTTTTTGCTGTGCAGCGCAGTGGCGTTTCATTAATCGAATTACTTCAGTGGAAGGAAATTGTGAGGAAGCCATCGACAGGATAATGCAATCCCGAGTGCAATTAATCCGATCAAGCCTAGAGTGAAACTTTATTATGGCAAAATTGCAAGTGCTGACGAACTCGATAATCTTGTGCCCGAGAGCTGGGCGTTTAATATTCCGGCCTGAAAAAGTCGCAAGATTTATTCCTCTTTGTGTTGCGTCTCCACCGGGAAGAGGGAAGTTTTAACTTCGGCAAGGGGCAGAAGCCGTGAAGTCTGGTCTCAGTTAATTAATATTTTTGTGTAATTAAGTTTTGCGAGAATTTGTCGAAAATTTATTTTTTCATGAAAACATAATACAGTGTAATTTAACTTTCACTTGTTTAGGTACCACAAAATGCAAAATTTATAGTGTTAAAATTTTTAGATTGTAAGGAGTAAATACGTTTTTCAAATACAATTTCTGCGACTAGACAAACGTTTCCAGTGTCGTGGTTTACGGTTTCAAATCCAGTAAGGTGATTTTCTCCGGGATAATATGACAAAGCTGGGGCATCAAATTGTGTGCTTGGGAATATTTTATGCATTGAAGTTATGGCGGAAATTTAAAATGCATGCAAAGTGAAATTTTAAAATTTGGTGAAAATCTCTTGCAAACACTGTTTCATATGGCGTAATCTATGAATTTATGTGTGGGTTTTTGCTACCATAAACATATTTTTAGCTGTCATCTACTATTTTATTTGAGTTCGTGCGCAACAAATTTGTTGTGTGGTTGTGAAAAAGATAATTTAATTACTTTTATTGTGAAAAACGGGTGGTGATTTTTATTATTACACATTATGAGCAAACAGTTAGTTAAAATTCGTAGCACGTGTAAACAGCACAAATTATAGCTCTGTTTTTTTCGAGTTTACTGAGCATCTTTAAACCATTCCAAGTTTCCAATTCAACCACTATGCCTAGTGGAACAGGAAGTTCAAGTATTTATGTAAAAATTGTTCGAATCCGAAAAAAATTAGAAGAAGAAATTAATCAACTCAGAATTATTTCCGAGGTTTACGACAGATAAAAAGATAATGTACTTTAATGATTTTCAATGTAAAAGAACTTGAAGGTAACACCATGGTACAGAATTCTTGGATTTAGAAACCGTAAAAACAGCCGTTGTGAACATCGATAAAGATATAAAGATAAACTATTTAAATGTTCGATTTTTCAATTTTTAGGTTTTAAGTTTATCGAATTCTCTATTTTTCGTTATTTCAGTTTCTTGATTTTTCTATATTTCAAGTTTTTGGATTTTAGCATTTCTGACTTTTGGATTTTTAGATTTTTAGATTTTTCCATTCAATTTATAGATTTTGTAATTTTTTTTGTCCAAAAATCGAGAGATTGAAGAATCGAAAATTCGATAAATAGAAACATCCAGAAATTGAGAAACTGTATAACCAAAAAATTTAAAAATTGAGAAATTCGAATTTGTGATTTCTAATTTCTAGATTTTTCAATTTGTCGACTTTTCGATTCTTGTCTTTGTAGCCCCGATTTTTCAAATTTTCATTTTTTAACTTCTCTAGTTTTTTATCGAGTTTTTCAATTTTTCGATTGTTTAATTATTCGTTGTCTCGATTTTTTAATCTATCCATTTCCCAATTTTCCGATTATACAAATTTTCGATTTTTCAATTTTTAGATTTTCGCTTTCGAATTTTCATTTTTTGATTGTTGTGTTTCTCGATTTTTCAAATTTATTAATTTCTTAATTTTTCTATTTTTCGTTCTTTCAACTTCTGAGTTTTATTTGATTTTTCGATTTTTAATTTTTCGGTTTTTGTTTTTGGATTTTGTTTTTTTGGATTTTTCAGGTTTTCGATTTTCCAATTTATTTGACTTTTTGATTTCTTATTTTTAAATTTTCGACGTGTCGATTTCACGATTTTTAATTTTTTAGATTTTTTGTTTTTCGATTTATCAATTTTTCAGAAAGTTTAAAAATCAAGGCACTGAAAAACCGAAAAGCCGAAAAATCCAAAAATGCAGAAACTGAAACCCGCAAGATTGAAAATTGAAAAATCAAGAAATTGAAGTTTGTGATTTTTCAGTTTCTCTAGTCCTCAATTATTCGTTTTCTCGATTTTTCAATTTTCCCATTTTCCAAATTTTCCATTTTCAGTCTTTCAATTTCTCTACTTTTCGAATTTTTCAATTTTTTTCAGTTTAAATTTTAATTTCTATTTCAGTTTCTCGAATTTTCAATTTTTCTATTTCTTCCGAATTTTCAACTTTTTGGATTTCAGGATTTCTGACTTTTTCGATTAGATTTATCATTTTTTTTAAATCGACAGATTGAAAAATCCAAAAGTCCATAAACAGAAAGATCCAGAAAAACCGCTAAACCTAAAAACTGAAAGTTCGAGAAACTGAAATTTGTCGTTTTTGATTTTCTAATTTTTCAATTTTTAGCCTTTGCAGCTTTTCAATTTCTGAATTTTCCGAGTTTTAAAACTTTTCGATTTTTGTCTTCATCGTCCTCGATTTTTCGCTTTTTAATTTTTCTATTTCTCTGTTTTTCGCCTATTCAAATTTTCAATGTATCGATTTTTCCACTTTTTTAATTTTTCAGTTATTCGTTGTCCCAGTTTTTTAACTTTTCCACTTCTCAATTATTCGATGACACAAATTTTCGAATTTTCAATTTTTAGATCTTCCAATTTCTCAAATTTTTTAATTTTTTTATTGTTATGTTCCACGATTTTTCGATTTATCGATTTCTTAATTTTTAGATTGTTCGATCTTTCAATTTTTCAGTCTTTTGA
The DNA here is from genome assembly GCA_022388445.1 of Zophobas atratus. Lineage (NCBI taxonomy): Eukaryota > Metazoa > Arthropoda > Insecta > Coleoptera > Tenebrionidae > Zophobas > Zophobas atratus. The sequence goes on along the minus strand of CM039442.1, from coordinate 53,535,379 downwards.
TTTAATTTTTTCGGTTTATCGATTTTTGGATTGCTCTCTTTTTGAGATTTCGATTTTCCAATTAATTCGACCTTCTGATCTCTCGATTTTGCGATATGCCTGTCGACTTCACGATTTCTGAATTTTTCGATATTTTGGTTTTTCGATTTATCAGTTTTTTGATTTTTTGATTTTCCAATTTTTAGATTTTTCAATTTTTAAGAAAGTTAAAAAATCAGGACACTGATCAGTCAATCAATCAATCAATCAATCAATCAATTAATCAATCAATCAATCAATTCTTTATTGGTGTTAAAAACTACAGTTCATTTTGACTTGTTTAAAAAAATCGTCAAAAAGTCAAAAATTAAAAAGTTGAGAAATTGAAATTTGTGATATCTCGTTTTATTGCTTCTTCAATTATTTGTTGTCTCGGTTTTTCAATTTACTCATTATCCAATTTTCGGATTTTCAATTTTTCAATTTTTTAAATTTTCGAATTTTCAAATTTGAAAAATGAAATTGAAAAACCGCAAAACCTAAAAACTGAAAAATCGAGAAATTGAAATATGTGATTTTTCAATTTCTCCATTCTTCAATTATTTTTGATCTCGGTTTATTAATTTTACCATTTATCAACTTTTCGATTATACAAAATTTCGATTTTTAAATTTTTAGATCTATCAATTTTTTGAATTTTCAGTTTTTTGATATATTTAATTTCCTCAATTTTTGACTTCATAATTTTTCGTTTATTAGATTTCGGTTCATAGATTTTTAGATTGTTTTTTTGGATTTTCAGATTTCGCGATTTCTCGATTTTTCAAATTTTTGATTTTGTCTTTTTCACCCTCGATTTTTCGATTACTCTATTTTTCAATTACTCAAATTTTAGATTTTCCAAATCTTCGATTTTTCACTTTTTCGATTCTTCAATTGTTTGTTGTGTGGGTTTTTTAATTTTTCCAATTTCCAAGTTTTGATTCTACAAATTTTCGATTTTTCAAGTTGTAGTGCTATCAATTTTCCCAATTTTCAATTTTATGATATTTCAGTTCTTCGATTTTTCCATTTTTAGACTTAATTTTTCGACTATTTCATCTTTCAATTTTTCAGTTCTTCGATTTTTCGATATTTCGGATATTCGGTTTTTCAAATTTTCGATTTTTCTGTTGTTAAATTTGTTCAATTCTTTGATAAGTCAAAAAACTGAAAAGTTAAAAATTCCAAAAATCCAGAAATTGAAAAACCGTAAAACCTGAGAAATTGAAAAATCGAGGAATTGAAATTTGTGATTTTTTAATTTCTCCCTTCTTCATTTATTCGTTGTCTTGGTTTTTTAATTATTCGACTTCCCAACTTTTTCCTTATACAAATTTTTCAATTTTTCAACTTTTTGTTATTTCATTTCCTCGATTTTTTGATTTATCGATTTTTTGATTTTTCGACTTTTGATCTTGCAACTTTATTTTATCAAATTTTTGATTTTGTGTTTGGCCATCCCCGATTTTTCGATTTCTCTATTTTTCGATTATTTCAATTTTAGATTTTTCAACTATTCGATTGTTCACTTTTTGGATTCTTCAATAATTGTTTGTTGTCGGAGTTTTTTAATTGTTCCATTTTCCAGCTTGGCGATTATACAAATTTTCAATCTTTCAATTTTTAGTTGTTTCAATTTCTCGAATTTTCAATTTTTTCACATTTCATTTATTCGATTTGTTGATTTTTGGATATCTTAATTTGTCGGTTTTTCAAATTTTCGATTTTTAGTTTTTCAAATTTTTTCATTTTTCCATTTTTAGGTTTTTCAATTATTAAAAAAATTGAAAAATGAAGACACTGAAAGAACAAAAAGTCGATTTAAATGGAAAATTGAAAACTTGAAAAATCGAAAAATCCAAAAACTGAAAAGTTGAAAGACGGAATAATCGAAAAATTAAGAAATCTATAAATCGAAAGATGGAGGAACAGAACAAAAAAAATTGAAAATTTGAATAATTGAAAAATAGGAGAATCGAAAATTGAAACATCGAAAAATCGAAGACGATAGAAACAAGAATCGAAAAGTCGAAAAATCGGAAAATTCATAAATTTAAAATTCACAAAAGTTAAAAATTGAAAAATCGAGAAATTGAAATTTGAGGTTTTTCAATTTCTCGATTCTTCAATTATTCGTTGTCTTGGTTTTTTAATTATTCGACTTTTTCCTTATACAAATTTTTCAATTTTTCAGTTTTTTGATGCTTTATTACCTTTTCAGTTTTTCCATTTTTCTTTTTTAAATTTTCGATTTTGTCTTTATTATCCTCGATTTTTCGATTTTTCAATTTTTCAATTTTTCGATTTTTCAATTCTTCGTTGTCTGGGTTTTTCAATTTTTCCATTTGTCAGCTTTTCGATTATACAAATTTTTGGTTTTTCAATTTTTAGTTCCATCAATTTGTCGAATTTTCAGAGTTTTGACATTTCAGTTCTTCGATTTTCGATTTTCATATTTCGATTTTTCCGTTTCTAAATTTGTTCAATTTTTCGAAAATTCATCGAGAAATCGAAACTTTTGGAAGCCGAAAAATGGAGAAATCGAAGTGGCCCAAAATCGAACAATAACAATTTTGAAAAATTTAGAATCTAAAATAAATTATACATAAATCGGGAAAGTGAACAATCGAATAATCGAAAAACTGAAAAATCCGAAATTCGAAAAATTGGAAGATCGAGCAATCGAAACATCAAAAAAAAATTAATGAAAAAATCGAAAAATTCCCAAATTCGAAATTTTGAAAAATTTAAAATCGGAAAAACCAAGTTACCATGAAATCGAAAATTTGAAAAACTAAGTTGTCGAGACATCGAAAATTCTAAAAATTTAATTTTTAAAAAATATATAAAACGGGAAATTGAAAAATTCAAAAATCTGCAAATGTATAATTTTAAAAAATCGGAAAAATTGAAAAATCGAAAATTTGAAAAATTTGAAACATCGAGAAAGCGAAACTTCTGGAATCGAAAAAATGGAGAAATCGAAATGGCCCAAAATCGAAAAATAAAAATTTGGAAAATTTAGAATCTAAAATAAAAAAATAAAAATTTGAAAAATTTAGAATCTAAAATAAATTATACATAAATCGGGAAATTAAACAATTGAATAATCAAAAAACTGAAAAATTAACTAAAAATTTACACATTTAAAAATTGAAAAACTGAAAAATCGGGAACTTTAAAAACCTAAACATTGAAAAATCGTAAAATCAAGAATTTTAAAAATCGAAAAATTTATAAGCCGAAAAATCTAAAACCGAGAAGTCGAAAAATCTAAATTTTCAATCGAAAATCTGAACTTTAAAAACCGGAAATTTAAAAAACCGAAGAATTCAAGAAACCTGAAATTGAAGTGTTGAAAAATTCATTGATAAATCGAAAAGCCGAAAAATCGAATTTGAAAATTAACGACACAAATCAAAAAATTTGAAAAATTGAATTGAAAAATTAATTGTAAAATCGTAAAACTGAAATATTCGAAAATTGAAAAATCGAGAAATCCGAAATTTGAAAATCCAGAAATTGAAGATTCGAAAAAGTGAAAAATCCGAAAATCGGAATATTCGAAAATGCAACAATAAAAAAAAATTAAATCGAAAAACTGGAAAATTGAAAAAACGGGAAATCGACAAGTCGAAAATCCACAATTTGAGAAAAAATCGAAAAATTGCAAAACTGAAGTTACCAAAAATTGGGAAATTGAAAAATCGAAACATCGAAGAACTGGAAAACTGAAACATCGAGAAATCGAAACATGAAAAGATCGAGAAATCAAAAATTTGGAATGAAAATAAACCAATTAACCGAGAAATCGAAAAAACAGAAAAATTTAGAAACCAAAAAAAACATTTTTAAATCCCAAAACTGAAACATGTAAAAGCTGAAAAATGGAGAAATCAAAAGTGGAAAAGTCAAAAAATCGAAAATTAAGAAAATAGAACCATTGAGAACCTGAAACAATGAAACTTGAAAAATAATTGTAGAATTGAAATAATGAAAAATCGAAAATTTTGAAACGTCGGAATTTAAATAATGGAATAATTGAATCGAAAATTGAAAAATCAAAGAATTAAAAAATCGTAAAACGGAAATATCGAAAAATTGAAAAATTCCAAAACTGAAATGACGAAAAATTGGGAAATCGAAAAATTGAAAAATTGGAACATCGAGAAATCGAAACATGAAAAGATCGAGAAATCGAAAAATCTAGAAATTGAAAAACCGCTAACTTAGAGAATAAAAAATTGAAAAATGAGAAATTGAAAATTCGAAAATTTGTATAATCCAAAACTCCCTTAAAATATAGTCATATATTTAAAGCAGATAACCAACGAGATAAAATGTTCTCTCAGCAATCATAATAGGCTTAACTCAAGTGTTTAGATATTAGAAAATAATGTCTCATCATTAATTAATAATTAAGCTAGACTTTACATTTATTTAAATGTTGCTTGTCAAAAATGACAAGCTGAAAAAATAAACCACGCCTTGGACGTACATACTCAGTACATAATAGCATATTAACATATTATTTGCTGTTGGATCCTCTTTTATAATAAAGTAGCTTGTCATCATTGTTTCAAATCGAACATATGATGCCAAGCAGAGAAATCAATAATAACCGCAGCTGAAGCTCAAATACATTTACAATACGAAATAAAAGTCTTTTTGTTTCTTGAATAAATCACCCCCACGGACAAATTTTGTGGTTTCGTTCTATTGGTTTTCTTTTATAGGTCGAACTATTTGTAACCGATACAAAGAAAGGTTCCTATTAGTCTGAAAAGTAGTAAAATTTATGGAAGATATTGAAATATGGACTTTTTTTGTAACAACGTTTCGTCTTGTCATTTTCTGAGATCTTTCTCAAACTTAATTTAAAAAGTGAATTTTGCTTAAACTATTTTCTTAAATTAAAACAAAATTGGTGAACATTTTTTAAAATCAATTAGAGTAGAATTCTGGACGTTTTAGAATCACTAGAAATATCTGCGCCACGCTAGGCTACATCACCCTAAAAAAATATTAACCTGATGTGAAATATTATCTTTACTAATTTCGGTGTCTGCTAATCAATTCCTTTTTCGACATACCGCCGCCGTTGTAACCCCTAAACCTGTAAATCTCCCCAGCGCTCAACCCCAGCAATGTATTTCACAGATTTATCCGATCGGATTAACTCGGTTCGAACATATTATTTCATTCTAAAATGGCAGCGCGAAAGTGCAGCCGTTTATACTCTTTTTCGGGGTAATTAAACCAGCAGTTAAATTTAACCGGAAACGTTTAATTTCCCAGCAGCGCCGCGACTCCGGGATCCGGATTCGTTGCGACTTTTCCCGGCCGCAAAGCAGCGTTATTCAAAAACATCACCACGACAAGGTTTTAAGTCATTTGCGAGGATTGCCAAAGTTTTGCTAGTTTTAAGCCCGGGACCGGTCTCTAGTGGGCGGATTCAGGTGCCAGTTTCTTTGTCTTTTACGGTTCAACGCTTGTTTCGATTGTTTTTAAAATCTCGGGTTTCAATCATTTCCGCCATTATTGGGGCGCTTCGGGCGATTTGGAGATTTAGTGGAGTTTCATTAAATTTGTCCGGAGTTGGACTAAGCTGTGATTGTAGTTTTACTCTATGTAAACTTATTCTAATGGTCTGGATAACCCACTACGTGGGAGATAACTATCAACTTTATTAACTTTAATCCAGCCACTAGTTCATTTAGGTCATTGCAATAAAAGTAGTTTTTGTCGGTTAAAAAAACGTTTCAGGATAACACCAGATTTTACGGTACGTCTGTGGAAAGCAACTTCTATTAAGAAATATTGTCCACAATGTCGTTAGTGAATATTACAAAAAATAGTGGTCTTAAGTTGGATCCTTGAGATCTGATCAAAAATTTGACGTGACAGGTCAATACTTACTTACAGTTTTCTATTTTAAAATGACCTAAATGTTATATAAAAATATACTCTATAGTTGTGGTGTACGAATCCGTTATTGAGTTTTTTCCCTGAACGTCCAAATTTTCCCAAATAAAATCAATATAATATAATCGAATTTTACCACTAACTCAGGATATAACATGACTAATATGTAGGCATGCGAACCATGGGTCACACGTTCGTTGCCAAACTTGGCCTTTTCTTTTTTTTCTTTTGTGCTATGAATAGTATTAATCATTTTTGAATGATAAAATTAAGAATTCCATTTTCTCTAAAAAATATTTTGTTCGATTATGGCTTAATTAATATAATTTTTGTTCCCTCTTTTAAGGAGACAAAACTCAGTTAAATCAAAATAATTTCTACGTGGCATTCTTTCGATGAGTAAACATAAACACTTGAGTTAAGTTTGTTATTAGTGCTGAGAAGACATTTTACCGCGTTGATTATTTGCTTACAATATTTTTACAATTTTTTTAAGGGATTTTGAGATTGTTCAAATTTTCGAATTTTGAATTTTTTTATTCTTCAACTATTTGATTGATCGAATTTTCAATTGTCCGATATTTCAGTTTTGTGATTTTTGAATTTCTGAATTTACGGTTTTTCGAATTCTGAATTTTTCGATTTGAAAAATTAAGAAATTCAAAAATCGAAAAATCGAAGAACTGAAGGTAAAAAAATTGAAAAAGTGAAAAATCTACAAATGAATACTTAATTGAAAAACAGAGAAATCGAAAAATTGAAGGTGAGAAAGACAAAATCTAAAAATCAAAAAACTGAAAATTTGAAAGATCGAATAATTGAAAAATTAAGAAAACGAAAGATCTGAAAGTTAAAAAGTCGAAAATTTGTGTAATCGAAAAATTGGGAAATGGAAAAATTAAAAAACCGAATAACTGAATATTCGAAAAAGTGAAAAGTCTAAAAACTGAACAATCTAAAATTAGTATAATTGAAACATAGAAAAATCGAAAAATTGGAAACTCGAAAAACCGAAAAAAAGTAAAAAAACAGCCAAAATCATAAACCAAAAATCTAATAAACGAAAAATCTAAAAACTGAAAAGTTCGAAGACTGAATAGCAAAAAAATTAAGAAATCGATAAATCGAGAAATGAATAGAGGAAATGAAATATCAAAAAATTGAAAATTCGAGAAATTGAAGGATCTAAAAATTGAAAAATAGAAAATTTGTAAAATCGAAAAGTAGGGAAATGGGAAAAATTACAAAAACCAACACAATCAATGATTGAAGAATCGAGATATTGAGAAATCATTTTTAATTTTTTGATTTTGCAGTTTTTCCGTTTCTGGATTTTTGGATTTTTCAACTTTTCGGTTTTTAAATATCTTGATTTTTCAACTGCTTGAAAAATTAAAAAAAACAAACTAAAAATTGGATAATCGAAAAATCTAAAAATTATAAATCGAAAAATCGTGCAATTGACAGAGGGAAAGTTTGAAAATCGAGAAATCAAAAAGCCGAATAAATTGGAAAATTGAGAACCTAAAAAATCGAAAAACCAAAAAACAGGAAAGTTGAAACAACGAATAATCGAAAAATTAAGAAATGGAAAAATTAAATAATGGATAATAATTGTAAATTTGAATAATTGAAGAATAGCGAAATCGAAAATTGAAAAATGGAAAAATTGAGGACAAGGACAAAAACTAAAAAGTCGAAAAATCGAAAAATCCAGAAATTGAAAAACTACAAGTTCAAAATTGAAAAATCTAGCGTTTAAAAAATCGGAAATTTCAATTTCTCGATTTTTCAATTTTTAGGTTTTTGCCGTTTTTCAATTTTTGGATTTTCCTATTTTTCGATTTTTCGATTTTTCAATCTCTCCATTTTTCGACTTATAAAAAATTCGAAAAATCTAAAAATTGAAGAATTGAAAAATCGGAAAAGCGAAAAACTCGAAGTCGAAAAATCGAAAAATCGAAAAATCGAAAAACTGAAAAAACTGAAAAATCAAAAATCTAAAAATCAAAAAATCTAAAAATCAGAAATTGTGAAATCGACAGTGGTGAAGTGTGAAAAATCGAGAAATCAGACAATCGAATAAATTGGAAAATTGAAAACATGAAAAATCGAAAAATCAATAAACAAAAAAGTTGAAATATCAAATAATCAAAAAATTAAAAAATCGATAAATCGAAAGAACAATAAGAACAAAAGAATAAAAAATGGGAAATTCCGGAAATTGAAAGATCTTTTAAAAATTGAAAAATCGAAAATTTGGGAAATGGGAAAATTGGAAATGGAGAACGGCAAAGACAGAAATCGAAAAGTCGAAAACCCGGAAAATCTAGAAACTGAAAAAACACTAAAAACTAAAAATTGAAAAATCTAATAATTCAAAAATCGCAAATTTTGATTTCTCGAATTTTCAGTTTTTAGGTTTTACCGTTTTCATGTTCTGGATTTGTCTATGTTCGGCTTCTCGATTTTTCAATCTCTCGATTTTTCGACTTAAAAAGAATTGAAAAATGAAAAAAAACGAGAAATTGAAAAAAAACAGAAAACGTGGAAGCGGCAGAAAAATGGGAAGTTCAAAAAATCGAAAAATCAGAAAGTCGATTTAATTGGAAAATTGAAAACCTGAAAATTCGAAAAATCAAAAAACTGAAACGTTGAAAGATCGAATAATCGAAAAATTAAGAAATCAATACAATATAATCGAAAGATGGAGGAACAGAACAAAAAAATTGAAAATTTTTAAAAATCGATAAATTGAAAATTTGAATAATTGAAAAATAGAGAAATCGAAAATTGAATCATCGAAAAAACGAGGATAACAGAGACAAAAATTGAAAAGTCGAAAAATCGGAAAATCTATAAATTGAAAATCCGCAAAAGTTATAAATTGAAAATGTAGAAATTCCAAATTCCGTTTTTTTTTTATTTTTTGACTTTTTGATTTTTCAATCTCCCGACTTTTCGACTTAAAAAGTTTGAAAAATCTAGAAACTGAAAAATCGAAAAATCGAAAAAGGAATACTGAAAATTGAAAAGTGGAGAAATTGAAAATCTTAAAATTGAGAAATCGGATTTTAAATAGTCGAAAAATTGGGAATTAGAGAAATTGAAAAATCAAGTTTAGAAATAATTGAAAAATCGAATAATTGGGAAACTGAAAACCTGAAGGATCGCAAAATCAAGAAGCAGAAAAGTTGAAAGATCGAATACTCGAAAAATTAAGAAATCCATAAATCGAAAGTTGGGGGAACAGAACAATAAAAAAATTGAAAATTGGAGGGATTGAAACATTTAAAATTTGAAAAATCGCAAATTTGTATAATCGAAAAATTGGGGCATCGAAAAATCGAGGATGAAAAGACAAAAAACCAAAAGCTGAAAAAAATCGGAAAATCCATAAATTGAAAAGCCGCAAAAGTGAATAATTGAAGAAACTAGAATTTATATAGTCGCAAAGTTGGGAAACTGGAAAATTAAATAAACGATTCATTGAGAAATTTGAATAATTTCATTGAAAAATCGAGAAATCGGAAATTGGAACAACGAAAAATCCAGAAATTGAAAAACCTAAGTTCCGAAAGATCGATAAATTGAAAAACTGAAAAATGAAAAGATCGAATAGTCGAAAAATAAAGAAATCCAAAAATCGAAAAATCGAATAACTGAAATATCAAAAAACTGAAAATTTGATAAATCGAAGGTACTAAAAATTGAAAAATCGAAAATTCGTGTAATCAAAAAGCTGGGAATTGGAAAAATTTTAAAAATTCAGACAACGAATAACTGAAGAATCGAAAAAGTGAAAAAAATCTAAAATTTAAATAGCAGTAGGTAGTAAAAAATAGATCAATCGAAAAATCGAGGGTGAGAAACACAATATCGAATATTTGAAAAATCGAGAAATCGAAAATTCGGAAGTGGAAAAATTGGATAATCGAAATAAAGAAAAATTCAAAAATCGATAAACCAAAAATCCAACAAAAGAAAAATCGAAAAATTAAAAAGTGGAAAGGTCGAATAAACTGGAAAATCGGAAAATCCAGAAATTGAAAAGCCGCAAAGTGAATAATTGAAGAAACTAGAATTTATATAAACGCAAAGTTGGGAACCTGGAAAATTAAATAAACGATTAATTGAGAAATTTGAATAATCTTATTGAAAATTCCAGAAATCGGAAATTGGAACAACGGAAAATCCAGAAATTGAAAAACCTAAGTTCCGAAAGATCGATAAATCGAAAAACTGAAAAATTAAAAGATCGAATGGTCGAAAAATAAAGAAATCCAAAAATCGAAAAATGGAAGAACTGAAATATCAAAAAACTGAAAATTTGATAAATCAAAGGAACCAAAAATTGAAAAATCGAAAATTTGTGTAATCAAAAAGTTGGTAATTGGAAAAATTTTAAAAATTCAGACAACGAATAACTGAAGAATCGAAAAAGTGAAAAAAATCTAAAATTTAAATAGCAGTAGGTAGTAAAAAATAGATCAATCGAAAAATCGAGGGTGAGAAACACAATATCGAATATTTGAAAAATCGAGAAATCGAAAATTCGGAAGTGAAAAAATTGGATAATCGAAATAAAGAAAAATTCAAAAATCGATAAACCAAAAATCCAACAAAAGAAAAATCGAAAAATTAAAAAGTTGAAAGATCGAATAATCGAAAAATTAAGAAATGGTTAAATCGAAAACTAAAGGAATAGAACAATAAAAAAAATTAAAATTCGAGAAATTAAAAGATCTGAAAACTGAAAAATCGTAAATTTACATAGTCGACAAATTGGGAAATAGAAAAATTAAAAAATCAGGTTTACGAATAATTGAAAAATCCAAAAAGTGAAAAATGGGAAATTGAAAAATTTAAAATTTAAATAGGTAATTGAAAAATGGAGAAATGAAAAAAAGAAAAAATCGAATTGAAAAACTGAAAAGTAAAAAATCACAAAGAAAAATCAACCTGACCTGACCTGACCTGCCAAGACCTGACAATCATCAAATCACCGCTCTGAGTGTGAGGGAAATACTGTATAAATTTTTCAGACCAATTTTTTTAAGTATAAATTATATTATATTACATTTAAATTAAGATATTATATTTATTTTTAATATTATGATTATGAATTTGTATTTCTTTTATATTATGTTACTTATTAGTTTATTGTTAAATTATATATTTTTTTTAACTTTGAACAAAATTATAATTTACTTCAATTATATTTTGTTAGCTCTAAATTTTGCCATCCATACCCATATCCCTAACTACTTAATAGATTTAATGGTATTAGTAGCTAGGTTTTTTGATGTGCCTATTCACATCGTACTGATCATGTTAATAAAAACTAATTCCATTAGATCATTCCAATGAAAGTAGTTTTTATCAGTTAGAAAAAACCTTTCAGAGTAATGTCAGATTTTACGGTACGTCTGTGAAAAACAACTTTCATCAAGAGATATTGTCCACAATGTCATTAATGAATTTACAAAAGATAGTGGTCTTAGTTTGGATCCTTGAGGTCACTCATATCAAAAAGCCTTATTATTTGTCGACTAGTATTGTTATTATTGTCTGTCCTGCGTTGTCAAACATAACCCAATAACACCCTTGAATCTCAGCCAAGTAGTGTACACTCTAGTTCCAGCATCTCCCCATCAAGCACGTCTCCCCCATCCACGTCATTTAGTCCAATTATAAAACTTATGCAGTTTTGAGCGCGAGGCCGGTCTCCAGTGGACGGATTTAGGTGCAGAGCCAAGTCGTGGTTGTTTGCCCCTCGGCGTGTACAGTCGCGACCGCCTGATCAATAGTGTGCTGCGGAACACCACATGTCTGCATAGACAACATTGTTAACTCGAATTCTTGTCGATTGACCTCGAATCACCGTCTGGCAAGTCTCGGGGGTTCTCCCCGAAGGAGAGCGGGATTTCCTCGAATTATTCGGATAGATTAAATTTGTCAAGGGCGGAAAAAATGGCCGGGGCGGCTTTATAAATGGACCGCGTGTTCGCGATGACAAGTTGGAGAAGGAATATTAATTTCCGTCTGGAATGTTATGTTTTTAGTACTGCTATGCATACATTATGTCCCTGCGGCGGCTTGTGTGTCAACATGTTTTTTGTTAGGAGGTTATACATATTAAGTGATTTTGTTCGCGTTGCATATTTTATTGGAGTTTTCATTATTTAGAAGGCGAGGCGGTAGGCTGGGTGTGTGTGTATTGTGTGAGGGTGGTTTTTCACACCTGATCTCAAGCTGTGAGTGATGGCTGAACGAAGCAAGTGCTTAAAAATTAATTTTTTTCATCACTTGTAACATTGTTGATGATTGATGTGTTGTATATGCTATTTTTTAATAAAATAATGACTTTTTTGACGGAGTTCTTGTACATAATAATTTGACAACACATATTGTGATACTCATATAATAGAGGGACCAAATAATGCTTTTGTGTGAGAATCGTATGACTCTATATTTAACAGTTATTTAAGTATATAGTTGCTTTTAGACCACGTGATGAAGCTACTTAAGTCTTCTCGTAATATTTAGTTAACTGGACCAAGAAGAGATCCTTGTGGCACATTTCATGATACTTCAATGCAGCACGGCTTCATGTCATGTAATTTAACAAATTGTTGACGATTGCTTAAATAAGATTTAATCTACTAGAGAAAAACAATTCTTTTATCGTTAGTTTTGCAATGCACGTGTCAGAATTGACATACGTATCCTTGCTGAAAAATTCGTTGATCCGAACATTTTCAAATAGGAAAACTTGCTAAAAATCCGAGCATAACATTCCCTTTTATCAATGCATTAATATTTCTTCTCACGTTTTCTTCGGTATCCTTTCGGATTCTCTTCGGATTCTTACGTTATTTTTCGGACTTTCTCAGATTTTCACGGAACCTCTGGAACCCTCTGGGATTTTTTCGTGCCTTTTCGAATTTTTTCCATACTCTCGAATTTTTTCCGAATTCTCTCATATTCTTTCGGATTCTCTAGAATTCACATTGATTCTCCCAGATTTTTTCGAACTCTTCAGGACTCTTTTAAATTCTATTAGATTCTATAGAATTCTTTCCAAATGTGACGGATTGTTTTCGTATTGTCACGTATTTTGGGTATTTTTCCGGATTTTCTCGGATTCTAGTGAATTCTCACGGATTTTCTGGAATTCTTTCGGATTCTTCCAAACCGTCCCGAATTTTTTCCGGACTCTCAATTTTTTTCGTATTCCCTAAAATTTTTTCCAAATTCTCTCACTTTGATTCTCTCGAATCTTTTAGTTTTCTCTCGTACTCTTTCGGATTCTCTCGTATCATCTAAAAATTTAGTTAGATTCTCTCTCCGTGTTAAGGATTCTTTTCGCATTCTTTTGGATTTTGTGGAATTTTCTCGACTCATCTAAAATTCACACGGATTCTTTCCGATTCTTCCGGATTCTAGCGGATTCTTTTAGAATATTTTGAATTTTCTAGTGTTCTTTCAAATTCTTCAGGCTTGCTTCTGATTCTCTTAGATTCGCTACAATTTCGGATTCTCTTCGGATTGTGTCGGATATTCTAGAATTATTTTCAGATTGTTTTGGATCCTTGCGAAGTTTTTTTGATTCTCGCAGATTCTGACGCATTCGCTGGAATTCTCTAGGTTTCTTTCGTATTTTGTCGATTTTTCTGGACGCTCGAATTTTTTTGTATTCTCTAGAATTTTTACCGTATTCTCTAGAATTTTTTCCGAATTCTCTCATATTCTCTCGGATTCTTTAGAAACCGCATTGATTCTCTCGAATTTGTTAGTTTTCTCTTGTATTCTTTCGGATTCCTTCGAAGTGTTTAGGATTCTTTTCGTATTCTTTTGGATTCTCTAGGAGTTTGTCGTATTTTCTTGATTTTTTTCCGGTTTTAGCAGATTCTCTAGGAGTCTCCCAGATTTTTTCGAATTTTTCAGGACTCTCTTAAATTCTCCTGGATTCTATAGAATTATTTTTAACTGTGTTGGATTGTTTTCGTATTGTCACGTATTCTTGGGTATTTTTCCGGATTCTCTCGGATTCTTTTAAAGTTTTCCGGATTCTCGTGAATTCTCACCGATTGTATGGAATGTTTTCGGATTCTTCTGCACCTTCCCGAATTTTTTCCGGACTTTCAAATTTTTTCATATTCCCTAGAATTTTTTCCAAGTACTCTCACTTTGATTCTCTCGAATTTTTTAGTTTTCTTTCGTATTCTTTCGGATTCTCTCGGATCATCAAAAAATTTAGTTAGATTCTCTCTCAGTGTTAAGAATTCTTTTCGCATTTTTTTTGGATTTTGTCGTATTTTCTCAATTTTTTTCCTGTTATATCGGATTCTCTAGAAAACTCCCAGATTTTTTTTGATTCCTTCAGGATTTTCTTAAATTCCCCTGTATACTATCGAATTGTTTAGAACCCTGTAGGATTGTTTTCGTATTGTCACGTGTTCTTCGGTATTTTTCCGGATTCTTTCGGAGTCTCATTTCATTCGGATTCTTTTCGGGTTGTTTAGGATTTTCTAGAATTATTTCCGGAAATCTCTCGGATTTTTTTCGTACTCTGGAGAATTCTTACCGAATTCTCTCATATTCTTTCGGATTCTCTGAGATTCTCTCGAAATCACTTTGCATTTTTTAGTTTTCTCTCATATTCTCTCGGAGTACCTCGGATCTTCTAAGAATTTTGTTGGATTCTCTCGCATTGTTAAGGGTTCTTTTCGTATTCTTTTGGATTCTGTTGAATTTTGGATTCTCTAAAATTCACTCTGATTCTTTCGGATTATTCTAGATTCTAGCGGATTCTTTCAGAATATTTTGGATTCTCTCGCATGCACGCACGCTCTTGGGATTCTTTCGGATGCTGGCAGTTTGTTTCGTATTTTCTTTACTTTTTCGGGTGCTATCAGATTCTCTAGGAGTCTTTTGATGTGTTTTCGAATTCTTCCAGATCCTTTTAAATTCTCCCGGATTATTTCTAATTCTATCGAATCTTATCGTTTTGTTTTCGTATTTTTATGCATTCTTCGGTATTTTTCCGATTCTTTCAGTCTCGGATTTTTTCGGATTTTTTTTTGGATTTTCGGATTTTCTAGAATTATTTGTTATTATTATTTTTTCAGATTCTTTCGGATTCTTTTGGAATTTTCCGGATTCTCGTGGATTCTAATAAATTTTCTGGAAATCTCTCAGATTCTTTCATATTTTCCCTGATTTTTCCGAATTTTCTTATATATTTTTTGGATTCTCTAAGATTCTCTCGAAGTCACTTTGGTTCTATCGGATTTTGTCGTATTCTCTTGTATTATTTAAGATTATTCCGGATTCTAGCGCATTCTTTCAGCATATTTTGGGTTCTCTCGTATTCTTTCGAACTTTTTAGTTTTCTCTCCTATTATATAGAATTCTTTCTAATCCTATAGAATTCTTTTCGCATTCTTCGGTATTTGTTGGCATTTTCTCGAAATCCCAGATTCCCTTGGATTCTTTTCGGAATGTTTCGGATTTTCTAGAATCATTTTCAGTTTCTCTTGGATTCTTTTCCGAATTTTCCAGATTTTCGCGGATTCTCAAGGATTCTCTGAAATGCTCGGACTTTTTAGTTTTCTCTTGTATTCTTTTCGGATTATTTCGGATTTTCTAAGAATTTTGTTGGATTCTCTCCACAATGTTAAGGATTCTTTTCGTATTCTTTTGGATTCTGTTGGATTTTCTCGACTTATCTTCGGATTCTCTAATATTAACTTGGATTCTTTCGAATTATTCTGGATTCTAGCGGATTTTTTCAAAATATTTTGGATTTTCTCGTATTCTTTCGAATTCTTCAGGTTTGTCTTGGATTCTCCCGAATTCTCTTAGGATTCTGTCGGATTTTGTCGTAATTTCTCGAGTTTTTCCTTTTCTATCAGATTCTCTAGAAGTCTACCGGTATGTTTTCGGATTCTCACGGAGTCTCAGAATCATTCGGGTTTATTTCGGGTTGTTTCAAATGATCTCGAATTTTTTTTGGTTCTATCAAATTCTCTAAGAAAATCTCGAATTTTTTTCGGATTTGTACTGATTCTTTTAAATTCTCTTGGGTTCTATAAAATTTTTTTAAATCTTATGGAATTGTCTTAGCATTCGCACGTATTCTTCGGTATTCTTTCGGATTTTCTAGGAGTGTTGAATCCCTTCGGATTCTTTTCGGATTTTCAAGAATTATTTTCGGGTTTCTCTCAGATTCTTTCGAAGTTTTCCGGATTTTCGCGGATTCTCACGGATTCTCTAAAATTCTCCCCAATTGTTTCGTATTTTCTAGATTTTTTTCCGAATTCTCTCGTATTCTTTCGGATTCTCTTAGATCTTCTAAGAATTTAGTTGGATTCTTTCACATTATTTAGTATTCTAGTAGATTTTTTCAGACCATTTTGGATTCTCTCGTATTCTTTCGAATTTTCAAGGGATTCTCTGTCGTATTTTCTCGATTTTTTCCGGTTCTATCATATTCTCTAGGAGTCTCGGGATTTTTTCGAATTCTTCCGGATTCTTTTAAATTTTTCCGGATTCTATCGAATTCTTTCGGATTGTTTTCGTATTGTCACGTATTCTTCGGTATTCTTTCGAATGCACTCGGAGTCTCATATTCTTTCGAATTATCTAGAATTATTTTCGGTCTCTCGGATTTCCTCGTATTATGTAGAATTTTTTTTTGTTCTATCAGATTCTCTAGAAAAATTTCAAAATTTTTCTAAATCTTTCGGATTCTCTTCAATTTTCTCGGAGTCTTGGTTTCTTTCGGATTCTTTTTGGACTGTTTTGGTTTTTTAGTTCTTTCAGATTCCCGTGGATTCTCTAGAATTCTATCAGATTCTTTCATATCTTCTCGAATTTGTTCCTGATTCTTCGGATTTTTTCGTATTTTCTCGGATTTTTTTCTGAATTCTTCCATATTCTTTCGAATTCTCTGAGATTCTTTCGAAATCACTTTTGATTCTTTTGAGATTTTTTCGTATTCTCTCTTATTCTATCAGATCATTCCGGATTCTAGCGATTCTCTCAGAATATTTTGGATTCTCTCGTATTCTTTCCAATTCTTCAGGTTTCTCTCGGATTCTATTGAATTTTGTCGAATCCTTTCGGATTCTCTCAGGTTCTTTCGTATCTTCTTTAGGATTGATTGATTCTTTGGGATTCTCTAAAAATCACTTTGATTCTCTCGTATTCTTTAGGATTCTTTCGTATTCTATCTGTTATTCTAAAAGTTTAATCGAATTTTCTCGTATTGTTTAGGATTCTTTTCGTATTTTTTTAGATTCCGTCGAATTCTCGCTAATTATGTTTGGATTCTCTCAAATTCACTCGGTTTATTCAGGACTCTCACGGATTCTCTCAGAATATTTTGGATTCTCTAGTATTCTTTCGAATTCTTCAAGTTTCTCGCGGATTCTATAGAATTTTTTTAATCCTTTCGGATTCTCTCAGGTTCTTTCATATCTTTTCGGAATTTTTCGTATTGTCGATTTTTTTTCAGGATCCTCTCATATTTTTTAGGATTATTTAGGATTCTCTAGACATCACTTTGATTCTCTCGTATTCTTTGGGATTCTTTCGTATTCTATCTGGTATTCTAAAAATTTAGTCGAATTTTCCCGTATGGTTTAGGATTCTTTTCGTATTTTTTTAGATTCCGTCGAATTCTCGATAATTATGTTTGGATTCTCTCAAATTCACTCGGTTTATTCAGGACTCTCACGGATTCTTTCAAAATATTTTGGATTCTCTCGTATTCTTTCGGATTCTCTGAGATTTCTTCGAAATCACTTTTGATTCTTTTGAGATTTTTTCGTATTCTCTTTTATTCTATCGGATCATTCCGGATTCTAGCGATTCTCTCATAATATTTTGGATTCTCTAGTATTCTTTCGAATTCTCCAGGTTTCTCGCGGATTCTATAGATTTTTTTAATCCTTTCGGATTCTCTCAGGTTCTTTCATATCTTTTCGGATTTTTCGTATTCTGTCGATTTTTTTTTCAGGATTCTCTCATATTTTTTAGGATTATTTAGGATGCTCTAGAAATCACTTTGATTCTCTCGTATTCTTTGGGATTCTTTCGTATTCTCTCAGTTGTTCTAGAAATGTAGTCGAATTTTCTCGTATTCTTTAGGATCCTTTTCGTATTTTTTTGGATTGCGTCGAATTCTCCCTAATTATGTTTGGATTCTCTCAGATTCACTCGGTTTATTTAGGACTCTCATGGATTCTTTCAGAATATTTTGGATTCTCTCCTATTCTCTGAGATTCTTTCGAAATCACTTTTGATTCTTTTGAGATTTTTTCGTATTCTCTCGTATTCTTTAAGATCATTCCGGATTCTAGCGATTCTCTCAGAATATTTTGGATTCTTTCGTATTCTTTCCAATTCTTCAGGATTCTTTTCGTATTTTTTGGATTCCGTCGAATTCTCGCTAATTATGTTTGGATTGTCTCAGATTCACTTGGTTTATTCAGGAGTCATGGATTTCTTCATAATATTTTGGATTCTCTCGTATTTTTTCGAATTCTTCCGAATTCTCTTAAATTCTTTGGGATTCTATCGAGTTTTTTCGAATCCTATTGGATTGTTTTGATATTCACACATATTCTTCGGTATTCTTTCGGATTTTCTCTCGGAATCTCAGATTTTTTCGAACTGTTTCTATTTTTCAGGATTCCCTCGAAATAACTGTGATTCTATCGGATTTTGTTATATCCTCTCGTATTCTTTCGGATTCTTTCGTATTCTCTCCGATCTTATAAAAATTTAGTCGGATTTTTTCCGTATTCTTTTGGATTCTCTCGAATTCTCTCGAATTATGTTCGAATTCTAACAGATTCACTCGGATTATATCGGGTTCGCGTGAATTCTTTCAGAATATTTTGGATTCTCTTGTATTCTCTCTGATTCTTTTGGAATTTTCTCGGATTTTTTCGTATTGTTCCGAAATTTTTCCGGTTCTATCAGATTCTGTCGGAGTCTCTTTAATTTTTTTACATTCTTCTGGATTCTCTTAAATTCTCTCGAATTCTCTCAAATCTTATCGGATTGTTTTCGTATACACACGTACTCTGCGGTATTTTTTCAGGTTCTCTTGGGATCTAATATTTTTTCGAATTGCTTCGGATTCTTTCCGGGTTTTTCGGATTTTCAAGGATTGTTATGAATTCTCTGCAATTATGTTTGGATTTTTTCAGAACATTTTCGGATTCTCTAGAATTTTTTCGTGTTTTCTCGAATTTTGTTCCGCTTCTAACAAATTCTCTTGGAGTCTCTCAGATTTTTCCGAATTTTTCTAGATTCTCTTAATTTCTCCCGGATTCTATCGAATTCTTTCGAATAAAATCTGATTATTTTCGTATTCTTACGTACTCTTCGGTATTTTTTTGAATTCTTGTCGCATTGTTTCGAATTTTTTAGAATTAGTTTCGGATTCCCTCGGATTTTTTTTGGAATTCTATCGAATTCTTTAGAATCCTATGGTATTGTTTACGTATAGTAAAGTATTCTTCAGTATTCTTTCGTATCTTCTCGAATTCACTTTAAAACTGATGCCGTTTAATATGTTAATTGTAATTTTTGTCTATTCAGGTTTAAGTGAGTGTAATGACAAAGTGTTTTTTTTTAGAGAATTTCGTATTAGTTTTTCAACTATTTTAGGTAAATTACGCAAATTACACGCAGTGATTTAAACTGATATTTTGAATGCAAATCTCCATTTGACGCAATACACACTAAAATAATGCATCTGATTACCGTTTATATCAAAACTAAATATTATTTCTAAAAATGTATCCGCAAAGTGATTTTAATTTTGTTTTGGCGAAGTTTATTCCCTACTTGAATTGAACGCAAACAATGATGGAAGAGCAAAGCTAATAAATACCAGGTGAAACATGAGCAATAAAAACACTGCCTGTTGATCGTGTAAACATGTGTCAAGCATATAAAATGTTGCTTCTGTTAGTTTTGGCGCAAGTAAAAATTTCACAAAATCTTAGATTCCAGAATTCGTGACAATTTTACTACTAAATCGATTTCTGCATTTAACAGCACACAGCGCCTGCGCCGTGCGTTCCGCAGGAAGTGACGTCAACTTACATTCCCCGAAAGATATCTCCCGAGGACGTATTATCACAAATTAGCATTAAGTGACTCCAGTAAGTGCTAATTAAGTAGTTTCCCACAGCCTGACGACGTAATAAACGAAATTAATTTGTACATTATTTGTCTTCTTAGCTGTTTGATTAGTATCTACGCTAATGCAGGTAGTTATATAACTGGAAGTGGGGGCTTTTGATGTGTTGATTAATATTACCCTGCATTCAAAGGGAAATCTCGAACAATTAACATGTTGTATACTTGACAGCGCCGGATAAGTTATGAGTACGATATCCCTGAATAGATGCCATTATTTATAAATTACTTCAGCATAGATTACTCCACCTATCACGCAGTCGAAATTTCATCCGAAACGCGTGTCATGCGGTAATCTAAAGAAAAGTACCGAGCCAGCAAACTTATCAAAAAATTCCATCGACTGCGCTTTGTAATAAGTCCGCGTGTTCATTGTTCGGGAAAATTTGCATACCGCACTGATGTGAAATAAATTTTGGCCTAATTCCTGGCATTGTCGTAACGACTCATGAAAATTATATTACTACGGAGAACGTAAACTGAATCACGTACAACTGATAGTTATTTTGGTACACGGACTGTAATACGTTTTATTGATTTTAGTGCACTTGTCCGAATTTCGACGTAATAACCCGGCGCATCCACCATTTCGCATTGATTTAATCCGCTTTGACACGCAGATTCGTAAATCTGTCAGTCCGAAAACGAGAAGATGGTATCTTTGTTCTGATTCGGAATGGCTGCGGGTTACGTTTTGAGTTGGTTGTCACAATGTTGTGACAAAAGTGAAATTTGATTGTCACTGGAATTCTCGTTTTCCTTGGTGTTGTTTGTTTGACCTCATTTTATCAAAAACTGCATGCAATTTGATTAAACTTCGTCTGATGCAATGGAAAACTGGATCGGAATATGTAGTTTGGCATTTTGCGCACTCACTAAAATAACGTTGCTGATATTTAGTTATTTTACACTTGATTTAGCGCAATGGTTATTTATGATAGGATTTTAATAAAAGAGCGGTTATTTTCTGAATCAGGAAGTCTGAAATAAGGTGGAGGCCGAGTTGAAGACCTTGTGATTATAATAAATCGATTGTTACAAGGGTGGCATGCATTATTCTTGGTAGAAAATTAATGAATCCGAGAAACAACAAACAAGGAAATGAGTTGTTTTGGAATTTGTGACTTTAATCTAAATAAATACATAAATCGTTGTTTGGTTAGCTGTTAAATTCTACGAAGAATTTTTTCGTTCGTCAGTTGTTGGCCATTTATTTTTTTTTCGAGTTCTCGAATATTCAACTTTCGAAATTCCGATTTTTCGATTTTCCGATTTTATTTTTCAAATATTTGATTAATCGAATTTTCGATTTTTCGGAGTTGTTGTTTATACCACTGGTTTTTACTTTATAGAGGTCAAGTTCTGTCGGAATAACCTTTTTTTTTGTATTTTCGTTTTTTTACAGTTTTTGTCTTTTGCAGACTTTTATTGCTTATTTTGACTCCCTTTTTTGATGAGTTTTTATCAATTTTTTGTCACACTTTTTGATCGTTTTTTTTTTTGTACATTTTTTAACTTGTTTTTGAATTTTTCCACTACTGCTCATAGCTTTTCTGGCTACATTTTCTTAAGTGGTTTTGTAGCGTATCCTTTATTTCCCCCTTTTCACCCCTATCGTTTTTTTTATTCCTTTTTTATCAAGTTGTTCTATTATTTTGTCACATTTTTTATCAGTTTTTTGTAGTATTTTTTCCTGTTTTCATCACATTTTTGTCCGTTTTCGCTCGTTTTACAGTTTTCTCCCTTTTTTGGCTCGATTTTTTATAGAGTTTTTGTTCATTTTTATCAAACTTTTATTGGCTTTTTATATTTGTGTTTTTTTTTCGTATTTTTGCAACTTATTTTCGCATTTTGTTGTTGCTTATTTTGGTACACTTTTTTAGCGCTTGTTTGTAGCGTTTATTATACTTTTTTTGGTCTCTTTCTGTGAATTTTTTGTCGCTTTGTTGGCCATTTTTTTTTTGTATTTTTTGAAGGTTTCTGCTTTTATATATTTTTTTGTAACCTTTTTGACTCCCTTTTTTAAGTTTTAAGTTTTTATGTGCGTGTTTTTATATAATTTTCTGCGTGGTACTTTTTTTGACTCCACTTTTTGATCTTTTTATTGTTGCGTTCTTGTAACTTTTTTGATGCCTTGTTTGTCCTCCTTTTTATCGGCTTTGTTGCTTTTTGTCCCTTTTTCTCCCCTTTTGTTGTGGTTTTTTGTCGGATTTTTGCCACTTTTCGTCGCTTTTTTGCATTCCGTTTTTGTCTCTTTTTTGCTCTCTTTTTTTAAGTCCCCGTTTTCGACATCTTTTTTAAATATTTGTTTGTCGCCTTTTGTGATTTTTACACCTTTTTCTTGTTTGGTTCCTTTTTTTATCGGTTCTTTTTCCTTTTTTGGCAATTTTCCACTATTATTCATAGCTTTCTTACACTTTTTTGATGTCATTTTCTTAAGTGGTTTTGTTATCGTATTCCTTATTTTGTAATTCCTTTGTTATAAACTTAATTCTGCCATTTTTTTTTATCGTGTTTGCTGCCACTTTTCGTCGCATTTTATTGTTTTTCTTATCAGTTTTTTGTCTATTTTTGGCTAATTTTTTTATGGATTTGTTCCCTCATTTTTATCATATTTTTGGTGCGTTTTTTTTTTGTTGTGTTTATTATAGTTCTTTTTGTTTCCTTTTTTTGGATTTTTTGTCATTTTTGTTGGGTACTTTTCTGCAGTTTTTGCTGGCACGATTTTTTTCTAGACTTTTTCTTTCTTGTCGCATTTTCCATCCCTTTTTGTCTTTTTTTGCCGTTTTTATAGCTTTTTTTCACTTTTTCTCACTTTTCGTCATTTTGTTGGCCACATTTTTCTGTATTTTTTGCCGGTGTCTGCTTTTATATATATTTTTTTGTAACCTTTTTGCTCCCTTTTTTAAGTTACCTTTTTATGCGATTGTTTTTATCTAATTGTCCTCGTGGCACCTTTTTTGGCTCCACTTTTTAATCTCTTTTTTGTTGCGTTCTTGACTTTTTTGCTGCTTTCGTTGATGCCCTTTTTGTCCTCGTTTTTCATCTTTTTTTTTTCCTTTTTTGTCCCTTTTATCTCCTTTTGTTGTACTTTTATGTCGGAATCTGACACTTTCGTCGCTTTTTTACATTCCATTTGTGTCTTTTTTTTCTCTCTTTTTTTAAGTTTCCTTTTCCTTTTTTAAATAATTTTTTGTCGCCTTTTGTGTTTTTTGCAACTTATTTCTTGTTTGGTTCCCTTTTTTATCGGTTCTTTTCCTTTTTTAGTACTTTTCCACTACTGTTCATAGCTTTCTTATACTTTTTTGTTGTCATTTTCTTAAGTGGTTTTGTTATCGTGTTCCTAATTTTTTTATTCATTTCTTATAAACTCAATTTTGGCTTTTTTTGACGCTTTTTGTAGTCCTTTTATCCGTTTTGGCCTATTTTTTACAGTTTTGTCCCGTTTTGGCTAAATTGTTTATGGATCTTTTCCCTCATTTTTATCACTAAAATTTTTGTGTGCTTTTTGTTGCGTTTATTATTTTTTTTTGGTCCCTTTTTTGTGATTTTCTTGTCATTTTTGTTGGGTACTTTTTGTAGGTTTTTGGCACCATTTTTTTTCGACTTTTTTCCTTGTCGCATTTTTCCATTCATTTTTGTCTTTTTTTGACGTTTTCATAGCTTTTTTCACTTTTTCTCGCTTTTGGCCGCTTTGTTGGCCAACTTTTCTTTTGTATTTTTTGCCGGATTCTGCGTTTTATATCTTTTTTTGTAGCCTTTTTGGCTTCCCTTTTTAAGATACCTTTTTATGCGACTATTTTTATCTAATTTTTTCGTGGTATTTTCTTTTGGGTCCACTTTTTAATCTCTTTTTTTGTGCGTTCTTTTGACTTTTTTGCTGCTTTCGTTGATGCCTTTTTTGTCCTCCGTTTTTATCGACTTTTTTTTCCTTTTTGTCCCCTTTTGTGGTACTTTTTTGTCGTTTTTGCCACTTTTCGTTGTTTTTTTTGCATTCCATTGTTATCTTTTTTCGACACTTTTAAATATTTTTTTGTCAACTTTTGTGTTTTTTTTTTTCCTTTTTATCGGCTCTTTTTCCTTTTTTAGTACTTTTCCACTAGTGTTCATAGCTTTCTTACACTTTTTTGCTGTCATTTTCTTAAGTGGTTTTGTTATCGTATTCCTCATTATTAATTCTTTTGTTATAAACTTAATTCTGCCATTTTTTTGTCGCATTTGCTGCCACTTTTCGTCGCATTTTATGTATTTTTTATCAGTTTCTTTTGTCGATTTTTTGTAGTGGTTTTGCCATTTTTTTTACAGTTTTGTCTCCTTTTGGCTAATTTTTTATGAATTTTTTCCCTCATTTCTATCATATTTTTTGTGTGCTTTTTTGTGGTGTTTATTATACTTTTTTTTTTATTCCTTTATGTGTGGATTTCTTGTCATTTTTGTTGATTACTTTCTGTAGCTTTTTTGGTACCCTTTTCTTTTCGACTTTTTTCCTTTTTGTCGCATTTTTCTATCCCTCGTTGTCTTTTTTGCCGTTTTTATAGCTTTTTCACTTTTTCTCACGCTTTGTCGTTTTGTTGGCCACTTTTTTTGTATTTTTTTGCCAGTTTCTGCTTTTTTTTTATGTTTTTTGTAAACTTTTTGACTTTCTTTTTTAAGTTACCTTTTATGCGATTGTTTTTATCTAATTTTCTTCGTGGCACTTTTTTTGATTCCACTTTTTAATCCCATTTTTGATGCGTTCTTCTGACTTTTTTGCTGCTTTCGTTGATG
This sequence comes from Zophobas atratus, assembly GCA_022388445.1. Lineage (NCBI taxonomy): Eukaryota > Metazoa > Arthropoda > Insecta > Coleoptera > Tenebrionidae > Zophobas > Zophobas atratus. The sequence continues at coordinate 53,510,440 of CM039442.1, read as the reverse complement.
GCTTTTTGTTCTCTTTTTTATCTCCTTTTTTTTCCTTTTTTTGTCCCTTTTATCTCCTTTTGTTGTACTTTTTTGTCGGATTTTTGCCACTTTTCATCGCTTTTTTGCATTCCACTTTTCCCTTTTTTTTGCTCTTTTTTTAAGTCCCCTTTTTCTAAATAATTTTTGTCTCTTGTGTTTTTTGCACTTTTATTCTTATTTGGTTCCCTTTTTTATCGGTTCTTTTTCTTTTTTTGGTGCTTTTCCACTATTGATCATAGGTTTCTTACACTCTTTGGCTGTCATTTTCTTAAGTGGTTTTGTTATCATATTCCTCATTTTTTAATTCCTTCGTTATAAACTTAATTCTGCTATTTTTGTATCGCGTTTGGTGCTACTTTTCGTCGTATTTTATTGTTTTTTTTAATCAGTTTTTTTTGTTGCTTTTCTGTAGTCTTCTTTTACAGTTTTGTCCCTTTTGGGCTAAATTTTTTATAGATTTTTTCCCACATTTGTCCCTTTTTTGTGGATTTCTTCTTATTTTTATTGGATCATTTTGTGTTTTTTTTGGCATCTTTTTTTTCGACTTTTCTCTATCTTCGCATTTTCCACCCGTTTTTTGTTTTTTTTGCTGCTTTTTTTTATTTTTTTGTCTTTTTGTATCTTGTTTGGTTCCCTCTTTTCAACAGCCACTTTTTTGTGACTATTTTTATCTAATATTTTTGTGGCACATTTTTTGCCCCCTCTTTTAGTTTCCTTTTTGTTGCGATCTTCTGACTTTTTTACCTCTTCTTTGTCGTTCATTTTATCGGCCTTTTTTCCTTTTTTTGTCCCTCTTTTATCGTCTACTTTTGATACTTTTTTGTGGGGTTTTTCCCTTTTCCGTCGCTTTTTCATTCCGTTTTTGTCTTCTTTTTTTCTCTCTTTTTTTGACATTTTCTTTATGATTTTTTTTAATATTGTATCTTTGCCACGTTTTTTGGCACCTTTTTATAACTTGTATTTCTACCTTCTTTAAGGGCTTTTTTTTTCTTTTTTGTCGTAATTTTTCCACTTTTTTATCCCTTTATATCGCATTTTATTTTACTCTTTTTTTTTGTTACGGTTTTTAGTGATTATTTACCTTGTTTTATCGCCTTTTTTTTTGTCGCTTATTTTAGGACCCTTTTTAGCGCTTTTTTGTACTTTTTCCTCTTTTTTATATGTTTTTTTACAGTTGGGTCCCTTTTATTGACTTTTCTTTTTTTTAATCCCTTTTTATTATCCTTTTTTTGTTGTTTTTTTTGCTCCGCTTTTTGCAGGTTTTTAATTTGTTTTATTGCCTCTTTGCTTTTCTCCATTTCTTTAATTCCTTTTTAGTTTTTTGTCGTTTTTTAGCCCCCTTCCTGATTTTTTGTCCATTTCTTATCGGTCGTTATTGGCCAGTTATATTGTTAGTTTTTTTTTTCTATCAACCTGGGATCAGCTGCCAACAACAAAAATTTGCCGTCTTTACGTTTTTTTGACGCATTTTTTGCCACTTTTGATCGTATTTTGTTGTGCCCTTTTTGAGTTTTTTGTTGCATTTTTTATCACTTTTTGTAGCTTTTTTTAGTTCGTTTTTTAGTTGATTTTTCTGCATTTTTTATGGATTTGTTGTCACTCTTGCTAGCTTTTTGTTGCTTTTGATGGAGCCTTTTTTGGTTCCATTTTTTTTTTTAAATTCATTTTTCCCCATTTTTAATAGCTTTTTTGTAGCTTCTTATATTTTTAGGCTTTTTTACAATTTTAAGCTTTCACAGGTTTGGTTTTTCAAAAATGTTCAATACCATTATCTTTGATATTTTATCTTTGTTTAGGTTTGTTATAGAAGTTTTAATGTTTAAATTAGAAGTAATAACTATAAGCGATCCTCTGTTATCATGGTCGAAATCACTTATGTGATCGGGTACAAGTTGTTGTGGTGAATGGAGTAAAATCCAATATTTGTCTAAAGATGTTATGAAGAGTGCGTCAAGGGTCACACTGATCCCATATTATTTTATTTTTTTATTAATGATGTGAAAGACAAGTTTTACAAACGAACTGAAAATTTTTCGAAAAATTGTGTATCTAATTTCCATTACATCTTTACTAGACTGGATAATATGGAACTCGATATTTTGAACCGTAAACACCTGCGTTTCAGTAGCAGACGCCATAAAATTGATTCTAAAGCGCCAATTTTATCAGTCGACAAACTATGTTTCAAAGCACCCAAATAACTATTAAAAATAAAGTAACTTCTAGGAAAACGTCATTGAACTAAAATCCCCTGCTACAAAGGTGAATCCCCCCCCCCACTTCCGCATTTGTTGCAAACACACTCGTCCAAAATTTCATTTAGCCCTGCTGCAGACACGAATCGTTTTCCCCGCTTTATTTTTCTTCTTTCTCCGGAATCGCTGTTGTTTTATCCGGGCGGAAGTTTTGGAAATATGAAATGACGATAAGTTTGCGCTGCTGCAGAATTTTAGCTGTCTGTTTCCATCGGAACAGTGAAATTCTATAATGGGGCGCGCTGGCTTTTTCTTTCTCCTGCTAAGGTTGATACGGAATAATCTAATCATGTTCCCTACCTTCCCAGAGATATGGCGGCGCTGAGTGCGGTGAGCTCAGCCCACGTGACTGGCGTCTTGCAGCATCTCACCGCCTTCCCGAGAACGGCACCTCCGGCATTCCATCCAGGTGGTCCAACGCCATAAACCCTGGAAGAATCATGAACTATAATAACGTTAAAATGGAGAAATATAAATTAGTACAAATACGTAATAGTCCCTTTTGGTATGGCGAATAGCGGTGTAATTTTGTTAGGCAAGTCGGTATTGCTGAAGGGCAACGAGGCGCTCAAGTTCTCGCTATTCTCTGAAGTCCATCTTGCTACAGACGCGTAAATTAATTTACTTGAAAAAAACGTCGACAAGGCTCCTGGCAAACTAAGCTTTACTGCGATTCGTGTGGGCGATATGCTGGGTGTACATAAATGTTTGTCGTAAAGATAAGCCGCTCTGTAGCCTAGTGGTCAAGGCATTCGCCCGGCAAGTGGGAGATGTTTAGGTCAGGTTTAGCCTAAAATCCGCTTTTTACCCATTACTCAAGATATGTATTTACGCTCAGTTGCAAACCGGCACCTCGTAAACCAAACCACCCGGAATCCTCCACTATTTTAATACTTTCTGAATATTCCATTCTGCTATGCAACACGTCCCGCTCGTAAACCATAAAAAACGCGCATCCTCCCCTCCATAAAGATAAAATATTAGAACACTATAGTGCAATTACTTAATAATCCCCCATAAATATTTTCCGGCCAATAAAATACCGATTGCGGAAGTAGGACGTCGTCAACATCCGTAGTGTTGACGCAAAACAACTCCCTCAATATGAATTTTTATTCCTTAAGACAAAGAAAAATGGCACAGAGCCAGGCCAGGAGCATAATTTATGTTTGTGTCAAAAATTTGTCTGCACCAACATTATCGCGATGAATCTTGCTCAAGCGCACGGCTGAAGGAAAGCGACGCCGCTTTTTGCTAGGAACATCCTAGATAAAAATCAAGACTGAACGGGAAGAGGTTGGGGAACGTCGCAGCTGCAGACAGTTTGTATTTAAATCGACGGCGATTGAAAAGGTACGACGGAAGAGATAAGGATTACTTTACTTACAGCGGAAAAATGTCCTTTCAGCAATAACAACAAGGTTAAATTCAAGTGTTTGTGGTTATACGTCAAACGAATCTTACATACACAGGTCAACGGTTACTAATTTGGACTTTTTACACAATATCTCTACGAAAATCGAACAAATTCGGTCGATCCTCAGGGACTCACCCTGGCTCTAAATCATTCTTCACAAGTATCGGTGATCCGGGTATGGATAATACCCAGATTAATCTCTAAAGTTTTTGATTGAATTGGTGAATTTTCCGGTTTCATTTCCATTTGTTAAAAATTTCAGCCGTCTTAAGCGCCCGTTTATAACAAAAAAAAATTGGTCTAAAGAGTTTAGACAGTACTTCCCTCGCTATCGGAAACTTGACGACTGCATGCCTATTATGTTTTTTTGTCTCATAACATTTTTGTAGTGGGAATTTAAAAAAAAATTGCGATAAGTCATCAACATTTTTGCAAGGACACGTATATCAGTTGAGATAGATGTAGTGTAATACTAAGAATAAAATTATTGTATTCCCAAATTTTCGGGAAAATGAATTATAGGAATTATTCAGCAAAATTTAGGGGTTACGTCATCAATTTTTTTAGGGGGATGAACAAATACATTTTGAACAAAAGTTTACCATGCTTATGATAACTTTAAAATATCTGCAAGATTTCAAAGCATTCGGTTTTGTAATTCTTGATTAAATCGATAAATAAATTGACGCATTCATTAATTTTTTTGAGTCACCCTGTATATGCAAATCGAAAAAATTTGAATGGAATGATAAATCACAACAAGAGACTCACCATATTTTGTACTTTTAGATAGGATTTATTCAGCAAAATTTTGTAATGACGTCATAAATTTTTTAGGGGGGACGACCAAGTACATTTTGATCAAAAATTTACCATGCTTATGATAATTTTAAAACATCTTTAAGATTTCAAACCATTCGGTCTTGTAGTTCCTGAGTAAATCAGTAAAATAATTTTGCGCATTCATTAATTTTTTTGAGTCACCGTGTATATGCAAATCCAAAAAATATGAACGGAGTGATGTATCACAAGTACAGACGCATCATATTTTGTACATTTTAGACAGGATTTATTCGGCAAACTTTTGAGCTGACGTCATCAAGTTTTTGGAGGGGATAACCAAATATATTTTGACTAAAGATTTATGATGCTCTTTAGAGCCTTAAAACATCTGCAACATATTAAAACATTCGGGTTAGCAGAGTCAAAATTAAATTGCAAAATGTTGTTTTATAATTTTGATTTTTTTCCAAAAATCTGGACGTTTCGGGTATAAACTCAATTAGGACTCGTAAACTACATGTGAAATTGAAATTGAAATTGAAATTGAAGTTGAAATTGAAATTGAAATTGAAATTGAAATTGAAAAAAAATTGAAATGAAATGAATTGAAATTGAATGAAATTGAAATTGAAATTGAAATTGAAATTGAAATTGAAATTAATGAAATTGAAATTGAATTGTAATTGAAATTGAATTGTAATTGAAATTGAAATTGAAATTGAGTTTATTGGTGCATAATACATAATACATACATGTTTTGCACAGGTCAGCGAATACAAATTACCAAAATCTTAAAACTATATTTTACCAAAGTCACAATTCCAAAATTCTTTTATACTATATAGTGCCCGATTTGTTAAAAATCGATTTTTGTTAAAAAATCGGGCACTATATAGCATGTGTAGGACTATGCTATTTTGTACAATTTAAGACCCATTTATATAATTCAGCTCTGCAGGCCTTAAAGGCCCTGGGCTTTTTTTACAATAATTTTCCATTTGTTCCTGTCGGCTGCTTTGGATCTCCAATCTTCAATGCCTAAGTTTTCGAAGATCTTTTCGAGCATCGTCTATCCATTTCAGTTTTGGCCTTCCTCTCTTTTTCTTTCCTCCTTTTAGGCGGTCTAATACTTTCCCGATTGTCCTTTCCTCTGGTGCTCTTCCGACGTGGCCTAGCCATCTTAGTCTCTGTGCTCTGATTATCTCGTGATTGTTGGTTCTCCGTATATTTCCTCGATCTCTCGGTTTTTTTTCTTCTCCATTGGTCTAGTTCTTTTATACCTCCATATATCTTTCGTAGTATCTTGCGTTCCCATACTTCCAAATTCTGTTCCTTTTGGTTCGTTAGCGTCTATGTTTCACTAGCGTACAGGACTGTAGGTCTTACTATTGTCTTATATACTTGTTTCTTTGTTCGTCGTGTTACATTCTTACTCCTCAGAAATCTGTTTAATCTTCCTACACTCTTGTTTGCTTTCGCGATCCGTTCTTCTTCTCTTCGTTCATTTCGTTTTTGTTTGTAATTACTACTCCTAGATATTTGAACCTATTTACTTCTTCGAATTCGTATGTTGGTCCTTCTTCTGTAGTTACTTTCAGTGGTTTTGCTGGATTTGTTTTGTTTCCATCTTCATACACTTCGTTTTCTCTTGGTTGATTGCTAAACCCATTCGTTTCGCTTCTCTGATTAGATTTTTTGTCATTTTCTTCATTTCTGCTTCTGTTCTCGTTATACATGTCACGTCATCTGCAAAGGCTATATTTTGGTGTCTTTTTTCGTATATCGTGCTCGTTCTGTGGATGCCACTTCTCTTATTATTGCTTCGAGTACTAGATTGAACAGGGTAGTTGATATTGGATCTCCTTGCCGGAGTCCTGTTCTTACTTGGAATGGTTCTGACAAACAGACCATTTATCCTGATTCTGTTTCTGGTGCTCTGCAGGGTCATCTTTGTCAGTTTTATTAGTTTTCTTGGGACTCCCAGTTCTTTCATGGCTTCTAGCAGTTCTTTCCTGTTAACCGTGTCATAGGCTTTTTTAAAGTCTATGAACAGCAGATATAAGTTGATTCCCTGTTCGTAATGTACTTCTTGTAGTTGCTTCAATATAAATATCTGGTCTACAGTAGATCTATTTTTCCTAAACTTTTTTTCCATTAATGCTGCTTAGTCTTCGGTTGATGCAAGTGGCCATTACCTTATACGTTACTTCTAGCAGCGCTATTCCGCGACAATTTTCGCATTTCGTAATATCTCCTTTTTGAAATATCGGGCAAAGTACTGCTTCACTCCATTGTTCTGGCATTTTTCCTTCCTTCCAACATTCTAGCACTAGTCGATGTATCTCTGATTATACTGCTTCTCCTCCGTACTTTAGCATCTCGCCTTTATTCCGTTTCTACCAGGACTTTTGTTGTTTTTATCTGCCTTAGTGTTTCTCTGATCTCTCCTTTCGTCAATTTCTATTGTTTCATCTGGGTCATCCGATCGTTCACTCTTTCTTTGTATCTTGCTGTGTATCTGTTCGTTTAGCAGCTCTTCAAAGTATTCTGCCCATCGTTTTATTCTTGCTTGTTTGTTTTCTATCAGGTTGCCGTCCTTGTCTTTACAATATATTACTCGTGGTTGATAGCCTCTTTTCTCTTTTTTCACGTCCTGGTAGAAGTTCCTTATTTCATTCTTGTTAAAGTTTTCTTCTATTTGTCGTATTTGTTCTTCCATCTTTGCTCGTTTCTTATTTCTGCATATCTTCTTGTACTCTTTCCTTTTTTCTTAGGTAATCTTTTTGGTTCTTCTCATTTTTGATTTTAGATATTTCTGTCTGGCTGACCTCCCCGCTTCTATTGCTTTTCCACATTCCTCTCAAACCATTCGTTTCTATTTTTGTTGTCTTTTTTGACGAACCCTAGTACTTCTTCCTAGGTCTTCCATATGTTCTCTTGTAGTTCTTTCCACTCTCTTCTATAGGTATGTCTTGCTCTGTTGATCTTATTCTCTCATTCATCTTTTGTTCGTATTCCTGTTGTGCTTCAGCTTTCTTAAGTTTGTTTACATTTATATCACGTTGCGTCTTCTTTCCTTCTTTTTGCTTCGGTATTTCTTGTTTGAGGTCTGCTCTTACTAGAAAGTGGTCTGAATTCGCTTCTGCTCCCTGTAGCTTCTTAATCTGGTTATTAGTTGGGCATCTCTCCTTTCTACCAGTATGTGGTCTATTTGGTTGACCTTTTTTCCGTCAGGTGACATCCATGCTTAGATCTCTTTCTGCGCAAAGAAGGTGCTTTTGACTACCATTTTATTTTCTTCTGCAAACTCTATCAGTTTTTCTTCCATTTTGATTCGTTTTTTGGTGTTTGCTTTCTTTCCCGATTGTTGGCCTGTAGCAATTCTCTTTACCTATCATTGCATTGGCGTCTCCTATAACCATTTTAATGTCATGCTTTGGTATTTTCACATATTCTCTTTCTAGTTCTTCGTAATATTCTGTTTTTACTTCTATATCTTTCTCTTCAGTCGGTACATGTATATTCACTAGGCTTATTTCCTGTACTTACTTCTCAATCTTATATAGCTCATTCTTTCTGAGATTGGTTTGAAGGTAATTACTGCCTCCTTTCAGGCTCTTCTTACCATGAATCCTGTTCCTAGTTCTCTGTTGTCAATTCCGCTATTAAATATTATGTAGTTGTCTTATTTCAGTGATAATTTGCCTTTTTGTTTCGTCTCTTGTATAGCTGCTACATCTATATTATACCTTTGTAATTCTTGAACTATTTGTTTGAGTTTTCCTTCGCTATATGTTCCTCGAACATTCCATGTTCCTATTATAATTTTCGGGTTTTTCTTTCTCTTCGTAATTCCTATCGGGTCATCCATGAGCTTTGCATACGTCGTCATTGTTTTCCGGTGTGTGGTTTCTTCCTCTGTTAGTTTTTTGGATTTTCTTTGGGGTGCGACGGTGCTTTCACTAATTTGTCTAATTTAGTGTCCCAATGCCAGACTTCTCCTGCCCATATCATCTTTTTGTACCCTACTTTTGCCTCGACTCCTTTCCCTTTTTCTGCTGCTGCTATTCCTCTTATTTTCTTCTGTATCTCGCTCTCTTGTTTGGTGTAATCGTCTTCAATAAACGTTTTTGATCCTTTTAATTTGTTCTTCTGTTTCGAGATTGCTCTTTTTGTGTCCCAGTTCTCTATCTTTGCTACTACTATGTCGTATTTTTCGCTGACTAATCTTGCGTCTTGTATCTTAGTTTGGATTCCGACCTTATTTTTTAGGAGTTCTTCAACCTCTGCTGTTATTTCGCTTCCTTGTATTTCCCTCCTTTGATTACGATTGTTGTCTCCTTTCTTCTGCTTTTTCCAGTTTTTCTAAGTGTTGCTCCACTCTTCTAATCTTTCGGTCAGTCTTTGGTTTTCTTCTCTTAGTGTTGTTACTTCTGTTTGGTATGCTCTTTGGTCTCTTTTCATTTCTGCGATTTCCTCCATTAACGTTTTGAACATATTCTTTACTTCGTCCATGTGCTCCTGCTTGTACCCTCTTCTGCTTCCTCTGTACTCTTTGACCTTCCGGTGATGGTGAAAAGGAGGTTTCTCTTTTTCGTTTCTGGTTGTCTTGTTCTTCTATTGCTAGTTTGTGTCCTTTTTCTGGTTCAGGATTCCCGTTTAGCTTTCCCTGCCACTTTCTTGCTTCCTGTGATCTAGTACGTTCCTGTGTAGGGTTCTTTTGATTCTACACTTTCCTTAATAATTGCTGTCCTTACACTTCTTGGTGCTTTCTTATTCTTATTCCACTTCATTCTTTGTTTTCACTACTTTTCTTTCGCTTTTGACGCTCGATATCTCTCGATTTTCGAGTTTGGATTTCAGAGCGCGTTCTGCTTATCGTAGTCAGGACCGTACTTCTATACATAATCATAGGTCAGCGAATACAAATTACCAAAATCTTAAAACTATATTTTACCAAAGTCACAATTCCAAAATTCTTTTATACTATATAGTGCCCGATTTGTTAAAACATCGATTTTTGTTAAAAAATCGGGCACTATATAGCATGTGTAGGACTATACAATTTAAGACCCATTTACTATGTACAATTTTGAAATGACGTCATCGCATTAGTGGAGGGGATGATTAGATAAATTTTGATTAGCGTTTTACCATCTACATGATATTCCTAATATAAGTACAAAATTTCACAACAATCGGTCCAGTACTTTCGGAGATTATCTGTCTAATAAAAATCCGGGACGGCAGACAGACTGACAGACGGACAGACGGACAGCAGACGGAAATGGCAGACCTATTTCTTCGTCTTCTAGGGGTCATGATCATGAAAGATCGAGAAAATGTAAAAGTAGAGAGTCGGCCGATGGACTCGATTACAATACTTCCTCTGCTTACGCTCGGGAAGTAACAAAATACCGCAACCTCTCGTTTCCCTTAAGCAGGCGCTTTTCACTATAAATAAATGAGTAGCCGTATCACGGCCCTATAAAACAGTAGTTGACGTTTTCCATGAGTCTCCAAGGAAATGTAATTCTCAAGCAGATCTTATCAATTTTGTAAACGTATACATGCAGACGTACGCCGGATGAAAAGCTCGTCTATGTGCGGACCGGTTACTGATTCCAACATAATGTATTGACAGATTTTACAAGCCATTCTCGCCGCCGATATCTTATTCAGATTTTAGCGTCGACTCATATTCAATACCATTCAAACTGTCACGGCGTACTCAAGCCAGCTTTTGATGTCGATACGCCAGGAATGAATTATTTATGACCGTCTCGGTGAAAGCCGATACTCCTGAATTGTCTTCGGAACTTAATTAACTTGACCGTAAGTTGTTGGCTTTGAGCAGATCTGCCAGAACAATGCACGTGACGGAGGAAACTTTGTCATTATTCGAGCTTTGCCGTATTGTTCGGATGCTAAAACGCGCAAACTTTTGCTAATCTCGGAGAAAAAGAACGACCTTCGAGAGGATGATAAAATTTTTCTGCTGAAAAAGGAGCATTTCAGCTGAATTCGATTTTTGAGCGACGTGGAACGTGATAGTTTAGGGTTTTTTTGGAACAGTTTCTGCATTGTAACTAGTTCCAACAGAAACGTAGACGGTATGGAAATATTGGACCGAGAGGGATTTCCAGTCTGGAAAGCTTCTTCAGAACTTACTTAGTTTGCACTGTCGCTTCAAGTTTGGTTAAACAACTTTGCGAGTCTAAAAAAATTTAAATGTGTGGATAGAGTGTCCAGCGGAGATGCTGGTTCTTGCTTGTGACTTGTGAGATAGTTAACGTTTAAGTGAAAATTTCGATTTAAATTTTCTTATTCTCTTAAACACGATTTTGTTGCTTGAGGATAGTTCAGCGCAAGCTAAAACCAAAGCCTAGTTTATGCGACTGATTATTTAATTTCCTTTCCCTTGACAAGCATTAATTACAGAAATAAAATGGGCGCGTTACAGCAACAAAGAGAAGATTATACAAAAAATCTTAATTTCTGAATACCCTAACACAACTTTTAATTAATCTGCGTTTGTAAATGTTATGAACCAAATTTAATCTCTCCCAAAGCTGTCCTTTATGGCAGCGGGGTGCTTGTTAATTAAAACGATGTACAACTTGTTTTAAAATCGACAAATAAGTCGAAACTATAATAAAGCTTTCTTTTTGCGACTAAAATTGCGCGCCAAGCTGTTATAACTTTTAGCAGCTGGCTCTATTTCAAGTGACTCTATTACTAAGTCTAGTTTAATAAATAATTACCCAAGAATCTATTACTGTAGACGACGGCACTAAGAACTACCCATTCTGGTCGTAAATAATGCAGACACCGGAAAAACGTAGCGGTTAGGGAGTTTCCACATTTAACAAACAGTATGAATTTGCAGGAATTTCTTGATCATATCGCACGAACACGCTTCTGGAAGTCGTTGTTTTAGTGTATGGGTTTTGTGTTTTCTTTACTGACGAGAGTGGATTTTGCTGTATATTTTAGTTTCAAGCAGTTGGCGAGCTTGCAAATTTTGTTTCTTTTGAGGAATTTTTTTATTATTTCTAATGGAATAAAGTCAGGTCAGATGCTTCAAGTACAATCAAAAGAATTTCGAAATTAGACATTTTGTCTTGTTAAAATTTCAGAGATCTTTTTGTATACATTTTCTATTTAGTTGATTAATTAAGATAGTTCTCAAACGTTGATGTTAATTTTTTTTTGTACGGGTAAAAATTCAACACGGATTTATAAACTACACATATAGGACTATGTTATTTTAATCAATTTAATACCTATTTACTATGTACAATTATGAAATGACGTCATCAAATTTTTGATGGCGATGATTAGCCAAATTGTGATTAGCGTTTTACCATCTATATGATGCTCCTTAAAATTTGACAACAATCGGTCCAGTAGTTTCGGAGATTATCAGTCTAATTAATTACCTTTAATAACCTCTTGGCTCAGGTCAGCTCAGATGTTGAAAGAATACTATGTATATTAAGAAAAAAACAAGCCAAAGATTAAACCCCACCCACACCCGCCCCTATCTCAATTCTCAATTGTGATGAATTTTTCATTCGTTGTCAGATCGAGGGGCGGGGCTTAATTGCAAGATCCATATTTGTATACAAGAATTTACCATTTTAAACATTGTTCTGAAAGGACGACTACATATCTTAAGAAAAAGGCAAAATAAATGCCCCGCTCACCCGCCCTATCTCAATACTGATGTTTTTTTTATTGTCAAGACACAAAAGAGCGGAATTTAATTGCAAAATCCTTATTATTTCCCTACAAGAAAGACATATTTTTGAGTAGTGTGTTATTCAAAAAATACTATGTATATGAAGAAAAAATTAAAGTTAGAGGATAAGCCCCACCCATACCGTTCCTGACCTAAATAGTAATGAAGTTTTCATTAGTTCGCAGACCTAGGGGCGGAGCCTAATTGCAAAAAATTCATATTTCCTTACAAAAATTACCATTTTAAATGTGTTTTAACTTTCTAAGAATGAAAAATATCATCACAATTGAGATGGGGTGGGTGGGCGGGGTTTATATTTTGGCTTTTTTTCTTAATATACGTAGTATTCTTTGAATAACACGTTATTAAAAACATGTCCTTTATTTCTTGTAGAAAAATAAAAATTTTACAATTACTCGGCTCACGACGAATAAAAAAAATCATCACAATTGTGATAGGGCGGGTGCAATTATTTCCTTGCCAAAATGCAGCATTTTAACCATGTTTCAACTCTCGTGTTGTGAAAAGATGGCAATGTATATTAAGAGAAGGAAGGCAAAATATAAGCCCCGCCCACCCACCCAATCTCAATTGTGATGATTTTTTTATTCGTCGTGAACCAAGAAGGCGGAGTTTAACTGCAAAATCCTTGTGTCTCTACGAGAGTTTAAAAACATGTTTTAGAGTATCGTGTTGTTCAGAAAATACTACGTATATTCAGAAAAAAATGAAGTCGACGATTAGACCGCACCCATACCTTCAATGATCTCAATTCTCAATTGTGATGAATTTTTCATCCGTTGTCAGATCGAGGGGCGCGGTTAATTGCAAGATCCATATTTGTCTACAAGAATTTACCATTGTAAACATGATTTAAGTTTTTTGTTTCTGAAAAGACGACTATGTATATTAAGGAGGCAAAATATAAGCCCCACCCACCCGCCCTATCTCAATTGTGATGGTTTGTTTTATTCGCCGGAAGTCAAGAAGGCGGAGCTTAACTGCAAAATGCTTATTTCTCTACGAAAAATTAAAAACAGTATTTGATAAGATAAGACTGATTTTGGCACTTTTGACATTTTCGACCACTTTTCCACTACTTCCGAAAATTAATTGAAGACATTCTCCTGTAAATTTTAATATCTAGAAATCATTTTCGGCTTCGTTTCTACGAAAACTCCTACCGTTTTTCCAAAATCGCTAATTGAAATACGGCTATTTTTAAAGATTGGCGCTTTTTTCAGTTTTTTCATATCCTATTATTAGTTTCCACTCCCACTCGACTGAAGAACATCATTAGCCCCGCCCACCCACCCTGTCTCCTTTTCAGTGATTGATTTTATCCAATCTCAATGAAATGATCTTATACTAAACGGAAATAAAATCGTTAGAATGAGAGTAGGAGAGGTGGGCGGGGCTAGTATTTGCTAAAATAAGACTGAATTTGGCAAGTGACATACACTCTAAGAAAATAGATGGCAGTTGGGCGGGGCTAGAGCTGCTAAGATAAGACTGATTTTGGCAAATGACATACCTTCCAAGAAAATAGAAGATGAGTGGGCGGGGCTAGTGCTTGCTTAGATAAGAGTGATTTTGGCAAATGACATACCCTCTAATAAAATAGAGGGTGGGTGGGCGGGGCTAGTATTTGATAAGATAAGACTGATTTTGGCAAATGACACCCTCTAACAAAATAGGGGGCGGGTGGGTGGGGCTGGTACTTGCTAAGGTAATACTGATTTTGGCAAATGACATACTCTCTAAGAAAATAGAGGGTGGGTGGGAGGGGCTAGTATTTGATAGGATAAGACGGATTTTTGACATTAATACCGTCTAAGAAAATAGGGGGTGGGTGGGTGGGGCTAGTACTTGAAAAGATAACACTGATTTTGGCAAATGACACCAGCTAAGAAAATAGAAGGCGGGTGGGCGGGGCTAGTATTTGATGAGATAAGACTGATTTTGGCACTTTTGACATTTTCGACCAGTTTTGAACTATTTCCGAAACTTAATTGAAGCTATTTTCCTATAGATTTCAATATCTGGAAGTCATTTTCGGCTTCGTTTCTTCGAAGACTCCTTCCGTTTTTCCAAAATCGCCAATTGAAATACAGCTATTTTAAGAGATCGTCACTTTTTTTTGTTTTTTTCACATCCTAGATTCTATTATTAGTTTTCACTCCCACTCGATTGAAGAACATCATTAGCCCCGCCCACCCACCCTGTCTTCTTTTCAGCGATTGATTTTATCCAATCTCTATGAAATGATCTTATACTAAACGGAAAGAAAATTAGTCGTTAAATGAGAATAAGACAGGTGGGCGGAGCTAGTATTTGCTAAAATAAGACTGATTTTGGCAAATGACATACACTCTAGGAAAATAGAGGGTGGGTGGGCGGGGTTAGTATTTGATAGGATAAGACGGATTTTGGCAAATAACATCGTTTAAAAAAATAGAGGGTGGACGGGCGGGGCTAGTACTTGATAAGATAAGACAGATTTTGGCAAATAACATCGTCTAAGAAAATAGAGGGTGGGTGGGCGGGGCTAAAATTTGATAAGATAAGACTGATTTTGGCACTTTTGACATTTTCGACCAGTTTTGAACTATTTCCGAAAATTAATTGAAGACATTTTTTTGTTGATTTCCATATCTGGAAGTCATTTTCGGTTTCGTTTCTTCGAAAACTCCTACCGTTATTCCAAAATTGCCAAATGAAATACAGGTATATTAAGAGATTAGCACTTTTTTTGGTTTTTTCACATTCTAGATTCTATTATTAGTTTTCACTCCCACTCGACTGAAGAACATAATTAGCCCCGCCCACCCACCTTGTCTTTTTTTCAGTGATTGATTTTATCCAATCTCAACAAAATGAATGATCTTATACTAAATGGAAATAAAAGTAGTCGTTCGAATGAGAATACGGAAGATGGGCGGGGCTAGTACTTGCTGAGATAAGACTGATTTTAGCAAATGACACTCTCTAAGAAAAAACAGGGCGGGCGGGCGTGCGGGGCTACTGCTTGCTGAAATAAGACTGATTTGGGCAAATGACATCCTCTATAAGAAAATAGAGGGTGTGTGGGCGGGGCTAGTATTTGATCAACCAACAGTGATTTTGGCAAATGGCATACCCTCTAAGAAAATAAAGAGTGAGTGGGTGGGGCTAGTATTTGATGAGATAAGACTGATTTTGGCAGTTTTGACATTTTCGACCATTTTTGAACTATTTCCGAAAATTAATTGAAGACATTTCTTGCTGATTTTAATATCTGGAAGTTATTTTTGACTTCGTTTTTCGAAAATCGCCAACTGAAATACAGCTATTTTAATAGATTAGCGCTTTTTTTTTTGGTTTTTTCACATCTTAGATTCTATTATTAATTTTCACTACCACTCGACTGAAAAACATAATTGGCCCCGCCCACCCACCCTGTCTTCTTTTCAGTGATTGATTCTATCCAGTCTCAATAAAATGAATGATCTTATACTAAACGGAAATAAAATTAGTCGTTAGAACGAGAATAGGGGAGATGGGCGGGGCTAGTACTGGTTAAGGTAAGATAGATTTTGGCCAATGACACACGTTCTAAGAAAATAGAGGATGGGTGGGCGGGGCTAGTATTTGATAGGATAAGACGGATTTTGGCAAATGACATCGTCTAAGAAAATAGAGGCTTGGTGGGCGGGGCTAGTACTTGCTAAGGTAAGACTGATTTTCGCAAATGACATAACTCCCACACGACTGAAAAACATAATTTTGACATTTTCGACCATTTTTGAACCATTTCCGAAAATTAATTGAATACATTCTTTTGTTGATTTCGATATCTGGAAGTCATTTTCGGCTTCGTTTCTTCGAAAACTCCTACCGTTTTTTCAAAATAGCCAATTGAAATATAGCTATTTTAAGAAATTAGCGCTTTTTTTGGTTTTTTCACATCCTACATTCTATTATTAGTTTTCATTCCCACTCGACTGAAGGACATAATTAGCCCCGCCCACCCACCCTATTTTCTTTTCAGTTATTGATTTTGTCCTATCTCCACAAAATGAATGATCTTATATTAAGTGGAAATAACATTAATCGTTAGAATGAGAATCCGGGAGATGGGCGGAGCTAGTACTTGCTGAGAGAAGACTGATTTTGGCAAATGACACTCTCTAAAAAAACAGAGGGCGGGTGGGCGGGGCTAGTGCTTGCTAAGGTAAGACTGATTTGGGCAAATAATAAACCCTCTAAGAAAATAGAGGGTGGGTGGGCGGGGCTAGTAGTTGATAACATAAGACTGATTTTGGAAAATGACATACCCTCTAAAAAATTGAGATTCTTTTGTATTCTATCAAAAACAAAACAGCATCAGGAGCCCATGAGGTTCACAACAATTTGGTTAAAAATAAAACAGAGGAACCACAAGATTATTTTAAATTCTTAAAAAAGTATAATCGGAACCTCAAGATTTTTTGAACTACATATTTTCAAAATAAAAACAGTAAGGATTTCCAAGATTACTTCAAATTGTTTCAAAAATTAATACAAGGGGTTTCCAAAATCGTTTTAAATTTTTCAAAAAAAAAACAGCATTAGGAGACCCTGACATTTTTTTCAATTCGGTCAAAAATAAAACAGCGGAAGCCCTTGAGATTTTGGAAAGAATTTAGGTGTGTTTGTTTTGAAAGAACTTGAAATTCTGTCTGTTTTTATTTCGAAGAAGTTTCAAAATCTTGGGATCACTAGTGTCTGTTTTCAAAGAATTTAGAAGAATTTTGAATGAAGTGGAAAGAATTTCAAAAAAATTGGGGGCCATAGCGATTTTTGTTTTTAAATAAAGTAACAATCTTGGAGGAGACTCATATTTTGGTTTTGAAAGAATTTGTGAAATCTGCGTGACCTGGTGTTTTCGTAACAAAAAAAAAACTTGGAGTCATCTTGTCACTTTGAGTCATCTTTTAAGAATCTCAAAAACCTTTAATTCTGTATTTCTGGTGTTTTTATTCTAAAATTTATTTTACGTTTCGAGCTCAGGTGCAAGATTTTAATACGGGAATTGTAAAAATTTCCAAGTTTGGGAAATTCAATGTCAACAGTTCACGTGGTCGCTCATTTAAAGTCATGTTAAGGAGTGATTCGGAAGCAGTCACACTTTATTTTTGAGTATCGCGTTGTTCAAAGAATACTATGTATATTAAGAAAAAAATAAAGTTAAAGATTAGGCCCCTCCCTTACCTGCTCTGATCTAAATAGTAATGAAGTTTTCATTCGTTGGCAGATCTAGGGGCGGAGCCTAATTGCAAAATCCATATTTCCTTCCAAAAATTTACCATTTTAAGAGTGTTTTAAGTTTCTAAGAATTACATTTTGCCTTTTTGTTTTAATATATGTAGACCTATTTTTACAACAAAAACTTAAACTGCTTAAAATGGAAAATTTGTATAAATTTTGCCGATTTTGCCGCCCCATAATTGCAAAATCGATATTTCCTTACAAAAATGTACCATTTTAACCTTGTTTTAAAATTTTTTTTGTGTGAAAAGATGGCTATGTATATTAAGAAAAAAAAGGCAAGATGTAAGTACAAAAAATCCAGAATTCTTGCCATTTTTCGTTCCATTTTTTTCTGGATACCACTAATATTTCTAGTAAATTATGAAGAAATTCCTTTTGATTCACATTTGCAACTATGTTGTGTACTATAGGATTATAAAATCGAATGTCATGAAATTTATAAGTTATAACATATGGCATATCATAATCATAGTGTAAATGTTGGTGGAAAGAAAATATTCTTCTTTTTATCCCTGTATATTATAACCCAAAACTACGCGATCTAATTTCCCCGACCGGAATAATTCCAAAACTACTCGACCACACAACTTAGACTCCCATCACGGTCGATCGTCGTGTTGAATATTTCATTCCGAAATAATCTTAAGAACGTCCGGAAACTCCCCCATCTCCCCCGCACTTAATGGCCACTATACAGCCCGAATTTTTAAACATCCTTCCGCATTAAATCCGGCATCTGGCTCCAGATTGAGCCAATTCTTCCGATAAACACGCTTTTTCCAGCGTCTAACGCGTGTCTGCTTCGATGAGACGCCGGTTTGTTCTTTGATTTGGGAACCATTCGGGAACAGTATCAGGGGAAATTTAATTCAATGCGTTTTTCGGCGGCGAACCCTCTCCGGGAAAAGTCGTCGGCGTTTTAATTCGGACGTGTGGGCCGGCGAGGGCCGACTCTTTGATATTAATAAATTGGTGGTCGCAGCACCACTTAAGTTGTAGTTTCGGAAGTTGTTCCGGCGAAATTTCGTATTAGCGACATCAAACAGCCAATTTGGAATTGGCCGTGTGGCCTTGTTTCGAGTCCGGAGCACCCGGAAAATCGATAGCGGGGAAGGAGCGCAGACATTTGGGCATTTTGGAATGGGCGAAGGTTTTTCGCGGGTTAAGGGCGTCTTTGTGGAGACTTTATTTGCGGGAACGGGGCTGAGAAACCATCAGTCACGCTGTCAGCGGGGTTTTGCTGAGGGAAAAAAGCGAAGATGAGCGGCTGGTTATGGCGGAGTTGGGAAAGTGTATGAAATGAAAAGGGGCAGGAGATCTTGGGGCTGGCGGCGAAGTGCAATTGCTACACAACGAAAAGTCACCCAATAAACGGACATGATGTTTCGAAATTTATAATTAATTTTTGATATTAAACATGATATACGAATTTGAAAAATAGGGCGCACGAACTTTCCGGAGAACAAAATTAATTAACTTATAATATGTGGCCTATGTCAGATTAGAAGATTGACTGCACGAACGGACAACTGGATTCGTTTTTGCCATAGATGAGTGTTATTTTTGTTATGTGATCTGGTTTATTTTCAAATCTGGGTGGGGTTAAGTCAAGTCAGAACACGTTTCAGCCAATCAAATATAGAAGAGATGAGAAAAAAAGTGCGGTCAGTACAAGCCAGATTTAGTCAGGTCAGATCAGGCTAAGTCAGATCAGGTCAGGTCAGGTCAGGTCATTAATTAACAATATCAAGAGTTACCACTAGAATTAAGAGAGGGTAAGTGGGCGGGCCTATTGTTTGCACGTAACACTGCAGAAATTCCTGAACTTAACTCCGCCCACCTCCTTTCTCCATTTCACTGACTTATTTTATTTACTGTAAAATAGGAATCGAATTTTGATTTAACAAGCGGCAGAATGTAAGATTTAACTCAAAGTCAAAAGTGGCCCGCCCACCCACCCCTACTCCGTTTTGATGACTCATTTTATTGGCATTGAGACGGAAGTTGGATTTTATTTTGACAAATAATAGAATATAGGGCTAACTATTTTTTAATAAAATTTTTATTTTTATTCGAAAAACGACGTTGCCGTCAGCCTTTAGAAAGAAATCTTAAAAAATCATATGAAGTAGATACAATTGGGTACAACTGTAAACGCGTACCTCTTCTCCTGACTAGTCAAATGATTTATTAAGGCGGAGCTTGTGCAAGTAGGAGGAGTATCAGTAATATTGTGTTCTAATATAGTTTTCACGTTTGTTTATTTAACTGCAGAAATACCTAAACTTAACTCCGCCCACCTCTTTCTCAAATTCACTGACTTATTTTATTTACTCTAAAATACTCAACGTCAAATTTCCTTTAGAAAATCTAATTATTAATAGCAATAAAATCAACGTATATGTAAATAAACTTTTAAACAAAGAAGAATTAAAAGGATTTTTAGTACGTAACGGTGACCGAATCTCGTTCAAATATAATAATCAAAGTAAAACAGAAAATATGCCAAATTTATTCGCAGAAATGACAATAAAATGTCCCGTAAATTTTGAAAAATCGTTATTAAAGTCCGAAAGAGAAAACATATCAGGTTATAATTAAGAAATTAATGAAACGTCACAAGCGGATTTAATGGAAATTGTTATTGACTGTTTTTCAAAATTTTATACATATTTCCTCAATAAATAACATACCATTAAAATGTGTTTTATTTAAACGCAAAAAAAAAACTGCTAGGTGTGGGGTTCGAACCCACGTTCCCTTTCCAGAATCAGAGCTTAAATCTAATGCCTTGGACCGCTCGGCCAACCTGGCTACACTGAAATGTTTCGAACTTTGATCTAGGAGCCCCATTATATAACTTCTAGCATACGAATCCTCAATGTAGAAAGTGGGAGAGAAAGAGAGGCAGTCGAAAGGAAAATGGGGAGTAAGATGAACGCAGAGGAAATTATCGAAATGATAGTCCGATTTAGAGGAGATTGGGACAGGATCAGTCAATACATCGTAAGAGTGAAAGTAGTAGAAAGTAGAACAGAGAAGGAGGATAGGAAAAGGAAGGAGAGAATAAAAGGGACAGTGACGGGGTAATTTAAAACAGTATAAAAGATGAGATAAGATATAATATTAGAAAGGAACCAATTAAAATCGCCCTCAAAAAACTAAATTAATTTATTGGTGGACCGAAAAAATCGGAGAGTTCAAGAAAGACCCAGAAACGAAAGAAATGGAAGCTTGGAGTAGTCACAGTGTAATAGCTCCAAGAACATCTAATATTCTTAAAAAGGACACTTGGTACCCTAAGAAGATTTCATATTTTTAAAAAAGACAGTTGGGACCCCTGAGAAGGTTTCACATTAAAAAAAACATTTGGCGCGCCCGAGAAGGTTTTACATTTTTAAAAAAGACAGTTGGGACCCCCGAGAAGGTTTCATATTCTTAAAAAACATATTTTAGCCCCCCGAGAAGGTTTTACATTTTTAGAAAAAACAGTTGGGAACCCCGACAAGGTTTCACAATTAAAAAAAATGTTTGGGGCCTCCTAGAAGATTTTACATTCTTAAAAAATACATTTGGTGCCCCGAGAAGATTTTAACATTCTTAAAAAATATACATTTGATGCTCTCGAGAAGGTTTTACATTTTTAAAATAGACAGTTGGGACCCCGACAAGGTTTCACATTAAAAAAAGACATTTGGCGCGCCCCAGGCGAATTTACATTTTTAAAAAAGACGGTTGGGACCCCCAGAAGGTTTCACATTCTTAAAAAAAAGATGTTTTGGGCCCCCGAGAAGGTTTTACATTTTTAGAAAAGACAGTTGGAACCGCCGAGAAGGTTTCACCTTCTTAAAAAAACACGTTTGGGTCCCCCGAGAAGGTTTTACATTTTTAAGAGAGACATTTGGGACCTCCGAGAAGGTTTCATATTCTTTAAAAAAACACGTTTAGGGCCCCCGAGAAGGTTTCACATTCTTAAAAAAAAGACGTTTAGGGTTCCCGAGAAGGTTTTAACATTCTTAAAAGAATACATTTGGTGCTCTCGAGAAGGTTTTACATTTTTAAAAAAGACAGTTGGGACCCCGACAAGGTTTCACATTAAAAAAAGACATTTGGCGCGCCCCAGACGGTTTTACATTTTTAAAAAAGAAAGTTAGGACCTCCGAGAAGGTTTTACATTTTTAAAAAAGACAGTTGGGACCCCCGAGAAGGTTTCACATTTTTAAAAAATCACGTTTGGGGCCCCCGAGAAGGTTTTACATTTTTAAGAAAGACATTTGGGACCCCCGAGAAGGTTTCACATTCTTAAAAAAAACCCGTTTGGGGCCCCCGAGAAGGTTTCACATTCTTAAAAAAAAAAACGTTTGGAGCCCCCTAGAAGATTTTACATTCTTAAAAAATACATTTGGGGCCCCGGAGAAGGTTTTAACATTCTCCAAAAAATACATTTGATGCTCCCGAGAAGGTTTTACATTTTTAAAAAAGACAGTTGGGATCCCCGAGAAGGTTTCACATTCTTAAAAAAAGATGTTTGGGGCCCCCCCGAGTAGGTTTTAAAAACGACCTTTGAGACAACTGAGAAGGTTTTACATTAGAAAAAAACATTGGGCGCGCCCTGAGAAGGTTTTACACTTTTAAAAAAGATGGTTGGGACCCCGAGAAGGTTTCATATTCTTAAAAAAAAGACATTTGTGTCCCCCGCGGAAGATTTTACAAGTTTAAAAACAGTTGGGACCCCGAGAAAGTTTCACATTTTAAAAAAAATACATTTGGTACCCCGAGAAAGTTTTACATTTGAAAAAAGACAGTTGGGACCCCGAGAAGGTTTCACATTCTTAAAAAATCACGTTTGGGACCCCCGAGAAGGTTTCATATTCTTAAAAAAACACGTTGGGGCCCCTGAGAAGGTTTTGTATTTTTAAGAAAGACATTTGGGACCCCCCAGAAAGTTTCATATTTTAAAAAAAACACGTTTGGGGTTCCCGAGAAAGTTTTAGCATTCTTAAAAAATACATTTGGTGCTCCCGAAAAGGTTTTACATTTTTAAAAAAGACAGTTGGGACACCCGAGAAGGTTTTACATTCTTAAAAAATCACGTTTGGGGCCCCCGAGAAGGTTTCATATTCTTAAAAAAAACACGTTTGGGACCCCGCAGAAGGTTTCACATTTTAAAAAAATACATTTGGGACCCCCGAGAAGGTTTTAACAGTTTTAAAAAATCACGTTTGGAACCTCCGAGAAGGTTTTATATTTTTAAGAAAGATATTTGGGGCCCTCGAGAAAGTTTCATATTCTTAAAAAAACACGTTTGGGGTTCCCGAGAAGGTTTTAACATTCTTAAAAAAATACATTTGGTGCTCCCGAAAAGGTTTTACATTTTTAAAAAAGACAGTTGGGACCCCGAGAAAGTTTCACATTCTTAAAAAATACATTTGGGACCCCCGAGAAGGTTTTAACATTCTTAAAAAAATACATTTGATGCTCTCGGGAAGGTTTTACATTTTTAAAAAGACAGTTGGAAGCCCCGACAAAGTTTCACATTAAAAAAAGACATTTGGCGCGCCCCAGACGGTTTTACATTTTTAAAAAATACATTTGGTGCCCCCGAGAAGGTTTTACATTTTTAAAAAAGACAGTGGGGACCTCCGAGAAGGTTTCACATTCTTAAAAAATCACGTTTGAGGCCCCGAGAAGGTTTTACATTTTTAAGAAGGACATTTGGGACCTCCGAGAAGGTTTCACATTCCTAAAAAAAACGTTTAGAGCCCCCCTAGAAGATTTTACATTCTTAAAAAATACATTTGGGACCTCCGAGAAGGTTTCACATTCTTAAAAAATCACGTTTGAGGCCCCCGAGAAGGTTTTACATTTTTAAGAAGGACATTTGGGACCTCCGAGAAGGTTTCACAATCTTAAAAAAACGTTTAGAGCTCCCTAGAAGATTTTACATTCTTAAAAAATACAGTTGGTACCCCCGACAAGGTTTCGCATTAAAAAAAAAACATTTGGCGGGCCCCAGACGGTTTTACATTTTTATAAAAGAGAGTTGAGACCCCCGAGAAGGTTTCACAATTAAAAAAAAAACGTTTGGCGCTTCCTAGAAGATTTTATATTCTTAAAAAATACATTTGGTGCCCCCGAGAAGGTTTTACATTTTTAAAAAAGACAGTTGGGACCCCTGAGAAGGTTTCACATTCTTAAAAAAAACACGTTTGAGGCCCCCGAGAAGGTTTTAACATTCTTAAAAAAATACATTTGATGCTTTCGAGGTTTTACATTTTAAAAATGATAGTTGGGATCCTAGAGAAGGTTTCACATTCAAAAAAGACATCTGGCGCGCTCGAGAAGGTTTCACATTTTTAAAATAGACAGTTAGGACCCGGAGAAGGTTCTACATTAAAAAAAAAGACATTTGGCTCCCCTGAGAAGGCCTTATATTTTTAAAAAGGACAGTTGGAATCCCCCAAGAAGGTTCTACATTAAAAAAAGACAATTGGGACCCGAAAATTCCCATTAACATTACCTTGCTTTTTACAATCTTACAAAAAAATACATTTGGGGATCCCCGGGAATGTTTTAGATTTTTAAAAAATTCAGTTGGGACCTCTTTGAAGGTTTCACATTAAAAAAAAGATTTAAAGTGGGGTAATTTCATGAATAAAAATTTTGTATATGACGTTCTAAACATAGACAATACACAATGCGATAGAAAAAAAGAAAAAGCCAAGTTTGGATTCGAACGCGTGACGTCCGGGATGCCTTACGCTAATGGTAACCTGTTATTATATTAATTTTTGCATTATGTTTTTGCAAAAATTTGGACAGTCAGGGAAAAATTCAAAGCGGATTCGTACACCACACTTATAGGACTGTATTGTTGTATAAAAGTTGAATCAAATAAATATAGAATTCCTTTAAATGACGTCATCAAATTGTTGGTGGGGATGATTAGCAAACACGTCGAGAAAATATAAAAGTGTCATTCGTCCGATGATACTGACGACACCATAATAAATATGTAGACTGAAGATTTCGTATTTGCTACGTTAGAAGAACGTGATTGTTAAGCCATTACAAATATTAGAATCAACGTCTTGGCGTTTCTTGGACTTATAATGTCAAAACTACCACGTCAAGATCAGTGCAGGTTACTTTTCTAAAAATCAGATATTGTTTACAAATAAATAGCAACACTTTTACAGAGTCTGTTGGCTACTTAATATAAAAAATTCAATAAGTGCCTCTTGAGACTCGACTTCTTAGCAAATATAATCAGAAGTGGTTTCATAAGAGCTGTGAATTTATCGATTAAGTATAATATGGTAACTTGTTGCACGGCCTCAAAGAAAGTCGATTGTCAATTGAAGTATTTAAAAAGGTTATCCAAGTGTTCACTATACTACGAAACTCTAAAATTACTTTTTATTAACACTTTCAAAAACTAAATACTTTTAAAATTAAAGATTAGTAATTGCAACGATTTGTGCGCAACGCGCACTTTCAGTGTGAGAATAACATCTTCCTTCCATTGTCTAATGTTTTATTTAACATTACACAGTCCGGACGCTAGACGATGTGCTTTTTGTGTGAGAAACAAACCACAACAACGAGAAAAGCAAAATACACGTTGAAACTCTGTTTGTTTTAGTTTTTGAAACAGAATAGTAATTTTTTACCGGACCATTTCACCAAATGTAAACCAAACACCAATTCCCATTAACATTACCTTACTTTTTATAGACCTCCTGCGGGCGCCGCGATTTCTTTCAAAAGCAACAAAGAGAAAACATGTATTTGGTTTTAATTAGTCTTTTCAAACGCATTTATTATTAGCGACAGCAACAATACTATTCCTAAACATGTATTGACGTATCGTTTTGTATTTAATTTAACAGCTTTTAAAAATTTAGGGTCAGTTATTTGAGCTACTATTGATTAAAATTTTCTGGTTAATAGTTCGAACAGAAAACGACGGAAAAACCACTTAATTTAAAACTGATTGCCCTTCAAAAACCCATACATTTTTAATACTTATTGACGAAACACAAATTGAAAATTTATTGTTTTCCAATTATTCAGTCACATCTAATATTCACCCAGATTATAAACGCGCGTGCAACATCACTCCAGCTTCGCTTAAAAGCGTCCGGTCCCAAGCCGCCTCCTTGCCGTGCACCTTCGCACAATTATCTCCGAAACAGGTTAATTGAGCCCGAATGGGCAAATTACGTGCCATTAATCATACATTTTCCGATTCGGTGCGGCGCGCTCTCCTCTATTCAGAAAGCGCTTAATGTGAATCGTGCTTTTAATAACGGCGTCCTTGATGACCGCAGATAGCACTTTGAATGTACGGCGGGCGGCAAGATGGGGCGGCAGACAAGCACGTTATGTTGAACGCAATATTAATGGTGTTCCACTGACTCTATTACCATCATTCAAAATTCCCTCGGCCTTAACTACAAAACAGCCCGCGAATTATTCGGAGCGGTGTCGGGGATAATGGCGACAACTGCACCGAGCGCCACGGACAAAACGGCTTTTACAAATCGGTTTAATGTCGGGCTTGCAATAATTGGGATCATTAATCAACGACTACCTGGGATGGAGTTTTGCCGCGATTTGATTAATTGAGTAAGTTTTTGGTGGCGGCGGAGCGACGTCTGGTACGGGGACACGAAAACATAGCGCTTATTTATTTCTACTTCGCGAGCGCAAGCGAAGCGTGGTCTATTTGTCGTCTGTGTCAATTTTTATTAGATGGATACACTCCGGAACCACTCGATCTGTTTCCAGGGAGAGTTTGTCCTGTGGAGCAGGTGAAGCAATGCCTCAGCAATGAATTTACCTGTATTATTATATTTCTGAACAATAAAATGTATATATATTTTTATATATAAAATTTCATTTTTTCGAAAAAATTTCCATATGAACTTCTAAAAACGCAAGCACCACAAAATTTTTAGATATTTAGATATTGGAGCATCTTCTTGTGTCTTGTTGATCAACTTTTTAACTCATGAGCCGCCCCTGTCCGTTTCCGACGAACAAGTGCGCCCCAGATCAAATATAAAACAAATGTGTTTTCGTAACATAAAGCGTTCGAATCATAGACAGTGGCGGAATATGAAAAACGGCGCCTGAGGAGCCGAAATTTTACTTCCTTTGAAAATGTATATATAAAATTTGGATTAGGACACCGGTGCTCTGGTCTACCACGCCCAGATGATCTTATTCTCCCTGAGACATTTCTGTGTTTTGTTTTTGAAGTAACTTGAAAGAATCTAGAGAATCCCTTGAGTTCTGTTTTTGAAGTAGTTTCAAACAATCTCGGGGAAAGTTCGAAAGAATCTCGAGTTTCCCCTATTTTGTTTCGAAATGATTTCAAAGAATTCGTGTATTTTGTTTTTTGAAGTAGTTTGAAAAAATTTCTGGCACCTTTTGTGTTTTGTTTTTGAAGTGGTTTAAAGCTTTCTCAAGGTTTCCTTCTTTCTGGTTTCTGAAATTTAAGTAGTTTGCAAGAATCTCCGGGAGCCCTTGCCTTGGTGTTTGAAATAATTTGAAAAAACCTTCGCAGCCCCTTATGTTTTGTTTTGGAAGTAATTTCAAAGTATCTCGAGGAGCCCTTGAATTTTTATTTTTTTTTTAAGTAGTTTAAAAGAATGTTGGGAACTCTTGTGTTTTGTTTTTGAAGTAGTTTGAAAACATCTCGGGGACTCCTTTTGCTTTGTATTTTGAAAAATCAAGTAGATCGAGACCTTTTGAGTTTTTTTTTTAAGTAACTGGAAAGAATCTCGGGGACTGCTTATGTTTTTTTTAAGTAGTTTATAAAAATCCTGGGGACACATTGAATTTTTTTTGAAGTTGTTTGAAAGAATCTCGGAGACTCCTTATGTTGTTTTTTGAAGTAGTTTGAAAGAACCTTTTGCCTTGTTTTTTAAGTAATTTTAGAAGAATGTCGGGACCCACTAGTATTTTATTTTTAAGGTAATCTGAAACAGCCTCCGGGATTCCTTGTGTATGATTTTTGAAGTAGTTTGAAAGAATTTAGAGACACCTTGAGTTTTTTTTAAGTAACTTGAAATAATCTCGGAGACTTCTATATAATTTTTAAGTGGTTTGTAAGAATCTTGGGGTCTCATTGGATTTTTTTTGAAGTTGTTTGAAAGCATCTCGAGAACTCCTTGAGTTTTTTTTTTTTTTTTTTTGAAGTAGTTAAAAAGAATGTCGGGACTTTTGTGTTATGTTTTCGAAGTGGTTTGAAAGAATCTCGGGGACCCCTTTATTTTGTTTTTAAAGTAGCTTAAAAGAATCTCGGGGAGTCCTTGTGTTGTTTTTTGAAGTGGTTTGGAAGAATCTCTGGTCTTGTTTTTAAAGTAATCTGAAACAGTCTCTGGGATCCCATGTGTATGATTTTTGAAGTAAATTTAAAAATCAAGTAGAACCCTTGTGTTTTGTATTTGAAGCAGTTTAAAAGAACCTCGGGGATTCCTTGTGTTGTTTTTTGAGTAGTTTGAAAAAATCTTTAGTTTTGTTTTTTAAGTAATTTTGAAAGAATCTCGGGAACCACTGGTACTTTGTTTTTGAAGTAATCTGAAACAGCGTCGAGGATCCTTTGTGTATGATTTTGAAGTAGGTTGAAAGAATCAAGTGGATCCCCTGTGCTTTGTTTTTCAAGTAATTTGAAAGAATCTCAAGATCCCTTGACTTTTCTTTTACGTAACTGGAAAGAATGTCGAGGACTTCTTCTTTTGTTTCGAAGTAGTTTCAAAGAATCTCGGAGACCAGTTTTGTTTTGTTTCTGAAGTAGTTAAAATAATCTCGGGGACTATTTGTATTACTTTTTGAAGTAGTTTGAAAGAATCTCTTGCCTTGTTTTTGAACTTGTTTTTGAAGTAATTTTAGAAAAATATCTTGAACCACTGGTGCTTTATTTTTAAAGTAATCTTAAACAATCTCAGGGATCGCATGTGTATCATTTTTAAAGTAGATTGAAAAATCAAGTAGATCCCTTGTGTTTTGTTTTTGAAGTAATTTGAAAGAATTTATAGACACCTAAGTAAATGGAAAGAATCTTGTGGATTTTCCGTTTTTTTTTCAGTAGTTTGAAAGCAGCTCGAGGACCCCTTGAGTTTTTTTGAAGTAGTTAAACTGAATGTTGGGGACTCTTATGTTTTGTTGTCGAAGTAGTCTGAAAAAATCTCGGAGACCACTTTTGTTTGTTTTTTAAGGTATTTTAAAGGAATTTCCGGTACTCCTTGTGTTGTTATTTGAAGTAGTTTGAAAGAATCAGTTGTCTTGTTTTTTAAGTAATTTTAGAAGAATATCGGAAACCACTGGTGCTTTCTTTTTAAAGTAATCTGCAAACAATAACAGTCTCCGGGATCCCTTGCGTATGATTTTTGAAGTAGTTTGAAAGAATCTCTTGTGTTGTTTTTGGAGTAATTTTAAAAGAATCCCAGGAACCACTGGTGCTTTGTTTTTGAAGTAATCTGAAACAGCCTTGAGAATGCCTTGTGTATGATTTTTAAAGTAGGTTGAAAGAATCAAGTGGGATTCATTGTGCCTTGTTTTTGAAGTAATTGAAGTAATTTGAAAAAAAGTCAAGAACTCTTGAGTTTTTTTTAAGTATATAATTGACAAGAATCTCGGAGACTTCTTGTGCTTTTTCTTAAGTAGTTTGAAAACATCTCGAGGACCCCTTGAATTTTTTTTTTCTTTTTAAGTAATTTAAAAGAATGTCGAGAACTTCTGTGTTTTGTTTTTGAAGTCGTGCGAATGAATCTCGGGAACCCTTTTTTTTGTGTTTTTGAAGTAGTTTACAAAAATCTCGGGAATTATTGGTGCTTTGTTTTTGAAGTAATCTGAAACAGTTTCGGGGATCCCGTGTGTATGATTTTTGAAATAGTTTGAAAGAATCAAATGGATCCCTTGTATTTGTTTTTGAAGTAGTATGAAAGAATTTCGGGGACCACTTTTGTTTTGTTTTTGAAGTAGTTTAAAGGAATCTCGGAGACTCCTTGCGTTGTTTTTTGAAGTAGTTTGGAATTTCTTGTCTTGTTTTTGAAGTAATTTCAGAGGAATATCCGAAACCACTGGTGCTTTCCTTTTAAAGCAATCTGCAAACCGTCTCCGGGACCCCTTCTGTATGATTTTTGAAGTAACTTGAAAGAATCTCTTGTGTTGTTTTTGAAGTAATCTGAAACAGCCTTGAGGATCCCTTGTGTATGATTTTTAAAGTAGGTTGAAACAATCAAGTGGGATTCATTGTGCCGTGTTTTTGAAGTAATTGAAGCAATTTGAAAGAAACTTCTTCTTGTGCTTTTTTTTTAAGTAGTTTGCAAGAATCTTGGTGATCCTTTGAATATTTTTTTTGAAGTAGTTTGAAAAAATCTCGAAGACCCCTTGATTTTTTTTTAAGTAATTTAAATTAATGTCGGGAAATCCTGTGCTTTGTTTTTGAAGTAGTTTGAATGAATCTCGGGGACCCTTTTTTGTGTTTTTGAAGTAGTTTAAAAGAATCTCGGGAACTACTGGTGATTTGTTTTTGAAGTAATCTGCAACAGTCTCCGGAATCCCATATGTATGATTTTTAAAGTAGATTGAAAATCAAGTAGATCCCTTGTGTTTTGTTCTTGAAGTAATTTGAAAGAATCTCGAGACACCTAAGTAAATGGGAAGAATCTTGTGGACTTTTAGGTTTTTTTTTGAAGTAGTTTGTAAGAATCTTGGGGACCCTTTGAATTATTTTTTTTTGAAGTAGTTTGAAAGCATCTCGAGGAAACCTTGAGTTATTTGAAGTAGTTAAACTGAATGTCGGGGACTCTTATGTTTTGTTTTCGAAATAGTTTCAAAACATCTCATGGACCACTTTCGTTTTGTTTTTGAAGTAGTTTAAAGGAATTTTGGGGACTCCTTGCGTTGTTTTTTGAAGTAGTTTGAAAGAATCTCTTGTCTAGTTTTTAAAGTAATTTTAAAAGAATCTCGCGAACTACTGGTGCTTTGTTTTTTAAGTAATCTGAAAAGTCTCGGGATTCCTTGTGTATGATTTTTGACTTAGGTTGAAAGAATCAAATGGATCCCTTTTTTGTTTTCGAAGTAGTTTGAAAGAATCTCAGGCACCACTTTTTTTTGTTTTTGAAGTAGTTTAAAGGAATCTCGGGGCCTCCTTGTCTTGTTTTTGAAGTAGTTTTATAAAAATGTCTGGAACCACTGGTGCTTTGTTTTTAAAGTAATCTGAAATAGTCTCCAGGATCCCATTTAAAGTAAATTGAAAATCAAGTAGTTCCCTTGTGTTTTGTTTTTGAACTAATTTGAAAGAATCTTGAGACACCTAAGTAAATGGAAAGAAGCTTGTGGACTTTTCGGTTTTTGTTTCGAAGTAGTTTGTAAAAATCTTGGGGATCCTTTGGATTTTTTTTTTTGAAGTAGTTTGAAAACATCTCGAGGAAACCTTGAGTTATTTTGAAGTAGTTAAACTGAATGTCGGGGACTTTTATGTTTTGTTTTCGAATTAGTTTGAGAGAGTCTCTAGGACCACTTTCGTTTTGTTTTTGATGTAGTTTAAAAGAATTTTGGGGACTTCTTGCGTTGTTTTTTGAAGTAGTTTAAAAGAATCTCTTGTCTTGTTTTTGAAGTAATTTTAAAAGAATCTCGAGACTTACTGGTGCTTTGTTTTTGAAGTAATTTGAAGAATCTCGAAACCGCTTGAGTTTTTTAAGTAACTGGAAAGAATCTCGAAGACGTTTTCTGGTTTTGTTTTAAGTAGTTTAAAAGAATCTCGGTTACCTCTTGTTTGTGGTTTTTGAACTATTTAGATTGAAAGAGTCTCGAGACACCTTGAGTTTTTTTTAAGTCACTGGAAAGAATCGTGTGGACTTCTTCGGTTTTTTTTAAGTAGTTTGTAAGAATCTTGGGGACTGGTGAGATTTTTTTGTAAGTAGTTTGAAAGCATCTCGAGGACTTCCTGAGGTCTTTTTTTAAGTAGTTTAAAAGAAGGTCGGAATCCCTTGTGTTTTGTTTTTGAAGTAGTTTGAAAGAATCTCAGGGACCTGTTTCTTTTGTTCTTGAAATAGTTTAAAACAAACTAGGGTACCCCTTTTTCCTGGTTTTTGAAGTAGTTTGAAAGAATCTCGGGGATTCTTTGTCTTGTTTTTGAAGTACATAATTTGAAAGAATCTCGGAGTCCTGTGATAAGGGTGGATACACCTGCTGAACCATCGCAGGAAAAATTGAGAAAATAAAACAAATACCTAAGAGTTTGAAATCATTGTAATTGTAATGGAATGATCGAAAATCCGTTAAAAATATATACGTTGCAATAAAAAAAAACGTGGTTTGAAGTCGCGATATCAAGGACAAATGCGTGACGGTTGCAGTGTACTAAGTTAAGCTTAAAACAACGGCGTTTATAAAATTTCCATATGTCTATCCATTCTCAACGTAGATATTAGACCACCAAGTTTTATCTTAATTAATCAGACTTTTAGTTCACACAAAAGAGATCGCAGTGATTAAAAAGCCGCGATACTGAGTTGGGTTGTTTTATGACCTGAAAATTTGTTTGGATTCAAAATTTGCTGACACATCATTTCTTTGAAACTGATTTCGGTCAATGGGTTTGTTTAGGTTATCAGCCAAATTAAATTTACGAAAAGACACCTTACTGAACCGGATGTAATATAATTATTGATTTGAGATATTTTGAAGACTGAAAACCGATTCTAGGGGTGCCAACTGGAAGTTAGATAACCAAAAAATTAAAGGTCAACGCTCAAAACTCATCCCCAATTTGTTTCATCAAAATCAAAAAAGTGTTTCATAAGCTTTAGTCACTATAAGTTAATAGTAGCTCTACTTAGGCTTTTAGCATTAATAAGTAAATGAAGGCAACTACAAAAACTGGCCATGCTCTGCTCGAAATTCAGCTGCGACCTGAGCTACGTGTTAAGACAACCCATTTACATCGTCAAATAAGACGGAATCCCTCTGAGCTCAATCGTGCAAGATTTACATTGTCCCGAGACAATAATCCTTCGTTTTTGGATATTACAAGTAAGTCTGTTGATCTGCTAATTAGCGCCAAGGGACTTCCGGCCCAACACGCCACATCTTCTTAGCTAGCGAGTACAGTACCCCGAAATGTCTACAATTCCGAATTAACGAGAGTTCCCTAATTGGTCGCTGGGACCGCTAATAGATCGTTTAAATAATTTGTAGTAGGATATTTGTAGAGCTCGAAGTGTGCATTCTGGCCGAACTGGCTCATTCGATCAACCTGCAGCCTTGCTTAAAATTCATAAGCAAATTTAACTACCAAATGGAGTATATTTGACTTTCAAAATAAATTTGGAAACGAGCGCCGTTATCAACGTTAATGAATGTGTTTAGCGTCGATTACAATGGGGAAAAGTTGCATTCAACGTCTGTTTCAGGAACAGGAACGTTGCGAAATAAGATAATAGACAATGAGAGACGAGATGAGTAACTACTCTATCATTCCGACTCTTGCCAACTGTCCTAGAGGCGGCCAAAAATAGATCCTGTGTTGTCTGTCGTTTCGTATTGAACTTTGTTATTGGAAACGTCCACGGGATGGCTTCGGGGAGCGGGTATCAGAGATAAGATGTGATTATTCGGTTACGTTATTACAAACGCGGCTTTATCGACTCCGGGAAAATACGCTCCTGCGAATTGAACGGAGACGGAGATGTGGGGACCTGACAAATGCCACTTCCGCTATAATGAGATATCGCGAATTTACCGAACGTTAAAAATAATTCCGGGAATCTTGGCGCCCTCCCATACCGGCGTTGTGCTTACGGACACGCGATGGAAACGTAAAACACTACAGAACTGGAAAGTTTTAAGTGCCACTATAACTTACGCACAAATTATGTCGCCTGTTTTGGGACACAGTTTTTAATAAAATATACAGCGATGACAGAAAGAAAACTAAATAATATGTAACCCAATAAAATATATGTTTTAATTTTTTAATTTACATATACACACAATTATTTTATGATCTGACACAATAAAATGACACTGAGAGGAAATTACATTGTAATTAAGTGTTCTACATTTGTAAATTATGTACAAACAAATTATTAGCCAGCGGAAATTATAATGGATACAATGACGCATAGTCGCTAGATTAACTATTAATTAATATACAAAACTGAAGCCAACTTGATACATGTATTTTTTTGAAAAATTATATAAAAAACTTGATTTTGCGAACTCTTATTTGTGATTACCTCTGAACAATAAAACAAAAATAGATCTAAGTGATATTCTATAAATATGTTTTGACTACCTATATATTTTTTGGATTTGTTTACGACATTCAGTTTTTTTAATTAGGTCATATGTTCTTAGAATTCTTGTGGAGCTTTAATCACCCTCACTCAGGGCAGTTGGAACCATCAGGAAATCGGCAATTTTTCAGAGACACCAGAAAAAAAAATACACAGAAAAATTCCAGAGATACTTCAAAGACAAGACATCACTGAAACCGCGACATCGAGATTCTTCTAAATTACTTCGAAAACAAAACACAAGCGCTTCCTAAGATTCTAGTAAATTACTTCAAATACAACACCTCGCGACTCTTTCAAACTATTTCAAAAACAAAACACAAGTTTTCCCCAACATTCAATCAAATTGTTTCAAAAACAATACACAGCACAATTCCGGAGATTCTTTCAAATTACTTTAAAAATAAGACAAGGGTTAAGCGAAATTGTTTCAAACTACTTCAAAAACAAAACACAAGTTTTACGCGACATTCTTTCAGATTGTTTCAAAAACAATACACAGAAAAATTCTGGATATTGTTTCAAATTACTTTAAAAATGAGACAAGTGTTAAGCGAAATTCTTTCAAATTATTTCAAAAACAAAATACAAAGGGCCCCCGAGATTCTTTCGAATTACTTCAAAGACAAGAACACCAGGGAACATGGGGAAATTTTTTAAAACTATTTCAAAAACACAAAGAGTCCTGAGATTTTTTTAAATTACTTTAAAAATAAGACAAGGATTCCTCGAGATTCTTTCAAAGTACTTCAAAGACAAAACACAATGGGTCCCCGAGATTCTTTCAAATTACTTCAAAAACAAGAACCACATTGGCTCTTCGAAACTCTTTCAAAGTACTTCAAAAACAAAAACACAAGGGGTTCCAGAGATTCTTTCAAATTACTTCAAAAACAAAACACAAGTTTTTCCGGACATTCTTTCTAATTGTTTCAAAAACAATACACAAAACAATTCCGGAGATTCGTTCAAATTATTTACTTTAAAAATAAGACGAGGGTTAAGCTAAATTCCTTCAAATTACTTCAAAAACAAAATACAAGGGGCCCCCGAAATTCTTTCGAATTACTTCAAAGACAAGACATCAGGGATCATGGGGAAATTTTTTCAAACTACTTCAAAAACACAAAGGGTCCAGAGATTTTTTCAAATTACTTCAAAAACAAAACACAAGTTTTTCCGGACATGCTTTCAAATTGTTTCAATAACAATACACAGGAATATTCCGGAGACTCTTTCAAATTACTTTAAAAATAAGACAAGGGTTGAGCGAAATTCTTTCAAATTAATTCAAAAACAAAATACAAGGGGCTCCCGAGATTCTTTCGAATTACTTCAATGACAAGACATCAGGGATCATGGGGAAATTTTTTCAAACTATTTCAAAAACACAAAGGTTCCTGAGATTTTTTCAAATTACTTAAAAATAAGACAAGGATTCCTCGAGATTCTTTCAAAGTACTTCAAAACAAAACACAATGGGTCCCCGAGATTCTTTCAAATTACTTTGAAAAAAATAACCACAGGGCTCTTCGAAACTCTTTCAAATTAACTTCAAAAACAAAAACACAAGGGGTTCCGAGATTCTTTCAATTACTTCAATACAAACTAAACACAAGTTTTTCGGACATTCTTTCAAATTGTTTCAAAAAATACACAAAACATTCCGGAGATTCGTTTCAAATATTTACTTTAAAAATAAGACGAGGGTTAAGCTAAATTCCTTCAAATTACTTCAAAACAAAATACAAGGGGCCCCCGAAATTCTTTCGAATTACTTCAAAGACAAACATCAGGGATCATGGGGAAATTTTTTCAAATACTTCACAAAAACACAAGGGTCCAGAGATTTTTTCAAATCACTTCAAAAAACAAACACAAGTTTTTCCGGACATGCTTTCAAATTGTTTCAATAACAATGCACAGAATATTCCGGAGACTCTTTCAAATTACTTTAAAAATAAGACAAGGGTTGAGCGAAATTCTTTCAAATTATTCAAAAACAAAATACAAGGGGCCTCCGAGATTCTTTCGAATTACTTCAATGACAAGACATCAGGGATCATGGGGAAATTTTTTCAAACTATTTCAAAACACAAGGTTCCTGAGATTTTTTCAAATTACTTTAAAAATAAGACAAGGATTCTCGAGATTCTTTCAAAGTACTTCAAAGACAAAACACAATAGGTCCCGAGATTCTTTCAAATTACTTGAAAAAATAACACAGGGCTCTTCGAAACTCTTTCAATTACTTCAAAACAAAAACACAAGGGGTTCCAGAGATTCTTTCAAATTACTTCAAAAACTAAACACAAGTTTTTCCGACATTCTTTCAAATTGTTTCAAAAACATACACAAAAAATTCCGGAGATTCGTTCAAATTATTTACTTTAAAAATAAGACGAGGGTTAAGCTAAATTCTTCAAATTACTTCAAAAACAAAATACAAGGGGCCCCGAAATTCTTTCGATTACTTCAAGACAAGACATCAGGATCATGGGAATTTTCAAACTACTTCAAAAACACAAGGGTCCGAGATTTTTCAAATCACTTCAAAAACAAAACACAAGTTTTTCCGACATGCTTTCAATTGTTTCAATAACAATACACAGGAATATTCCGGAGACTCTTTTCAAATTACTTTAAAAATAAGACAAGGGTTGAGCGAAATTCTTTCAAATTAATTCAAAAACAATACAAGGGGCCTCGAGATTCTTTCGAATTACTTCAATGACAAGACATCAGGGATCATGGGGAAAATTTTTCAAACTATTTCAAAAACACAAGGTTCCTGAGATTTTTTCAAATTACTTTAAAATAAGACAAGGATTCCTCGAGATTCTTTCAAAGTACTTCAAAGACAAAACACAATGGGTCCCGAGATTCTTTCAAATTACTTGAAAACAATACCACAGGGGCTCTTCGAAACTTTCAAATTACTTCAAAAACAAAAACACAAGGGGTTCCAGAGATTCTTTCAAATTACTTCAAAAACTAAACACAAGTTTTTCCGGACATTCTTTCAAATTGTTTCAAAAACAATACACAAAACAATTCCGGAGATTCGTTCAAATTATTTACTTTAAAAATAAGGCGAGGGTTAAGCTAAATTCCTTCAAATTACTTCAAAAACAAAATACAAGGGGCCCCCGAAATTCTTTCGAATTACTTCAAAGACAAGACATCAGGGATCATGGGGAAATTTTTTCAAACACTTCAAAAACACAAAGGGTCCAGAGATTTTTTCAAATTACTTCAAAAACAAAACACAAGTTTTTCCGGACATGCTTTCAAATTGTTTCAATAACAATACACAGGAATATTCCGGAGATTCTTTCAAATTACTTTAAAAATAAGACAAGGGTTGAGCGAAATTCTTTCAAATTAATTCAAAAACAAAATAGAAGGGGCCCCCGAGATTCTTTCGAATTACTTCAATGACAAGACATCAGGGATCATGGGGAAATTTTTTCAAACTATTTCAAAAACACAAAGGGTCCTGAGATTTTTTCAAATTACTTTAAAAATAAGACAAGGATTCCTCGAGATTCTTTCAAAGTACTTCAAAGACAAAAACACATGGGTCCCCGAGATTCTTTCAAATTACTTCAAAAACAAAATAGGATATTACCGAAATTCTTCCAAATTGTTTCAGAAACAATATACAGAAAGATTCCGGAGATCAAATTACTTGAAAAACAAGACCCACAGGGGGTCTTCGAAACTCTTTCAAACTACTTCAAAAACAAAACACAAGAGGTCCCAGAGATTCTTTCAAATTACTTCAAAAACAAAACACAGGTTTTCCCCGACATTCTTTCAAATTGTTTCAAAAACAATACACAGAAAGATCCCAGAGATTCTTTCAAATTACTTTAAAAATAAGACAAGGGTTAATCGAAATTCTTTCGAATTACTTCATAGACAAGACATCAGGGATCATGGGGAAATTTTTTCAAACTATTTCAAAAACACAAAGGGTCCTGAGATTTTTTCAAATTACTTTAAAAATAAGACAAGGGTTCCTCGAGATTCTTTCAAAATACTTCAAAAACAAAACACAATAGATCCCCGAGATTCTTTCAAATTACTTCAAAAACAAGACACGATATCACCGATGTTCTTCCAATTTGTTTCAGAAACAATATACAGAAAGAATCCGGAGATTCTTTCAAATTACTTCAAAAACAAGACTCTTTCAAACTACTTCAAAAACAAAACACAAGGGCCCCCCGAAATTCTTTCAAATTGCTACAAAAACAATACACAAAAAGATTCCACAGATTCTTTCAAATTACTTCAAAAACAAAACACAAGTTTTCCCCGACATTCTTTCAAATTGTTTCAAAAACAATACACAGAAAAAATCCGGAGATTCTTTCAAATTACTTTAAAAATAAGGCAGGGGTTAAGCGAAACTATTTCAAAATACTTCAAAAAAAAAATATACAAAGGGCCCCCGAGATTCTTTCGAATTTCTTCAATGACAAGACATCAGACATTTTTTCAAACTATTTCAAAAACACAAAGAGTCCTGAGATTTTTTCAAATTACTTTAAAAATAAGACAAGGATTCCTCGAGATTCTTTCAAAGTACTTCAAAGACAAAACACAATGGGTCCCCGAGATTCTTTCAAATTACTTGAAAAACAATAACCACAGGGGCTCTTCGAAACTCTTTCAAATTACTTCAAAAACAAAAACACAAGGGGTTCCAGAGATTCTTTCAAATTACTTCAAAAACAAAACACAAGTTTTTCCGGACATTCTTTCAAATTGTTTCAAAAACAATACACAAAACAATTCCGGAGATTCGTTCAAATTATTTACTTTAAAAATAAGACGAGGATTAAGCTAAATTCTTTCAAATTACTTCAAAGACAAAATACAAGGGGCCACCGAAATTCTTTCAAATTACTTCAAAGACAAGACAAGATATCACCAATATTCTTCCAAATTGTTTCAGAAACAATATACAGAAAGAATCCGGAGATTCAAATTACTTGAAAAACAAGACCCACAGAGAGTCTTCGAGATTCTTTCAAACTACTTCAAAAACAGAATACAAGGGGCCCCCGAAATTCTTTCAAATTGCTTCAAAAACAATATACAAAAAAATTCAATAGATTCTTTCAAATTACTTCAAAAACAAAACACAAGTATTCCCCGACATTCTTTCAAATTGTTTCAAAAACAAAACACAGAACAATTCCGGAGATTCTTTCAAATTACTTTAAAAATAAGACAATGGGAAAATTTTTTCAAACGATTTCAAAAACACAAAGGGTCCTGAGATTTTTTCAAATTACTTTAAAAATAAGACAAGGATTCTTCGAGATTCTTTCAAAGTACTTCAAAGACAAAACACAATGGTTCCCCGAGATTCTTTCAAATTAATTCAAAAGCAAGACAAGATATCATCGATATTCTTCCAAATTGTTTCAGAAGCAATATACAGAAAGAATCCGGAGATTCTTTCAAATTACTTCAAAAACAAGACCCTCAGGGGGTCTTCGAGACTCTTTCAAACTGCTTCAAAAACAAAACACAAGGGATCCCAGAGATTCTTTCAAATTACTTCAAAAACAAGACAAGATATTATCGAGATTCTTCCAAATTGTTTCAGAAACAATATACAGAAAGATCCCGGAGATTCAAATCACTTGAGAAACAAGACCCACAGGGGGTCTTCATGACTCTTTCAAACTACTTCCAAAACAAAATACAAGGAACCCCCGAAATTCTTTCAAATTGCTTCAAAAACAATACACAAAAAGATTCCAGAGTTTCTTTCAAATTACTTCAAAAACAAATCACAAGTTGTCCCCGACATTCTTTCAAATTCTTTCAAAAGAATACACAGAAAAATTCCGGAGATTCTTTCAAATTATTTTAAAAATAAGACAAGGGTTAAGCGAGATTCTTTCAAATTACTTCAAAAACAGGACACACAGGGGATTCTCGAGATTCTTTAAAACTATTTCAAAAAGCCCCCCCCCCCCGGAGATTCTTTCAAATCACATCAAAGACAAGACATCAGGGATCATGGAGAAATTTTTTCAAACTATTTCAAATACACAAACGGTTTCTCCCAGTTTTCAAAAACCAGACACAAGTGGTCCCCGAGATTTTTTCAAACTACTTCAAAAACAAAACATAAAAGATACCCGAAATTCTTTCAAATTACTTCAAAAACAATACATAGAATTAGTGCTTTTGAAGAATTGTCAATTCATATATGTATATAAAACCAAAAAAATTGGTCGCTTTTTTGGATACTTGAAGAAGATTGGTCATTTCTCAAGAAGCATCTTCAGGAAATTAAATATAGACAGAAAAAAGTAAAATAGTTCGAAAAAATGCAAAAAACCACTCATGATCAAAAATAGGCAAATGGCAAAAACAAGTTTTTCCCAAGAATCGACTCTTTAACAATAATTAAGGAACATTTTCATTTCGACTCAATTCTCGTCGTTTGTTTCCAAAGATCGCCGGATTAAATAAATTTAAATCAGTTATCGCAAAAACAAAATTGAAACTCCGCTCCAGTAATCAAAGGCCCGCCCCAAAAAAAGTTATTAACCCGAATTCTTTTACAAGCCCCAAGTTGTAGCAGTCGCGAAATAAGTTAATCCCTCCCAACCTCGACAAAACTTTTAATTACTACGGATGAGCTCTTGCCTCCCCTACGAAATCTTAAACCTGAAGGAAAGTAATTTAGCCTGCATAATGATCGCTGCAATTAGCGTAATTTTTTCTCCCGAAAGTATTTCAGACCGCTTCCATTATCCCGAATCGCCCCGACAAAAATTGAGTGTTCCACTCGTCGTGTTTCGTATTAATTACGCGGATATCGAATTACTCAAGTTCGGTCGCTGCCTATCAAAAAGACCTGTTGAAGTGGTGACGGAGTGCTTTCCCGTTCAACAAAGACTGGCCACTTCAAAGAATTGACGAAGAGTTTTCACCCAAGGTGTGATGGTATCGGAAGGAGCGATCGAGGAAATTCACTTAAAATTGGTTGTTAGTGCTGTTTTAGCGTCTCCATTACGATGTTAGGTTGCAGCTGTTCGTGACACATAACGGCCTTTGAGAGCGCATTTTTGCGAAAATAAAGTTAAAGTGAGTTAGACAACGTTTTTAATTTAATTTGTTTTGGAAGAAAATGGGGACTGGGGGAGATCGATCTTGCGTTTTGTTTGTACCTCGTGTAGCCTATTTTGTTTCACGGAGGAAAACTTACTATAAATATTTTTCCAGGGAAATCGTATCCCGTGTTTGCAAAGTAATCCCTCCAGGAGCGTTGTTAAAAATATCTTTTAAACGCTGGATCTTTTGAAGTCTGTGTTTCGTTTTGTTCAGAAATAAGTTTTACTTCCCGAGCGTAAGCTAACAATCGTTAATCAAAATTTATTCGTCCCCCATCAAAATTGATGACGTCACCTGAAAATTTTACGTAATAAATTCTCTCTGAAATATACAAAATATTATTAGTCTATTCTTGTGATTTATCACATTTTTTGTATTCACGGATTTTAGAATTACTTATACAGGGTGACTCAAAAAATGAGGCAATTTAATTTATTAATTAAATTATAAATTATAATGGTTTTCATAATAAAATAAAATTCCTAAAATCAAATGTTACAATTTTTCGAAAAATCTGGATTTATTTACCTTTATCACAATTTTTCGTTTTTTCATTTGTTTCATTTTTCAATTTTTCCACTTTTTGATGTTTCAGATTCATAATTTTTCGTTTTTTCAACTTTAATTTTTTCAAATTTTTCAGTTCTTCGTTCCTTCAGTTTTTCCATTTTACTGTTTTTCTTTTTGCGATTCTTACGTTTGCCAATTATTAATTTTCCCTTGTTCAATTTTTCGTTTGTTCAATTTTCAAGTTGTTCATTTCCAATAATTTTTAGATTTTTCAAAGTTTCTAAAATCGGAAAGTTGAAGAAGTGAAAATTTTTAAAAATTATAATATTACTACACGTTTAAAATGAAAACTAGAAAGATTGAAAATATGCAGATCTAAAATTGAAAAAACAAAAAATTAAAATATCTAAAAGTTACAAAATAGAAAAATTGAAAACAATCGAAAAATTGAAAAATTCTAAAAATAAAAAAATTGAACACTGAAAAACCGTAAAATGGAAAAATAAAGGAAGTAGAAAACCGAAGCGAAAAATTACAATTCGAAAAATCGAAAAATCGAAAAATTGAAAAATTAAAATCTGTTGAAACTGCAAATCGAAAAATTGCAAAATCTAAAAATTGAAACATCCAAAACTAGGAAAATAGAATAACTGAAAAAAAATTATAGAATCGAGACATTAAAAAGTCGAATAGTTGAAAAAATAAAGAAAATAAATACCAAAACGAAAAATAGTAAATCAATCAAAACTGAAGTTACAAATTTTTCGGTTTTCCAACGTTTCGGTTTCATAATTTTTCGTGTTTTCAACTTTAATTTTTTCTTCAATTTTTCAATTTCTAGACTTTTTCGATTTGCAATTTTTTCGATATTATAATTTTTCATTTTTTGATTTTTCGGTTTCTCAATTATTAATTTGTCGCCTGGTTTCTTGTTTCCTCAAGTTCCCTTCAAGTTGTTAATTTTTATTTTTCAAGTTCTTGTTTTTTCAATTTATTGTTATTTTTTTATTTGATTAACGTTACCCAGTTCTCTTG
This sequence comes from Zophobas atratus, assembly GCA_022388445.1. NCBI lineage: Eukaryota > Metazoa > Arthropoda > Insecta > Coleoptera > Tenebrionidae > Zophobas > Zophobas atratus. The sequence continues at coordinate 53,467,918 of CM039442.1, read as the reverse complement.
ATTTTATATCACGGTTTTTTTTCATTTCTTTTATTTTTTTCAATGATTCTTTCAATTTTAAAATTTTTCGTTTATTCAATTTTTCAATCTTCGAATTTTCAGTTCCTGGATTTTCCAATTTTTAAATTTTTCAATATTATCATTTTTGAATTTCCAATTATCCGATTTTCCGTTTTCATTTAATACTCTTTCGTTTTTCATTTTTGATTTTGCAATTTTACAATTTTGCGGTTTTTGCATTGTTTTCATTCGAAAAGTGAAAAATATTGAAAAACCAAAAAACTGTAAAACACGAAAAATTGCAAAATCCAAAAAGTATACAATCGAAAAATTGCAAATCGAAGGACTGATGAAAAATTAAATATTGAAAACTAAAAATCGAAAAAATTAATGGATCGAAAATTGGTAAGACGAAAAAACGAAACGTGTCGAAAAATTGGAAAAACCAAAAATTGTAAGATCCAAAAATTATAAAATCGTCAAAATTGCAAAGTAAAGTCGAAAAACTGGAACACTGACATATCGAAAAATTAAATTAATAATTTATATTTAAAATTTATATATCGAGAAATCGGAACATTAACAAAATCGAATGAATGAAAAAGTTTTAAAATTCCATAATTGAAGAATGAAAAAAATCTAAAATCGTAAAGTTGATAAAGTGGAAACTAGAAAGATTAAAAATATGCAAATGGAACATTCGAGAAACTGAAAAATCTAAAATTGAAAATACAAAAAATTAAAATATATAAAAGTTAAAAAATTGAAAAATTGAAAACTGCTGAAACTGCAAATCGAAAAATTGCAAAATCTATAAATTGAAATATCCAAAACTAGGAAAATAGAATAACTGAAAATATTGAAATTAAAAAAAAAAACAAAAAATTATAGAATCGAGACATTAAAAAGTCGACTAGTTGAAAAAGTAAAGAAAATAAAAACCAAAACGAAAAATTGAAAAACTAAAAATTGAAAACTCGGAAAACTGAAGTCACAAATTTCTCGCTTTTTCTTTTTCTTCGATTTTACATTGTTTGATATCACAATTTTTCGTTTTTCAAATTTTCCATTTTCCAGTGTTTCGGTTTCATAATTTTTCGTATTTTCAACTTTAATTTTTTCTTCAATTTTTCAATTTCTAGACTTTTTCGATCTGCAATTTTTTTCGATATTAAAATCATTTTTTGATTTTTCCGTTTTTCAATTATTAATTTGTCGTCTGTCTTTTGTTTCCTCAATATATTTTGCGGTTTTTCATTGTTTTCATTCAAAAAGTTGAAAAATCGAAAAATTGAAAAATCGGAAAGTTAAAGATCGAAAAACTAAGAAATCGGAAACTATTGAAAAGAAGAAAAACTGAAGAAACGAAAAATTAACTATTGAAAAACTAAAAATAAAAAAAATAATGGATCGAAGAACTGGAAAGACGAAAAAATGAAAGTAATTGAAAAATTGGAAAAACCAAAAATTGTAAGATCAAAAAATTATAAAATCGTCAAAATTTGAAATTAAAGATCGAAAAACTAAAAAATCGGAAATATTGAAAAGAAGAAAAACTGAAGAAACGAAAAATTAACTATTGAAAAACTAAAAATAAAAAAAAATAATGGATCGAAGAACTGGAAAGACGAAAAAACGAAAGTAATTGAAAAATTGGAAAAACCAAAAATTGTAAGATCAAAAAATTATAAAATCGTCAAAATTTGTAAAGTAAAGTCGAAAAATTGTAACACTGACAGATCAAAAAATTAAATTAAAAATTTATATATAGAGAAATTGAAACATTAGAAAAAATCGAATAAATGAAAAAGTTTAAAAATCCTATAATTGAAAAATGAAAAAATTCTAAAATCGTAAAGTTGATAAAGTGAAAACTAGAAAGATTGAAAATATGCAAATTAAAAATTGAAGAAACAAAAAATAGAAAAATCGAGAAACTGAAAAATCTAAAATTGAAAAACAAAAAATTAAAATTTCTAAAAGTTAAAAAACTGAAAAATTGAAAACAATCGAAAAGTTTAAAAATTCTGAAAATAAAAAAATTAAAATTGAAACAGTAAAAATTATAAAACAACACTGAAAAACCGTAAAATGTAAAAATAAAGGAAGTAGAAAACCGAAACGAGAAATTGCAATTCAAAAAATCGAAAAATTGCAAAATCTAAAAATTGAAATATCCAAAACTTGGAAAATAGAATAACTGAAAACATTGAAATTTAAGAAAACAAAAATTATAGAATCGAAACATTAAAAAGTCGAATAGTTGAAAAAATAAATAAAATAAAAATCAGAACGAACAACCACAAATCGAAAAATTGAAAAATTAAAAATTGAAAACTCGGGAAACTGAAGTCACAGGGGTTTTCCTTTTTTTTTCGATTTTACAATCTTTGATATCACAATTTTTCGTTTTTTCACTTTCTTTCGTTTTTCAATTTTTCCATTTTCCAATGTTTCGGTTTCATAATTTTTCGCATTTTCAACTTTCATTGTTTTTTCAATTATTCAATTTCTAGACTTTTTCGATTTGCAAATTCTTCGATATTAAAATTTTAGATTTTTTCATTTTTTTGGTTTCTCAGTTATTAATTTGTCGCCTGTTTTTTGTTTCCTCAATGTTTCAACTTCTTGATTTTTATTTTTCAAGTTCTTGTTTTTTATGTTTAGTTTTCTTGATTTTATATCACAGTTTTTCGTTTTTTCATTTCTTTTATTTTTACAATGGTTCTTTCCTGGATTTTCCAATTTTTAAATTTTTCAATATTGCCATTTTTGAATTTCCGAAAAATTGGAAAAACGAAAAAAACGAATCGAATCGAAAAATTGGAAAAACCAAAAATTGTAAGATCAAAAAATTATAACATCGTCAAAATTGTAAAGTAAAGTCGAAAAACTGTAACACTGACAGATCAAAAAATTAACTTAAAAATTTATATATCGAGAAATTGAGAGATCAAAAAAAATCGAATAAATGAAAAAGTTTAAAATCCCACAATTGAAAATTGAAAAAATTCTAAAATCCTAAAGTTGATAAAGTGAAAACTAAAAGATTGAAAATATGCAAATTAAAAATTGAAGAAACAAAAAATAGAAAAATCGAGGAACTGAAAAATCTAAAATTGAAAAAAACAAAAATTAAAATATCTAAAAGTTAAAAAATTGAAAAATTGAAAACAATCGAAAAACTTAAAAATTCGTGTTTTCAACTTTAATTTTTTCTTCAATTTTCTAGACTTCTTCGATTTGCAATTTTTTCGATATTAAACATTTTTTAAATTTTTTGATATTTTCATTTTGATTTTCATTTCTCAATTATTTAATTTGTCGTTGTTTTTTGTTTCCTCAATGTTTCAACTTCTTGATTTTCATTTTCAAGTTCTTGTTTATTTTTAGTTTTTGATTTTCAATACGGATTTTCGTTTTTTTATTCCTTTTATTTTTACATGATTTCTTTCAATTTTTCATCTTAGAATTTTCGATTCTGGATATTTACAATTTTTAAAAAAGTTTCCAAATATTGACGTTTTGAATTCCAATTATCGATTTTCCGTTTTAAATTACTACTTTTTCGTTTTTCATTTTTGAGTTTGCAATTTTACAATTTTGCAGTCTTTGCATTGATTTCATTCGAAAAGTTGAAAATCGAAAAACTGTAAAAACACGAAAAGTTGCAAAATCCAAAAAGTATACAATCGAAATTGCAAATCGAAGAACGAAGAAACGAAATTAAACATTGAAAAACTAAAATCGAAAAATTAATGAATCGAAAAATTGAAAAACCAAAAATTGTAAGATCAAAAAATAATAAATCGTCAAATTGTAGTCGAAAAACTTTGGGAGATCGAAAAATTAAATTAAAAATTACATATCGAGAAAAAAAACAAATAAATGAAAAAGTTTTAAAATCCCATAATTGAAGAATAAAAAAATTATAAAAATCATGAAGTTGAAGAAGAAAACTAGAAAACTTGTAAATCAAAAATTGAAAAAACGAAAAATCGAGAAACTGAAAAATCGAAAATTAAAAAATCAGAACATTATAAAACCGAAAAATTAAAAAAAATAAAGAAAATAAGAAAAAATTGAAAATTCGTGAAACTGCAAATCAAAAAATTCCAAAAGCGAAAAAGTCAAACACCCAAAAGTTGGAAAATCGAAAAACTGAAAAATTTTAGAAACGAAAACTCAACGAGTTGTAAGTAAATAACGAACCAAATCGCAAAATTAAAAATTAAAAATTGAAAATTCGAGGCACTCAAATCAAAAATTACAAAATCTAAAAATTGATAAATTCGAAAGTTGGAAAAAATTTTAACTTGAAAACTCGAAACATTGCAAATCAAAAAATTGAAGAACCACAAAAAATGGAAAATCTATCAGAAACCAAAATTCTGAAGTTCTGTCGAAATAATTTTGGACCAATTTTTCTCCCAGTCTGAATGACTACCCGCCTTCTAAAACTTTCACGACTATCTATTTATGATGTATGGGTTATCGATTAAATAATTACCGTAATAGCACAGGTGCCCCTATTTTTAGAACCCGAGTGAAATTGCTGTATGGAAGTAAAACAATCCATTAATAAAGTAAAAAGAAAAACAAGCTTAGACGACGCCGGGGGAGCGTAGGTGTCGGGGCATTTTTTCCACATCCCAACTCTAAATTCTCTACTCGTAAAATTTTAATGATGTATATTTTAATGCCGAGTGGACATTTAATGCAACTGGGTCATGTTGACATCGTAAACAACGACGAAAAAAAGTCACGTTCCACCCGAGAATTGAAGTGCACGAAATTTTGAAGTCGGCGAAATTGAAAATATAGGGTGTGTAAAAGAAGCGTTTGGTAACAAGGCACGTCTAAGCCTTCTGTGTCTTCAATTTTAAACAGAACATTTAACTATATAAAATGACATTTTTGTTAATATTTTTCGAATTAATCGACACATCACCGGAAAATTTCCATTTTCGTGTTCTGCCACGTGTGAAACGCACACTGCCGGCTAGGGAAATAAAAATCCAACTTACTTCCTCTAAATCCGCACCGAACAACGCGACCTGGACTCGAAACCATTCGACACAAAAAGCAAATTAAACATTAAAACATCTTTTTGAATATGTATCCCAAGCGAGTACGTTTTGCTCCGGTTCCGGAATATTTCTTGTGAGCGAGGATGCTGGTGAACGGTTTTTGTGAGCTTCCGGTTTAATTAACCGTACAGATAATAAATAGCTCATTTAAGCGTTTAATGTTAGCACGCGAACGATTTTCTATCGTGCTACTCTTCCCATCCATTATTAATTAGATAATTGGCAAATAATTATCAGCTATAAATTTCGTCGTAGTAAAGAAAACAGGCGTTGGATAAAGTGGGCGTGTAAAGAAATATTTTTCCGAGGAAAGTCGGTGCAGGCTTATGTTATTTGGTTGCTAAAGAATTCAAAAGTAGTTATTTCTCAAAAACGGAAGACGTACTGGTGTTACGTTGAGGGCTATTTTTAGTAAATACGAATCGGGTCAAGGTGGTGGCTGTTTGAGTCGTTATGTTTTTACATTACTATATGTATGGTATGTATAGTTGGATATGGAATTTAGGAGTTTTTAGCCAACATGTCGTTTTGATATAAATAATTTTCTTAGTGACACTAATTGCTACGAATGACAAATTACACTAAATCGTAGAACATAAATCTAATATTACACGAAAATGAAAATAAGTATGGCGTGTAGAGAATTCTTGTAACAATATTAGCATCGAGTGCTGACTTGTTTACGTGGTTTTTATTTCTAATACTTATAAAAGTTTTTTATTTAAAACTCATATTTTTTTTGAGACTTACTTTTTAGAATTGACTTAAATTAACATAATGTAGAAACTAAGTCTATTATTAAATATATAATATAGTCTTCTCTGTAAAATTTTGGTACCATGGAATCGATCCTTTATACGATGTTTACTTCAAGAACAAAATAACCTAAGTTTAATCAAGTTTATTTTCATTTAAGACTTTGCAAAACTTTAATAAAAGGGTTACCTAGATTTTTTCAAACAACTGACAAAACAGTCAGACAGTAGGATCTTGGAAATTCTTTCAATTATTTCAAAAATAAACATAGAATCGACATTCTTTCATATTACTTAAAAATAAGACAAAGGATCGCCAGATCTTTTACATAACTATCAAAAAACCAGAAGACAAGGTTCCTTTGAATTTGCTTAAACTACTTCAAAAACAAACACAAAGAGGTTCCCGAGATTCTTTCAAACTACTTCAAAACAAGACAAGAATCCTCGAAATTCTTTTAAACTACTTCAAATACAAAACAAGGGACTCTGAGATTCTTTCAATTACTTCAAAAATTAAACAGGAGGTCACCGAGATTCTTTAATACTTCAAAAGAACTAGTTCGAGATTCTTCAATACTTCAAAAACAAACAAAATCCCCAGATTCTTTCAAACGTACTTCAAAAACAAACAAGTACCGAATTCTTTTAACTACTTCAAAAAGAACTCATGGAGTTTCCGAGATTCTTTCAAATTACTTCAAAAATAAACAAGGGTCCCGAGATTCTTTCAATTACTTCAAAAAGACGAGGAATACCAAGAATCTTTAAAAATTTTTACTTCAAAAACAAATACTAGAGTTTCCAGAGATTTTTCCAAATCACTTCAAAACAAGACAAAGGATACCCGAGATTCTTTCAAACTACTTGAAAAACAGAACACAAGTGGCCCTACAGATTTTCTCAAATACTTCAAAAACAAAAACTTCAAAGGAAAGGGTCCCGAAATCTTGCAAACTATTTCGAAAAAAAAGGGACCAAGTGACCTCGAAATTTCTTAAATACTTCAAAAACAAAACAAGGATCTCCGAGATTCTTTCAAATTACTTCAAAAAACAGAAAGATCCCGAAGATTCTTTCAAATTACTTCAAAAAAGCAAAGGATCCTCGAAATTCTTTTAAAATACTTCAAAAAACAAAGCGATTACTTCAGATTCTTTCAAATTACTTCAAAAAAGAACTCGTGGATTTCCAAGATTCTTTCAATTACTTCAAAAACAAGAAAGAATCCTCAATTCTTTCAAACTCTTATTCAAAACAAACAGAAGGGTCATGAGATTCTTTCTAACTACTTCAAAAAGAACTCGTGAGAGTTTCCGAGATTCTTTCCAATTATTCAACAAGACAAACTAAGTTTTAAACATATTCAAAACAAAAGGGGGGGATCAACCGAATCGTTTCTAAATTAATTTCAAACAAACGAGGAATACCCAAGATTCTTTAAAAATTCTTTACTTCAAAAACAAAATACTAGAGTTTCCAGAGATTTTTCCAAATCACTTCAAAAACAAGACAAAAATCCCCGAGATACTTGAAAAACAGAACACAAGTGGTCCCCTAAGATTTTCTCAAATGACTTCAAAAACAAAACAAGGGGTCCCCAGAATCTTACAAACTATTCGAAAACGAGGCAAGTGATCCTTGAAATTTTCTTACTACTATTCAAAAAACAAACACAGCGATTCTTGAGATTCTTTTAAATTACTTCAAAAACCAAAACAAGGGATGCCAAGATTTTTCAAATTACTTCAAAAACAAGTCAAGAGATCCTCGATTTTCTTTTAAAGTACTTTAAATACAAAACACAAGCGATTCTTGAGATTCTATCAAATAAAACAGGAAGCGTCATCCAGATTCTTTCTAACTACTTCAAAAAGAACTCGTGGAGTTTCCAAGATTCTTTCCAATTACTTCAAAAACAAGAAAGAATCCCCAATATTCTTTCAAACTGCTTAATTCAAAAACACAACAGAAGGGGTCACCGAGATTCTTTGTAACTACTTCAAAAAGAACTCATAGAGTTTCCGAGATTCTTTCAAATTACTTCAAAAACTAGAAACAAGGGATCCCCGAAGTCCTTTCAAATTACTTCTAAACAAGACGAGGAATACCCAAGATTCTTTAAAAATGTTTACTTCAAAAACAAAATACTAGAGTTTCTCAAGATTTTTTCAAATCACTTCAAAAACTATACAAAGGATACCCGAGATTCTTTCAAACTACTTGAAAAACAGATCAGAAGTGGTCCACGAGAGATTTTCTCAAATGACTTCAAAAATAAAACAAGAGGTCCCCGAGAATCTTTCGAATTACTTAAAAAAAATCCAAAGGGTCGCCAAGAATCTTACAAACTATTTCACAAAGAAGACAAGTGATCTTTGAAATTTTCTTAAACTATTTCAAAACAAAACACAAGCGGTTCTTGACATTCTTTCAAATTACTTCAAAAACAAGACAAGGGATCCTCGAAATTCTTTTAAACTGCTACAAATACAACACTCAAGGGACTCTTGAGATTCTTTCAAATTACTTCAAAAATCAAACAGGAAGTGTCATCGAGATTCTTTCTAACTACTTCAAAAAGAACTCGTGGAGTTTCCGAGATTATTTCCAATTACTTCAAAAACAAGACGAAAAATCCCCAAGATTCTTTCAAACTGCTTACTTCATAAACAAAACAGGATAGGTAACCGAGATTCTTTTTAACTACTTTAGAAAGAACTCATAGAGTTTCCGAGATTCTTTCAAATTACTCCAAATACCACAAACAAGGAATCCCCGAGATTCTTTCAAATTACTTCAAAACAACACGAGGAATATCCAAGATTCTTTAAAAATTCTTACTTCAAAAACAAAATACTAGAGTTTCTCGAGATTTTTCTAAATCACTTCAAAAACAAGACAGGGGATACCCGAGATTCTTTCAAACTACTTGAAAAACAGAACACCAGTGGTCCTCAAGAGTTTTTCTCAAATAACCCCAGAAACAAAACAAGGAATCCTCAAGAATTTCGCAGACTATTTCAAAAAAAGACAAGTGATCCTTGAAATTTTCTTAAGGTACTTCAAAAACAAAACACAAGCTATTCTTGAGATTCTTTCTAATTACTTCAAAAACCAGAAACAAGGGATGCCCAAGATTCTGTGAAATTACTTCAAAAACAAAACAATTCTTTTAAACTACTTCAAATACAAAACGCAAGAGATTCTTGAGATTCTTTCAAATTGCTTCAAAAGTAAAACAGGAGGCGTCACCGAGATTCTTTCTAACCACTTCAAAAATAACTCGTGGAGTTTTTGAGATTCTTTCTAATTATTTAAAAACAACACGAAGACTCTCCAAGATTCTTTCAAACTGTTTACTTCAAAAACAAAATGGGAGAGGTCATCGAGATTCTTTTTACCTACTTCAAAAAGAATTCATGGAGTTTCCCAAATTCTTTCAAATTACTTCAAAAACCAGAAACAAGAGATCCTCGAGATTCTTTCAAATTACTTCAAAACAAGATGAAGAATACCCAAAATTCTTTAAAAAGTCTTACTTCAAAAACACAATACTAGAGTTTCCAGAGAAATCATACACAAGGGATCCCCGAAACTGTTTTAGATTACTTCAAAAACAAAGGACCAGTATTTCCTGAAATTCTTTTAAAATTACTTCAAAAATAAGACAAGAGAATCTTTCAAACAACTTCAAAAAACAAACAAAGGGGTTCCCGAGATTCTTTTGAACTACTTCAAAAAGAAAACACAAGAGTCCCCGACATTCTTTTTAACTACTTCAAAAAAAAAAAACACAAGCGATTATTGAGAGTCTTTTAAATTACTTAGGCATAGTTTATTGGTTTATTTTTTTAGTTGAAAAGAAACAATTCGCAGTATTATCGTCATACGAAAATATATGTCAAAGTCAACTAATCAAAACTTAATTTGAAAAAAAAATCCAAAATTTACAAAAAACGTGGCCTTATCTAAAATAAATTAGAATATGTAATTATTTCATTATAAGAGCAAAATATTTCTTTATTTGAAAAAATGCAGGTGCCTAAATACCGAAAAATCTTTTTTTTCCAAAAAAACAAGGGATCTGCGATATTCTTTTAAACTACTTAAAAAATAGAACACAAGAGTTTTCAGAGACTTTTTTCAAATTAATTGAAATTTGTATTGAAGAAATAGTTTTAATTTCTATTGCTTCTATTTAATCTAAGCCCTGTTTCGACAATTGCAAATAACTGTCACTCTATTGCGGTCGAAGTAAAGGTTCTGATGTAAAATTTTCTACAACTTTAGAGTGAAAATACAAATGCTCTACCAACAAATTAAATACCTCTAGACTAGCCGATGTAATGTTTCCACTTTAGTCACAAATTTTACTTTTTGGATCACTAGAAAGTTTACATCAGTCGAGTCAAATGTGAGTTTAGACAAATTCTGAAATATTTGAAATTGAGAATGTTACCCCTGTGGATTTTATATTTTAGAATTTTATGTTCCTAAAACTCGCCTAAAGCGCCTAGTTTCCCATATTTCGGGTCCATCACCGGTCTTATCGCCTATTTAAGAGCCTATTTTGGCTTTTATTTGGGCTAAAATCCGCTCTTTAATTTCTATTAATTTTAAGATCTAATGTACGTACCAAATCGATAAAAGGCGAAGCGCAGGCACTAGAAGCGAATAATTATATAGTGGGGCTTCTGGTCACTTTACCTCTTTCCGAAGTGAAATAGAAACCCCGAAAACGTGATGCAGAAGCCCCACTATATAACCACGAGACTGCAGAGGGACTAAATAGTAGCCGTCAATATTGCTTTACCTGAAACAAAAAAAAAATTGTAAAATAAGCATATATCTACTAGAAAATATTTAAATCAGCAGACGGAACGACGCGACGTCCGGTCAAACACCCCACCCACTCCAGCCGTCACCGACTTATGGATTTCCGCGAAGCGGCAAAGAATAAGAAATAAGACAATACAAGAGCATTGGAAATCAATTTGATTAAATTCTCCGCCCAGTTTCGCGAGAGCTATAAATTCGTCTGATTGCCTAATCGGAAAATTATGTAACAGAAAGACAGTGGCTTCCGGGGTACACCGTAACGACGATTTGAATATCTACGTTCGCAAACTATATTCATTAATTCATGTTGGGTGGTTATAACCGAAAATGCCAATTGTGTACTGCGAGATGCTTGCATATCCATATTAATGAGGGCAAACTCTGCCTGAGGAAGACGTTAAATTGTATCAAAGTGTGGTTCTACCTATATAAGGTTTGATGGCGCTGAGTCAGTGAAACTTGAAGCTGCTGAGGCGACGTAATTCGAGGCAAGTTTTAGATGCAGATTTAAAAAAAAAATTGTAGCTGTTTTTAGCAGAAAGGTCTGGGAGAATTACGCCAGAGTTCAATTTATAAAAATTTACATAATTATCTTGTGTGCTGAACCAGGTCAACTGTTAAGATTATTATTTTCAGAATATTGAGATCGTATCTGGAAAAATTAATCTAATGTTTAGCAAGCAAAAAAAATATTAATTTTTCTCTTGATTACGGCTACAGTTTTAACGCTATAAATAACGCCAGAGTTATTTAAATTTTTTAGTTAATTCATGGAGAAGTATACTGTTCTCTCGAAAAATAATTCATAGTCTTGTAACATGAGGTGGCAGATTCACGCACAGATAATGTACTAGTTTTTAAATTATTACTTTTTTCACAACGCTTTCGATACTGTACATGGAAAATGTTTTATCATAAAAAAGTGTACAAATTTTTGATTATCTATCAATCCTCCTTTCCATTGACAGGTCGGTGAGAGCGGTTTGGAATTTTTCCAGTTTTTAGTAACAATGGAGTGTTTTTTTTACTCATATAGATTACTTGGACGTCAAAAACACGCATTCAGTAATTAAGTTCTATTCATGAACATCTTCAATATTTAAATCTGTGTTTGAACAATTAATAATTTTTCGCATAATTTTTCCTTAGATGCATATCTTAGATAAAAGACAAATTTCATTACAGAGCAAAAAGCCACTTTTTAATGTCATTAATGTGATTCTGGGGTCTGGGGTCACAATTTCCAAATGTTTCTTCAAATTCGAAGAATTAGGAAGATCGTCGATAAAGAGCAGAAACAACAATGGTCCTAAGTTCGATCCTTGTGGGACCGCAGAATATAGAGTAAATGGTTGAGAGCAAAAATGTATTATTTTTAATAGGCCGAACAGAAAAAATCCGATGGCGACAGGTCTGGGGATCTGAGAGGCCACAATTTGCAAATTTACGTCATCATATGAATTTAGCAGATGCATTGTAATACTAACAATAAGAGTTCTCTATTCTCAAATTTTCGGGGAAATGGAGTGAGTCGTTCTTGATTTAATCAATAAAATAACTTGCCTCAGTTACTAATTTTTTGGGTCAATCTGTTTAATTATTTCTAAAAACTATTAATGCATTGCTAAACCACAAGTTTAGAGTCATAATATTTTGTATATTTCAGAGAAAATTTATTAGAAAAATTTTGACGTCATCAATTTTTTTGGAGGGGATAAACGAATAAATTTTGATTACGATGACTTTTAACTATTTATAAATTTTCAGAGCATTCGGTTTTGTAGTTTCAATGTTAAATTACAAAGTGTTGTATTATAAAATTTTGATTTTTTCCCAAAAATCTCGATATCTAGGTTGAAAATTCAACATGAATTCATAAACCACAAGTGAAGCAATATCTTATTTTATAAAATTTAAGTCACAATTACTATTGTTTTTTGGAGATGACATTATCCCATTGATGTTGGAGATAATTAGCCAACTTTTAGTTAACGTTTTACCATCTAGATGATATTCATAATACAAACAGACAAGAGAGGACAGACATACGGAAACGGGCGACCACTTTTTTTATACTCTAGGGTCATGACAACCATCGAGAAACAAATAGTTTCGGAGATTACTTGTCTAATAAAAATAGATACAGACACCAGAAAAACAGACAGACAGACAGACAGACAGACGGAAACGGGAGACTATTTTTTTCGTACTCTATAGATCACGACACGTCGAAAAAATATGAAAGTGGCAATTGGAAAGATGGACCCGATTAGTGTACTTCCTTAGCTTATTTACGGTCGGGAAGTAAAAATGCTTTTCGAAAATTCAAAAACCTGAAAAATCGAAATATCCAGAAATCGAACATTCGAAAAATGTGACATTGGAATATAGATAAATTGAGAAATTGAGAAATCAAAATATTTTCTAATCGAAAAATTGAAAAATCGAAAATTCAGAAATATTAAACAAAAAATTGAAAAACCGAAAAATCTGAAAATTTAGAGATCGATCAATCAAAACATCAAACAATCGAAAATTAAAATATCGACAAATTTAAAAATGCAGAAACTGAAAAATTCCCAAAATTGAAATGTCAAAAAATTGAAACATCGAAAAGTTGAAAAATTCAGAAGTCTAAAAGTCGAAAAGGATCGCAAAATTTAAAAATCAATAAACTGAAAAATGAAAAATTTTTAAATCTGAAAAATTCAAAAATAGAGGTATCGCTAAAATAAAAAATTGAAAAATCGTAAAATAGTGAAATCGAAGGACTGATAAATCGACAAATCTTGAAATCGAAAAATCGAGGAATCGAAAAAGCTAACATTAAAAAAATTGAAAAATTAAAATATTTGTCAAAAAATTGAAAAACCGGAAAATTGAAAAAAAAATAAAAAAACATCAAAAAGACGAGTAATCGAAAAATTGAAAATTCCAAAACTGAATTGATCTAAAATTAGGAAATCGAAAAATTGAATAGGGAAATTGGAAAATTCAAAACCCGACAAGTCGAAAAATTGATAAACCAAAAAGGCCCACAATCGAAAAAATGAAAAGTTAAAAACTAGAAAATCGAAAAATCTAAAAATTGAACAATCCAAAAATAGAAAGTTTAAAAACAAATAATATACTAGTTTTTAAATTGTTACCTTTTTTTCAACAACGCTTTCGATACTGTACATGGGAAATGTTTCATCATAAAATAGTGTACAAATTTTTTATTATCTATCAATTCTCCTTTGCATTGACAGGTCGATGAGAGCGGTTTGAAATTTTTCCAGTTTTTAGTAATAATGGAGTGTTTTTTTACTCATATAGATTACTTGGACGCCAAAAACACGCATTCAGTAATTAAGCTCTATTCACGAACATCTTCAATATTTTTAAATCTGTGTTTGAACAATTAATAATTTTTCGCATAATTTTTCCTCAGATGCATATCTTAGATAAAAGACAAATTTCATTACAGAGCAAAAAGCCACTTTTTAATGTCATTAATGTGATTCTGGGGTCTGGGGGTCACAATTTGCAAATGTTTCTTCAAATTCGAAGAATTAGGAAGATCGTCGATAAAGAGCAGAAACAACAATGGTCCTAAGTTCGATCCTTGTGGGACCGCAGAATATAGAGTAAATGGTTTAGAGCAAAAATGTATTATTTTTAATAGGCCGAACAGAAAAAATCCGATGGCGACAGGTCTGGGGATCTGAGAGGCCACAATTTGCAAATTTACGTCATCGTATGAATTTAGCAGATGCATTGTGATACTAACAATAAGAGTTCTCTATTCTCAAATTTTCGGAGAAATGGAGTGAGTCGTTCTTGATTTAATCAATAAAATAAATTGCCTCAGTTACTAATTTTTTGAGTCACTCTGTTTAATTAATTCTAAAAACTATTAATGCATTGCTAAACCACAAGTTTAGAGTCATAATATTTTGCATATTTCAGAGAAAATTTATTAGGAAAAATTTTGACGTCATCAATTTTTTTGGAGGGGATAAACGAATAAATTTTGATTACGATGACTTTTAACTATTTACAAATTTTCAGAGCATTCGGTTTTGCAGTTTCAATGTTAAATTACAAAGTGTTGTATTATAAAATTTTGATTTTTTGCCAAAAATCTCGATATCTAGGTTGAAAATTCAACATGAATTCATAAACCACAAGTGAAGCAATATCTTATTTTATAAAATTTAAGTCACAATTACTATTGTTTTTTGGAGATGACATTATCCCATTGAGGTTGGAGATAATTAGCCAACTTTTAGTTAACGTTTTACCATCTAGATGATATTCATAATACAAACAGACAAAAGAGGACAGACATACGGAAACGGGCGACCACTTTTTTTATACTCTAGGGTCATGACAACCAACGAGAAACAAATAGTTTCGGAGATTACTTGTCTAATAAAAATAGATACAGACACCAGAAAGACAGACAGACAGACAGACAGACGGAAACGGGAGACTACTTTTTTCGTACTGTATAGATCATGACACGTCGAGAAAATATGAAAGTGGCAATTGGAAAGATGGACCCGATTAGTGTACTTCCTTAGCTTATTTACGGTCGGGAAGTAAAAATGCTTTTCGAAAATTCAAAAACCTGAAAAATCGAAATATCCAGAAATCGAACATTCGAAAAATATAACACTGGAATATAGATAAACTGAGAAATTGAGAAATCAAAATATTTTCTAATCGAAAAATTGAAAAATCGAAAATTCAGAAATATTAAACAAAAAATTGAAAAACCGAAAAATCTGAAAATTTAGAGATCGATCAATCAAAACATCAAACAATCGAAAATTAAAATATCAACAAATTTAAAAATGCAGAAACTGAAAAATTCACAAAATTGAAATGTCAAAAAATTGAAACATCGAAAAGTTGAAAAATTCAGAAGTCTAAAAGTCGAAAAGGATCGCAAAATTTAAAAATCAATAAACTGAAAAATGAAAAATTTTTAAATTTGAAAAATTCAAAAATAGAGGTATCGCTGAAATAAAAAATTGAAAAATCGTAAAATAGTGAAATCGAAGGATTGATAAATCGATAAATCTTGAAATCGAAAAATCGAGGAATCGAAAAAGCTAACATTTAAAAAATTGAAAAATTTAAATATTTATCGAAAAATTGAAAAACCGGAAAATTGAAAAAAAATAAAAAAAAAATAAAAAAGACGAGTAATCGAAAAATTGAAAATTCCAAAACTGAATTGATCTAAAATTAGGAAATCGAAAAATTGAAAAATCGGAAGATAGGAAAATTGGAAAATTCAAAAGCCGACGAGTCGAAAAATTGATAATCCAAAAAGGCCCACAATCGAAAAAATGAAAAGTTAAAAACTAGAAAATCGAAAAATCTAAAAATTGAACAATCCAAAATTAGAAAGTTTAAAAACACACATAATATACTAGTTTTTAAATTGTTACCTTTTTTTCAACAAACCTTTCGATACTGTACATGGAAAATGTTTTATCATAAAAAGTATACAAATTTTTGATTATTCAATATTTAAATCTGTGTTTGAACAATTAATAATTTTTCGCATAATTTTTCTTTAGATGCATATCTTAGATAAAAGACAAATTTCATTATAGAGCAAAAAGCCACTTTTTAATGTCATTAATGTGATTCTGGGGTCTGGGGGTCACAATTTGCAAATGTTTCTTAAAATTCGAAGAATTAGGAAGATCGTTGATAAAGAGCAGAAACAACAATGGTCCTAAGTTCGATCCTTGTGGGACTGCAGAATATAGGAATATAGAGTAAATGGTTTAGAGCAAAAATGTATTATTTTTAATAGGCCGAACAGAAAAAATCCGATGGCGACAGGTTTGGGGATCTGAGAGGCCACAATTTGCAAATTTTTCTAGCGGAAGGAATAGAATAGAAAAGGGTTACCGGATACACACCACAGGTGAGGTGCAAACTCACCATTACAATATTAATAACAATCCAATTATAAACGCAATCCTTGTCCGAAATTTAAGCATCTGCTTTTCGCACCCTGTATTTCCTAACTAAATCATTTCTGGTGGCTGCAGCCGCAGCCCCGAATCGCGTACAACCACCACTTTAAATGCCCATATTAATGAAGACAAACGCCAACCAAAGAAGGCGTAAAGCCGTGCAAATTCCCTATGTAAAGTACGAAGCACCCTCTTCGAGCCCCATTAAGAGGCAACCGCTTTTAACCTATCAAACACAACTAGTGTTGGAGAAAGTGAAAGTGCCACCCGCCAGATCTATAGCATCGAGAAGGAAAAGTTTCGCAACTCCGCCTCGCCGCCTCCCGAAATTTATTCAGATTATAAAACCGAGTCGGGCGCGCCGAGGAGGATAAGAAGGGCCGGAATTTAATAGGGAACGTGTACTGTTGACCAATTTTCTCTAATATACAGGTGCGCGATAATTACGCTTCTGAGGGAAGTTGTTGTTTTGTTTCAAAGCGGGGTCTTTGTTTCCGAATAATGGAAAACAAACTAACGCGCAGTCGGCGGGGATGATGGAAGTGCACGGGAAGAGCTGGGTTAGAAATTTATGCGGTTCAATGGTCTAAACATGCGACGAGAATGGCGATTGGAAACTAAATTAATGAGATTGGCAGCGATGAAACGCGACAGTGATAAACAAACACGACGTGGAACGCGATAAAGTGGTCGATTAGGGGGTTTTCTGGTTGCGCCACCAGTGGGCTGTGTTTATGCAAATGAGTGCATATTGCATGCATATTTTATATTTTTAGCTGATGAGTTCAGAAAAAACTTGCATACTTTAGTGCAATTTTCGTGCTTTTGGTGGTAACAACCAATTATGTTGTAAAGCGTGTACTTTAGGCAGTTAAAATTTGTACTGTGGCACGTCAAAATAACCCGGCATGAATTTCGTTTAGACAAAGAAATTAGTATTAATTTTTGTTTCATAAAATAAAGATGTACTTTTTGGTTTTTGTTTATTCACAGGAATGTTTAAAATTTATTTATTTGGGACAATAGAAAGTACTAGCCCCGCCCACCCACCCTTTCTTTTCTTAGAAGTTATGTTATTTGCCAAAATCAGTCTTATCTTAATAGCTACTTTTCGGAAAAATTAACCAAAAATCCCCAAAGAATTCTAATATATTGACCTCGTCCTACTGATTTGAAAAATATAGCGTTTTTAGGATCCCGAACCAAGATGTTCAAAATATTTCGTTTGAAAGTAAAATTTTTGAAAATTTTCAAAAGCTGCCAATGTTATATTGACAATTCTAATAATAATAATAATAATAATAATAATAGGAGTCATTAAATGGTCCAAAACTGATCTTGAAAATTTAAACATCGCAACAAGGAAAATCTTCACACAGTATAGAAGGCATCATCCAAAATCGTCGATTGAAAGATTCTCATTACCAAGACAGAATGGAGGAAGGGGTTTCCAGAACCTAGAAAACTTATGTCAGAGACAAATCTCAGATTTGAAGAAGTATTTCTTGAAACGAGCGGAAAGAAATGAAATGTTTCGCACCATCACAAGAGCAGATTTGAACCACACACCCTTAAATCTGTCGAACACCGAAGAAATCCACACCCCCCACACAATAGATAAAATAATAAGTGGGCTAAAACAAAAACAACTACATGGAAAATTCTACAAAGACTTAGAAGAAACTCATATCAATAAGAAGATGTCATTGATTTGGTTAAAAAAATCAGGTTTGTATGCCGAAACAGAAGGATTTGTGTTTGCTATTCAAGACCAAGTAATCAATACCAAGAATTACAAAAAATACATCATCAAAGATCCGAACATAAAAAACGACTGCTGTCGCCTCTGCAAAGCAAAACCTGAAACGATCCAGCACATAATCTCTTCTTGCAGCATCCTAGCACAAACTGACTACAAAGCTAGACACGACAACGTCGCCAAAATCATCCACAAAGAATTAGCAACACTTATGAACTTAATCGAAGATACGACACCGTATTACACTTACATTCCATCTCCGTTCCTTGAAAATAACAAATACAAATTATACTGGGATCGCACAATACTTACAGACTTAAACATTACAGCTAACAGACCAGACATCATACTTATCAAGAAACACACGAACGAAGCCATTCTCATTGACATTGCTGTTCCCAACACAAACAACATTATTCAAACATACCACACCAAGATTTCAAAATATCTACAGTTATCGATAGAAATGAAATCCATGTTGAATCTTAAAAAAATTTCAATTGTACCTCTAGTTATCTCTAATGTAGGTGTAGTTCCAAATAGCTTAGTTGAGAATTTAAAGTCTTTGCATTTGAATGATTCAATAATTATCAAAATTCAAAAAGCTGTTTTGTTAGGAACATGTCATATTGTTCGTAAGTTTCTTGAACAGTCTGATCATGTTAGTCAGATTAGGTTAGCACCAGTAGGTCAGAGTAGTGTAGGTCAATTTTCAAGTGATGCGCGGATAAATGGTCGGTAGTTACGCTAGACTTTTGGGGATGGGGTGAGATTAGAGAATAATAGCAGACTAATTTGTATGCTGTAATTCTAGAATCTCGAAAGTTGTTCTGTTAATCTAATCAATGCATATCATTACTTGGTCTTAGTACCCGTAATGATAGAAGTCTTGCCTGAATGCCGGTCATTTCCGGGTCAGTGGTGGGTCTTATAATATGTTTATTGCCCAACAGTTCATATGAACCTATTACAGAGCAATTAATACAAACTAAAGTATTATCAATACAAAAAGAATAAAAGTAAATAAATAATTACAAATAAATAAATATACCGGATACCTGAATAATAAGTCTAAATTAAGAGTTACTTAGCAAGTAGAAGGAATGATAGGATTGATCTTGACCCGACCAAGATTTCCGCAATATTTTGTTTGAAAGTAAATTTTTTTGAAAATCGTAAAAATTGTCAATTTTATATTGACGATTCTGACAAAAAAAGCGATAGGAATTATGGAAGAAATGAAATCAAGAATAACTTCTCTCGACACAAAAATCTACAAAAAAATATCTTTATGCAATTTACGAAAAATGTACGAAAATGGGTCAAAAATTACACAAGGGGCAGTAGTGAAAAATTGACTTTTCCGAAAAGTTGCCCAAAAATACCCGAAAAATTCTAGTATATTGATTTCGACCTGCTGGAAGAAATGGAAGAAATAAAGTCAAAAATTAATTCCCTCCAGACAGAAATCTATAAAATAATCTCTTTAGGTAACTTACAAAAGCGCACGAAAGTGGGTCAAAAATTTCACAAGAGACTTTTGACTTTTCCGAAAAATTACCCAAAAATCTTCAAAAAACTCGAAGATATTGATCTCGACATGCTGATTTGAAAAATGTAGTGTTTCTAGCGCTTCTATAGTTTGTTTGAAAAGTAAATTTTTGGAAAATTCTAGAAATTGTCGAATTTATATTGATTACACTGCCGAGGTTTTATTGAAGATTCTAAAGAAAATAATAGGAATTATGGAAACAATGAAGTCGAAAATAACTTCTCAAGACCGAAATCTACAAAAAATGTCTTTAAGCAATTTAAGAAAGTGCATGAAAATGAGAGAAAAATTTCAGAAGGGTTAATACCGAAAAATTGAGTTTTCGGAAACGTTTTACAAAATTCCTCAAAAAATTCTAGTATATTCTACGTATATTATAATTATTCTAGTACATTTTAACAGGTACTAGTCCCACCTAGCCGCCTTCTCTTTTCTTAGAGGGCATTTCATTTGCCAAAATCAGTCTGATCTTAGCAACTACTTTTCGGAAAAGTTGCCCAAAATTCCCCAAAGAATTCTAATATATTGACCTCGTCTTGCTGATTTGAAAAATATAGCGTTTTTAGAATTCCGAACCAAGATGTTCGAAACATTTCGTTTGAAAGTTAAATTTTTGAAAATTCCCAAAAGCTGCCAATGTTAAGTTGAGAATTCTGAAGAAATAATAGGATTGATCTTGACATGCTGATCTGAAAACTACAGTATTTTTAGGGTCCCCGACCAAGATTTTCGAAATATTTTGTTTGAATGTCAAATTTTGGGAAAATAAAAAAAATTGTTGATTTTATATTAACAATTCTGAAAAAAAAAATTGGAATTATGGAACAAATGGAGTCGGAAAAAGATTTTATCTTCAGACAAAAATCTACAAAAAAATTTTCTTTATGCAATTTACGAAAAGTGCACGAAATTCTGCCAAAAATCACACTAGTAAAAAATTGACTTTTCCGAAAAATTGCCCAAAAATCCCCAGAAAATTCTACCTAGTATACTGATCTCGACCTGCTGATTCTGAAAACATTAGAAAAATTATGGACAAAA
This sequence comes from Zophobas atratus, assembly GCA_022388445.1. Taxonomy (NCBI): domain Eukaryota; kingdom Metazoa; phylum Arthropoda; class Insecta; order Coleoptera; family Tenebrionidae; genus Zophobas; species Zophobas atratus. The sequence continues at coordinate 53,446,895 of CM039442.1, read as the reverse complement.
TGAAATCGAAAATAAATTCTCGAGACCGATATCTACAAAAAAAAAAATCATTAGGCAATTTACGAAAGTACATGAAAATGGGGAAAAAATTTCAGAAGGAGTAGCACCGAAAAATTGAATTTTCGGAAAAGTTTTACAAAAATACTCAAAAAATTCTAGTATATTATGTATATTATTATTATTCTAGTATATTTTGGCAGGTAGTAGCCCCATCTACACACCCTCTCTTTTCTTAGAGGGTATCTCATTTGCCAAAATCAGTCTTATATTAGCAAGTTCTAGCCCCGCCCACCCACCCTCTCTTTCCTTAGAAGGTATGTCATTTGCTAAAATCCGTTTTATCTTGGCAGGTATTAGCCCCGCCCACCCGCCCTCTCTTTCTTAGAGGATATCTCATTTGCCAAAATCAGTCATATGTTAGTAGCTACTTTTCAAAGTTGTCCAAAAATCCCCAAAGAATTCTAATATATTGACCTCGTCCTGCTGATTTGAAAAATATAGCATTTTTAGGATCCCGAACCAAGATGTTCAAAATATTTCGTTTGAAAGTAAATTTTTTGAAAATTCCCAATGTTATAATGACAATTCTGAAGAAATGATAGTATTGATCTTGACATGCTGATCTGAAAAATATAGTATTTTGAGGGTCTACGACCAAGATCTTGGAAATATTTTGTTTGAATGTCAAATTTTTGGAAAATTGTAAAATTTGTTGATTTTATATTAACAATTTTGAAAAAAATTGTTGGAATTGTGGAGGGAATGGAGTCGAGAATAATTTCTCTTCGGACAAAAATCTGAAAAAAAAAATCTATTCAATTTACGCAAAGTGCCGAAAATCGTAGGAATTATCAATTTTATTTTGACGATTTTGACAAAAAAACGATAGGAATTTTATGGAAGAAATGAAGTCAAGAATAACTTCTTTCGACACAAAAATCTACAAAAAAATATCTTTATGCAATTTACGAAAAATGTACGAAAATGAGTCAAAAATTGCACAAGGGGCAATAGTGAAAAATTGACTTTTCCGAAAAGTTGCCCAAAAATCCCTGGAAAATTCTAGCATATTGATTTCGACCTGCTGATTTGAAAAATATAGCGTTTTTATTATTGCCGACCAATATTTTCGAAACATTTCGGTTGAAATTCAAATTTTTGGAAATTCCTAAAAATTGCCGATGTTTATATTGACGATTCTGGAAATATTATAGGAATTATGAAAGAAATAAAGTGAAAAATAACTTCTCTCTAGACAGAAATCTATAAAAAAATTTCTAAATTTCTTTTGGTAATTTACAAAAACGCACGAAAATGGGTCAAAATTTTCACAAGGGGCACCTACTAAAAAATTGACTTTTCCGAAAAATTACCCAAAAATCTTCAATAAATTCTAAGATTTTTGATCTCGATATATTGATTTGAAAAATATAGCGTTTTTGGAGTTCCCGACCAAGATTTTCGAAATTATTTGTTTGAAAATTAAATTTTTGGAAAATCCTAAAATTTGTCGATTTTATATTGATTAAATTGCAGAGGTTTTATTGACGATTTTAAAATAATAATAGGAAATATGCAAAAAATATTTGGGATTGAGGAAAGAATGGAGCCCAGAATAATTTCTTTTCAGACAAAAGTGCACGAAAATCGGCCAAAAATCACACAAGGGGCAGTACTAAAAATTTGACTTTTCCGAAAAGTTGGCCAAAAATTCACAGAAAATTCTAGTAGGTATATTAATCTCGACCTGCGGATTCTAAAAAATAATAAGGATTATGGACAAAATGAACTTGAAAATAAATTCTCGAGACCGAAATCTACAAAAAAAAATTTCATTGGGCAATTTACGAAAATGCATGAAAATGGGAGAAAAATTTCAAAAAGGGTAGTACTGAAAAATTGAATTTTCGGTAAAGTTTTACAAAAATCGTCAAAAAATTGTAGTATATTATATATATAATTATTATTCCAGAAAATTTGGGCAGGTGGTAGCCCCACCTACCCGCCCTCTCTTTTCTTAGAGGATATCTCATTTGCCAAAATTAGTCTTATCTTAGCAAGTTCTAGCCCCGCCCACCCACCCTCTCTTTTCTTAGAAGGTATGTCATTTGCCAAAATCAGTTTTATCTTGGCAGGTAGTAGCCCCGCCCACCCGCCCTCTCTTTTCTTAGACAATATCTCATTTGCCCAAAAATCCCCAAAGAATTCTAATATATTGACCTCGTCTTGCTGATTTGAAAAATATAGCGTTTTTATATTTATATTTCTTTTGAAAGTCAAATTTTTGAAAATTCCCAAAAGCTGCCAATGTAATGTTGAGAATTCTGAAGGAATGATAGGATTGATCTTGACATGCTGATCTGAAAAATATAGTATTTTTAGGGTCCCCTCCAAGATTTTCACAATATTTTGTTTGAAAGTAAAATTTTTTGAAAATCGTAAAAATTGTGAATTTTATATTGACGATTCTGACAAAAAAACGATAGGAATTATGGAAGAAATGAAGTCAAGAATAACTTGTCTCGACAGAAAAATCTACAAAAAAGTATCTATATGCAATTTAAAAAAATGTACGAAAATGTGTCAAAAATTATCCAAGAGGCAGTAGTGAAAAATTGACTTTTCCGAAAGGTTGTCCAAAAATCCCCGGAAAATTCTAATATATTGATTTCGATCTGCTGATTTGAAAAAAATAGCGTTTTTAAAGTTGCCGACCAATATTTTCGAAACATTTCGTTTGAGAGAAAAATTTTTGAAAATTCGTAGAAATTGCCGATGTTTATATTGACGATTCTGAAAAAATTATAGGAATTATGGAAGAAATAAAGTCAAAAATAACTTCTCTCCAGACAGAAATCTATAAAAAAAATCTCTTTTGGAAATTTACAAAAGCGCACGAAAATGGGTCAAAAATTTCACAAGGGGCACCTATTAAAAAATTGACTTTTTCGAACAATTACCCAAAAATCTTCAAAAAAATTCTAAGATTTTTGACCTCGACATGATGCTTTGAAAAATATAGCGTTTTTAGCGTTCCCGACCAAAATTTTCGAAATAGTTTGTTTGAAAATCAAATTTTTGGAAAATCCTAAAATTTGTCGATTTTATATTGATTAAATTGCAGAAGTTTTATTGACGATTGTAAAATAATAAAAGGAAATATGGAAAAAAGGAAGTCGAAAATAATTTCTCGAGACCGAAATCTACAAAAAAAATTCTCTTTAAGCAATTTACGAAAGTGCATGAAAATGGGAGAAAAATTTGAAAAGGGGTAATACCAAAAATTTGAGTTTTCGGAAAAGTTTTACAAAATTCCTCAAAAAATTCTAGTATATTATATGTATATTATTATTATTCTAGTATATTTTAATAGGTGCTAGCCCCGCCCACCCACCCTCTCTTTGCTTAGACGATGTCTCATATGCCAAAATCAGATTCGGAAAAGTTGCCCAAAAATCCCCAAAAAATTCAAATGTATTGATCTCGTCCTGCTGATTTGAAAAATATAGCGTTTTTAAAATCCCGAACCAAGATGTTTGAAATATTTCGTTTGAAAGTCAAATTTTTGATAATTCCTAAGAGCTGCCAATGTTATGTTGAGAATTCTAAAGAAATGATACCATAGATCTTGACATGCTGATCTGAAAACTACAGTTTTTTTAGGGTCCCCGACCAAGATTTTCGAAATATTTTGTTTGAATGTCAAATTTTTGGAATATCATAAAAGTTGTTGATTTTATATTAACAATTCTGAAAAAAATTATTGGAATTGTGGTAGGAATGGACTCGAGAATAATTTCTCTTCTGACAAAAATCTACAAAAAAAATTCTGTTTATGCAATTTACGAAAAGTGCACGAAAATCTGCCAAACATCACACAAGGGGCAGTAGTAAAAAATTTACTTTTCCGAAAAGTTGCCCAAAAATCCCCAGAAAATTCTATTAACTATATTGATTTCGATCTGCTGATTCTGAAAAAATAATAAGAATTATGGACAATATGAAGTCGAAAATAAATTCTCGAGACCGAAATCTACAAAAAAAATTTCATTATGCAATTTACGAAAGTGCATGAAAATGGGAGAAAAATTTTAAAAAGGGTAGTACTGAAAAATTGAATTTTCGGAAAAGTTTTACAAAAATTTTCAAAATATTCTAGTATATTATATATATTATTATTATTCTAGTACATTTTGGCAGGTAGTAGCTCCACCTACCCGCCCTCTCTTTTCTTAGAGTGTATCTCATTTGCTAAAAATTAGTGTTTCCTTTGCAAGTTCTAGCCGAACCCACCCACCCTCTCTATTCTTAGAAGGTATGTTATTTTCCAAAATTAGTTTTATCTTGACAGATATTAGCCCCGCCCACCCGCCCTCTCTTTTCTTAGAGGATATCTCATTTGCCAAAATCAATCATATGTTAGAAGCTACTTTTCGGAAAAGTTGCCCAAAAATGCCCAAAAAATTCTAATATATTGATCTCGTCCTGCTGATTTGAAAAATATAGCGTTTTTAGAATCCCGAACCAAGATGTTCGAAATATTTCGTTTGAAAGCCAAATTTTTGAAAATTCCCAAAAGCTGCCAATGTTATGTTGAGAATTCTGAAGAAATGGTAGGATTGATCTTGACATGCTGACCTGAAAAATATAGTATTTTAGGGTCCCCGTCCAAGATTTTCGCAATATTTTGTTTGAAAATAAAATTTTTTGAAAATCGTAAGAATTGTCAATTTTATATTGACGGTTCTGACAAAAAAAGATTGGAATTATGGAAGACATGAAGTCAAGAATAACTTCTCTCGACACCAAAATCTAAAAAAAAATATCTTTAGGCAATTTACGAAAAATGTACGAAAATGGGTCAAAAATTACTCAAGGGGTAGTAGTGAAAAATTGACTTTTCCGAAACGTTGCCCAAAAACCCCCGGAAAATTCTAGTACATTGATTTCGACCTGCTGACCAATATTTTCGAAACATTTCGTTTGAAAGTGGAAATTTTGAAAATTGTAAAAATTGCCGAAGTTTATATTGACGATTCTGAAAAAATTATAGGAATTATGAAAGAAATAAGGGGAAAAATAACTTCTCTCTAGACAAAAATCTATAAAAAATTTGTTTTGGTAGTTTACAAGAACGCACGAAAATGGGTCAAAAATTTCACAAGAGGCAATTATTAAAAAACTGACTTTTCCGAAAAATTACCCAAAAATCTTCAAAAAATTCTAAAATATTGATCTCGACATGCTGATTTGAAAAATTTAGCGTTTTTACCGTCCCCGTACAAGATTTTCGAAATAGTTTGTTTGAAAATCAAATTTTGGAAAATCCTAAAAACTGTCGATTTTATATTGATTAAATTGCCGAGGTTTTATTGAGGATTCTAAAAAAATAACGGGAATTATGGAAAAAATGAAGTCGAAAATAACTTCTCGAGTCTGAAATCTACAACAAAAAATTCTCTTTAAGCAATTTACGAAAGTGCATGAAAATGGGAGAATAATTTAAGAAGGGGTAATACCGAAAAATTGAGTTTTCGGAAAAGTTTTACAAAATTCCTCGGAAAACTCTAGTATATTTTAACAGGTACTAGCCCCACCCACCCGCGTTCTTTTTTCTTAGAGAGTATTTCATTTGCCAAAATTAGTCTTATCATAGCAAGTTCTAGCCCCACCCACCCTATCTTTTCTTAGAAGGTATGTTATTTGCCAAAATTAGTTTTATCTTGGCAGATATTAGCCTCGCCCACCCGCCCTCTCTTTTCTTAGAGGATATCGCATTTGCCAAAATCAGTCATATGTTAGAAGCTACTTTTTGGAAAAGTTGCCCAAAAATCCCCAAAGAATTCTAATATATTGACCTCGTACTGCTGATTTGAAAAATATAGCGTTTTTAAAATCCCAAACCAAGATGTTCGAAATATTTCGTTTGAAAGTCAAATTTTTGAAAATTCCGAAAAGCTGTCAATGTTATGTTGAGAATTCTGAAAAAATGATAGGATTGTTCTTGACATGCTGATCTGAAAACTACGGAATTTTTAGGGTCCCCGACCAAGATTTTAGAAATATTTTGTTTGAATGTCAAATTTTTCGAAAATAATAAAAATTGTTGATTTATATTAATAATTCAGAAAAGAAAATTTGAATTATGGAAGAAATGGAGTGGAGAATAATTTCTCTTCAGATAAAAATCTAGAAAAAAATTCTCTTTATGCAATTTAAAGAAAAGTGCACGAAAATCTGCCAAAAATCACACTAGTAAAAAATTGCGCTTTAGTTCCGTATTTATGGAACTAATTAATGAAGAAATTACAGCAAATGCAAGTAAAAACACTTTAATTAGCAGCTTTCAATTTACAGAGTTGGGCATGTTAACAGTAAACAACCTAATTTTCGCAAAAATCCCCAAATTTAAATTTTTAGTTTCGCTCATGAAGGTAAGCCGGGTAGGTATCCTGACCACTAGACTACGATGCCGCTTATCTTTCTCCACGTACCAACGTGTTATTGTGCCGCCACACTCTCATCCATTCCACTTTCCAAATTTTTTCATGGGCTAGAGGGTATTGATAATGCTATGGGTCATTACTAATTCAAATATAATCATGCAATCAGCAATTTTTTTGAGGATACTACTAATTTTCTTGTCATAACAAGTAACTTACAACATGTTTAAAATGGTAAATTTTTGTAGAGAAATTAGATCAATTTTGCAATTATGCTCCGCCTCTTGGCAGGACAACGAATGAAAAATTCATCACAATTGAGATCGAGGCGGGTATAGGTGCGGCTTAATTTTGGTTTTCTTTGAACAACATGATTATTTACCAACATGTTGTAGATGATAATTTCTTCTAGAAAAATAAGGATTTTACAATTAAGTTCTGCTCCTCGGCTTACGACGAATAAAAAAAAAACATCAGAATTGCGATAGGGTGGGTGGGTGGGGCTTATATTTTACCTTTCTTTTCTTAAAATACATTCTTCTTTCTATAACAAAATCCTTAAAACATGTTTAAAATGGTAAATTTGATGTTTCAATTCCACAGACATTAGTGATCAGTGATCACAAACAATCTTTAAACTCATATTTTAATGACAACGACACGTGACCTGTCACACGTCATACCACTTCTATACGGAAAGTATTCTTATAATGTAATGTTACGAAAGAAACCCATAGCCGTTCCGGTACGACGCCTATGGGTTCTAGTATGTACGGCAATGATGACTCATCGGCCAGGCAGCATTCGCCAACGAAAAGCCTGGAAGCGGAAGTCGCGATGGACAACCTAGAACAACCTCGAAGAGGCCACCGTCGGAAAAAATTATTATTCAGTCAATTCAGTCCACGAGAGTACAGCCAAGTTGCGCCGGAATTATTTTGTACATAATCGCTGTGTCGATTTTAAATCACCGATCAACGTAACAGTAATATTGTTTTAATTGAAATATGAGCGTTTTTCTCAAAATACTTTAGTAATAGTGACAGTAATTTCAGCTAAAAGCCAAAAACTATAAAAAAAGAGTGAAACCAATAAATAAAGCCGCAGCTTTCGTCGACGGCCCAAACTTCTCTGAAACTATGAATTATGCCACTATTACCACTTCCCTGCAAAATACACCGCATAAACGCCACTTCCAGCCCATCTTTCAGCAACAATCAAAATTAAGCGATGCTTCTCGCCTAATCCTGAAATGCCAACACCCCTGCAATGCATATCAATCTCCGAACACGCTCTCATAAGCCCTAATAGTTCTCATAAACTTGTTCAACTTATCTCAAAGTTCACCGTTAGCTAGCTGCAAGTGCCTTGTCGGCGGCAAACTTCCGCCACTTCGTACTTGTTCAGCCACGAAAAATATTCCAGAAAATTTGCAATTACGAAGATAAATATTACCAAGGCCGCGCACTCGCCATTATTCATTTCGGCCATTCCGACTGCGAACCCATAAAAATGAAAAGTATTCTTTACGAAGGCAATTTCTTAGGACAACCTGTATCAAATGGAGTATGCATCACATAACAAAACGAAGTAATGACGTCGATTCGTGAGTAAGGTTCAGGTCCGTCCATATGGTGGCTTTTATTATTCGCCGTTTTCGTTATTTATTGTTCTTTTGCGCTCTGCTGCGATATTGTTTATTTGAAAGTGCAGGAAATCGGTTTTATGTATTTTTCTCTAATGATTCATTAGGGCTGTAAACGACACTTAATTGCACGTGCGACACAGTGGCGGCTCGTGCCGAAACCAAGAATCTTTTTTCGAAAAATTGTGCATCTAGTCTGAGCTTTGAACTGATTTTGGTCGAACGTTTGGCCCCTTGATACCATCGACTGTAATGTTGTCTAGTACTCGAGCGGCGCAGTCACGTAAGTCGTTTAAATTTCTGTCTGCAGTGGAGGAATCAGACCCTTCCGCGAAATCCCTGAAATAAATTGAACCCAGCAGAGACTTATTTGTAGTACTTCTAAGTAGTCAACAAGCCGTATTTTAGCCAAGGCTCACTTTATTCACTGCAGTCACGTGATTCTGCCGTTGGAGCTAGGGCGGGATATCGATTGTTTTTGTCCATTTCAAGTTTTCCGACTTTGCCTATGGTCATTAACTAGATGATATTGATTAAGCTACTAGAGGTCAAATAAGGAATTCTCTGTCTGGTTTCGTGTTTCACCCATATACACGGTGACGCGGCTAGAATATTAAAAAAATGCAGCGAGTGGGCGGTGATTTTTTTTTAATCGAGGTTACTATTGGGGTTTAAACTTATTAATATGTATCTAATTATTTTTATACTAAATCAAGGCGGCTATTAAGATAAGGAATAGTGCTACGTTTTGTGTTTAGCAGTTTCGATACTGTTTTAAGAATAAATTAAGAGATTGTTAAAAATGATTTCTAAAGTTCACCCACACAAATATATTAAATTAATATTTGCAAGTAAAAAATTAACATACAGATTCTTCCAAGAATTGGGGTTATGCGGTCAAGCATTTTCACGCAACAGAAAACGAAACACATCAAGAAAAAAAATTGGTCTAAAGAGTTTAGACAGTACTTCCCTCGCTGTCGGAAACTTGACGACTGCATGCCTATTGTGTTTTTTTTCTCATTACATTTTTGTAGTGGGAATTTAAAAAAAATTGCGATGACGTCATCAACATTTTTGGAAGGACACGTATATCAGTTGGGATAGATGTAGTGTAATACTAAGAATAAAATTATTATATTCTCAAATTTTCGGGAAAATGAATTGGGTCGTTTTGAATATTGATTTGTAATAATCAATAAAATAACGAAACAATTTACTCACGTATACGTATCAGAGGCAACTGAAAATCGTGTTTGTATAAACATTCTTAATTTAAGATGACAGGCGTAACAGCATACGTGAGAGTCAAACAGAGAAACTGTAAACAAAACGACCATCGGTTTTATTGCTTCGACTTTCGCTTATTATATAAAACATTGGGTTTTATTTTAATTCTTGACGGTGAAATTCACAATTGGTTGATTATAAACATGTCTATTTCACATTCGCGGAACCAAGTGAGCGCATAAAACAAATGCAGGTCTGTAATGTTAAAGTCGATGTAAATAAGCGTGCTACCCTTATGTTTCAACCGAGTTTTTCCTTTAACAAATTTTGTGTCTACCAAATTGAGTTGGTTGGGGTGTAATACTAATAATAAGTGTTGCCTTTAATTTAATCAATAAAATAAATTGACTTCATTAATTTTTTTGAACCACCTCTTAAGAAAATCTAAAAATATGAATGGAATGATAAATCACAAGTACAAACTCATCATATTTTTTGCATTTTGGATAGGATTTATTCAGCAAAATTTAAGGGTGACGTCATCAATTTTTTTAGGAGGGATGAACAAATACATTTTGAACAAAAGTTTACCATGCTTATAATAACTTTAAAATATTCCCAAGATTTCAAAGCATTCGGTTTTCTAATTCCTGATTAAATCGATAAAATAAATTCACGCCTTCATTAATTTTTTTGAGTCACCCTGCATATGCAAATCCAAAAATATGATTGGAATGATAAATCACAAGTACAGACTCATCATATTTTGTACATTTTAGATACGATTTATTCGGCAAACTTTTGAGCTGACGTCATCAGTTTTTTGTAGAAGATAACCAAATATATTTTGACTAAAAATTTATTATGCTCTTTATAACCTTAAAACATCTGCAAGATTTCAAAGCATTCGGTTTTGTAGTTCCTGATTAAATCAATAAAATACATTTACGCATTCATTAATTTTTTTGGGTCGCCCTGTATATGAAAATCCAAAAAATATGAATGGAGTGATAAATCACAACAAGAGACTCACCATATTTTGTACATTTTAGATAGGATTTATTCAGCAAAATTTTGTGGTGACGTCATAAATTTTTTAGGGGGGACGATCAAATACGTTTTGATCAAAAATTTACCATGCTTATGATAATTTTAAAATATCTTCAAGATTTCGAAGCATTCGGTTTTGTAGTTCCTGAGTAAATCAGTAAAATAAATTTACGCTTTCATTTATTTTCTTGAATCACCCTGTATATGCAAATCCAAAAAATATGAATGGAGTGATAGATCACAAGTACAGACTGATCATATTTTGTACATTTTAGATATGATTTATTCGGCAAATTTTCGAGCTGACGTCATCAAGTTTTTGGAGGGGATAAGCAAATATATTTTGACTAAACATTTATTATGCTCTTTATAACCTTAAAACATCTGCAAGATGTCAGAGCATTCCGTTTTGTAGTTCCTGATTAAATCAATAAAATATATTTACGCATTCATTAATTTTTTTGAGTCACTCTGTATATGCAAATCCAAAAAATATGAATGGAGTGATAAATGACAAGTACAGGCTCATCATATTTTGTACATTTTAGATATGATTTATTCGGCAAACTTTCGAGCTGACGTCATCAAGTTTTTGGAGGGGATAAGCAAATATATTTTGACTAAACGTTTATTATGCTTTATGACCTTAAAACATCTGCAAGATTTCAGAGCATTCGGTTTTGTAGTTCCTGATTAAATCAATAAAATATATTTACGCATTCATTAATTTTTTTGAGTCACCCTGTATATGCAAATCCAAAAAATATGAATGGAGTGATAGATCACAAGTACAGACTCATCATATTTTGTACATTTTAGATATGATTTATTCCACAAACTTTTGAGCTGACGTCATCAAGTTTTTGGAGGGGATAAGCAAATATTTTTTGACTAAAGATTTATGATGCTCTTTATAGCCTTAAAACATCTGCAACATTTCAAAGCATTCTGGTTAGCAGATTAAAAATTAAATTTCAAAATGTTGTTTTATAATTTTGATTTTTTTTCCAAAAATCTGGACGTTTCGGGTGAAAAGTCGATTCAGAGTTGTAAACTACATGTGTAGGACTATGTTATTTTATACAATTGAAAACCCATTTACTATGTACAATTTTGAAGTGACGTCATCGCATTAGTGGTGGGGATGATTAGACAAATTTTGGTTAGCGTTTTACCATCTACATGATATTCTTAATATAAGTACAAAATTTCACAACAATCGGTCGAGTACTTTCGGAGATTATCTGTCTAATAAAAATCCAGGACAACAGACGGACAGACGGACAGACGGACAGACAGACGGAAATGGGAGACCTATTTCTTCGTCTTCTAGGGGTCATGAAAGATCGAGAAAACGTAAAAGTAGAGAGTCGGCCGACGGACTCGATTACAATACTTCCTTTGCTTACGCTCGGGAAGTAATAAAGTACAAAAGGATTGGTGTAACCAATTAGCAACGTTGTCTTTCTCACTTCTTAATTTAGACACAACACACAAACGAAAACCTTCTCTGGTCTCATCTTCCACTTAGCCATTGTTGTTTTTTACCAATCAACTAACCCAATTTTCGCGTATCGATTGTAGGTACGCCAATCTCTGGAAATTGTTAACCTAATTCGTCTTCCTTCCACCACCTCGTTCTCGGTTATTGTTCAGAATATTACCACAGAATACTGATTTTCGGATTGCCTAACATATAACGCAACGCAGGATTACATATAACATGAGTGATAGGCATGTCAGAATATAAATTTACAATTGGCGGAAATCAGTCGTTCCAGTGTTTTATAGCAGCCAATTCCATCAATGTCAGTGCAGGATACAAATGTTAGGCATTAAAATTAACGCAGAGATGTTTTTCATTTCTGCCAAATAGAATTTATTCAAACTCGTTGCAAAAGAAATGTTTGTAATACCAGGTTTCTAAAGCAAAACTGTAACGTTAATGTATTTCATGCATACTGTTGGAATAATGTATTTATAATTCCATTTAGGCAGCAAAAGGTCTCTCTTGATGCTACAATTTTATATTCCCTTTAGAAAGCTAATTGCAAAAATCCGTGCAGAAAGCTAATTAAATTCAAAATTCAATCTCGAATGTCAAATTTGCGGAAGCAACGACATCATATTAAATCATCTTTCCTCCATAATTTTGCTGTCAATCTCTAAAGTGCGATTATGAAATTACAGTTTTCGTCTATACCCACAAAAACAGTTACCGCAGGATTGATTAATGTTAGTTGTCCATGTTACACCAGTGGCGACTCGGCAAAATTTCATCATGCGTCCAAATTTTCAAAAAAATTTAGCGGTCAGCCCAAGACTATTCACAAAATACTATAGGTTATTTTCATTCTCAGTTTAATATTGTAAGTAATTTAATATTTGCCAGGGCAATAGTAAGTCATAAAGGCTTGTAAGCCCTTTTTTATAAATATTAAATTCATACGCAAGTTATTGTTTCTACTACCACTACATTGTTTTCTCCAGTTAAATATTAATTAACAACGGGAATAATTTAATGTATTCTGATACCCCGCCGTGTACTTTTTTTTACTTTGAATGCGTATTTCGTTCCACAATTCGTTCCTTTGAGGCTCGCAAAATTTAGTTTTCTAGAGTTTCGCATTTCCACCTGTTAGTTCTACAAACTTCTGCATTGTTTAGCTGTTCATCATAAAAGCCGCGATATGATGTGAATTTCCATAGAATACCCAGTGAAAGCGAACTGAAACGCCATTCAGCCTCATTATACATATTTCACGTAATTATTGAAAGCCACCAAAGTTAGACCTGTCGACACACATAAAGATGCGTGATTTTGTAAGTTTCCACTTTCCCGCCTTGATTAACGCGAGGTCACTGCTCGTTATGACTGTAAAGAGTGGATTTGAGGAAATTCTTTTATTTGTTTTTGCCTATTTTGGATTATGAGTGCCTTTTTTGCATTTTTTCAATCTATTGTACGAGATATATTTTAAGAGATCAACTACAGGAGCAAAATCAAGAAATTAGAAGCATTAAGAATGGAAGCGAGCTAGGGAAGAAATGGGAAAGAGAGTGGGTGAAGTAAAAAGTCAACTAAATCAAATGGAGAGAAATTAATTTAAAGTTAATTTACATACATAAATGATGATTTGACGACAACGGAAAGAAAAATTCGAATCAAATTAGAAGAGAAGGCAACAAAAGAGAGAAATAAAGGAAAAATGGTTAGAATGGGATATAAAAAGTTAACTGTCGATGGCAGAAATTTTGAATGCAATGAAGAAGAGGGCAGACTCAAGAAGGTAGAAAATTTTAGTAAAGAGCCAAAAGAAGAAAAGGAGGAAAAATTGAAACAAACAAGGCAAAGGAAAAGGAAAAGCAATACAGGATGCAGATAGGGAAATCGGAAAAAGCCAAGCTGGCACAAAATTAGGAGAAAAAGGAGTGAATGTAGTGTTTTGAAATGTCCAAGGGTTGCCAAAAAAGGAAAAGGAGTTCTGGGACTACGTGGGAAAATTTGATGTGGTGGGGCTAGTAGAGATATGGGTAGGGTACAAAGAGAAAATTGGGAGAAATTTGAAGAGACACTACCACAAGAATATGGGTGGGAGTGTCAAGGGGCGATAAAGGAAAAGAAAAAGGGGAGAGCAAGCGGGGGAATAGTAATGGGAATTCGAAAAGAAATGAAAGAATTGGAAACGGGAAGTAATAATAAAAACGGACAATGAAGAAAGTAATACAGCTGGATAATAATCGATGGAAATAATAATCCTTTATAAGAAAATAGTAAAGAAAAAGAGAAGATGTTAAACAAAGAAAAACAAGATGGGAAAATATTGTGGAGAATAACGAAAGGATGGTTTAATGGAAAAATAATGAGATGAAAAGGAGAGAAGACGAGTTAAGAGACTAAGGAAATTAAAAAGATGGGAAAATGAATTCGTGGAGAAATAGTAGAACAGCATGGAAATTTCAAGGAAAAAGAAGGAATAGAAAAAAGGAGAATGGGGTACGTAAGAGATAGGATTTAAAAGATGGTGGAAAATAGAGAAGGAGGAAGAATCAAGAGGATAAACAAAGGAAAGAGAAGATACGAAAAAAAAAGAAAAAAGAATGAAAAAGTTTCTTTTCATCGCATTTTATTGTTTTTTCAATCAGTTTTCTTGTCGCTTTTTTTAGTTTTTTTTATCCGTTTTGGCCTATTTTTTTACAGTTTTTGTCCCTTTTTGGCAATTTTTTTATAGATTTTTCTCTTTTTTTATCATATTTTTTGTGTGCTTTTTTGTTGCGTTTTTGTATATTTTTTGGTCCCTTTTTTATGGATTTTTTTCTCATTGTTGTTGGGTTTTTTTGTAGTTTTTTTCTTGTCGCATTTTTCCATCCCTTTTTGTCTTTTTTGCAGTTTTTATAACTTCTTTCACTTTTTCTCACTTTTTGTTGTTTTGTTGGCCACCTTTTTTTATATTTTGCCGGTCTTTGCTTTTTTATATCTTTTTTTGTAATCCTTTTGGCTTCCTTTTTTAAGTTACCTTTTTATGCGACTGTTTTTATGTAATTTTGTTCGTCGCAGTTTTTTTGGGCTCCACTTTTTGTTGCGTTCTTCTGACTTTTTTGCAGTTTCGTCGATGCCTTTTTTGTTTCTCCTTTTTTATCGGCTTTTTTTCCTTTTTTTGTCCCTTTTGATCTCTTTTTTTGTTCTTTTTTGTCGGATTTTTGCCACTTTTCGTCGCTTTTTTTCAATCCAATTTTATCTTTTTTGCTCTCTTTTTCTAAGTCCCCTTTTTTCGACACTTTTTTTTAATACTTTTTTGTCGCCTCTTGTGCTTTTTGCACGTTTTCTCTTGTTTGGTTCCCTTTTTTATGGGTTCTTTTTCCTTTTTTGCTACTTGTCCACTATTGTTCATAGCTTTCTTACACCTTTTTGGGATCATTTTCTTATATGGCTTTGTTATCGTAATCCTCATTCTTTAATTCCTTTGTTATAAACTTAATTCTGCCATTTCTTTGTCGCTTCTTGTAGCCTTTTTATCCATTTTGGCCTATTTTTTACATTTTTGGCTAAATTTTTTATGGATTTTTTCCCTCATTTTTTTCATATTTTTTGGGTGCTTTTTTGTTTCGTTTATTATACTTTTTTTTGGTCTCTTTTTTGTGGATTTCTTGTCATTTTTGTAGGTTTTTTGGGTCCATTTTTTTTTCGACCTTTTTCTTTCGTGTCTCATTTTTCCATCCCTCTTTGTCTTTTTTTGCCGTTTTTATAGCTGTTTTCACGTTTTCTCATTTTTTTGTCGCTTTGTTGGCCACCTTTTTTTGTATTTTTTGCCGGTTTCTCCTTTCTTATGTGTTTTTTTTGTAATCTTTTTGCCTTCCTTTTTTAAGTTACCATTTTATGTGACTATTTTTATCTAATTTTCTTCGTGGTATTTGTTGGCTCCACTTTTTAATCTCTTTTTGCGTTCTTTTGACTTTTTTGCTGCTTTCGTTGATGCCTTTTTTGCCCTCCTTTTTATCCGCTTTTTTCCTTTTTTGTACCTTTTGTCTCCTTTTGTTGTAATTTTTTGGTCGAAGTTTTATCACTTTTCGCCGCTTTTTTATATTCCATTTTTTGGTCCCTTTTTTCGACACTTTTTTTAAATAATTTTTTGTCACCACTTGTGTTTTTTTGGCGCCTTTTTTCTCGTTTAATTCTGCCATTTTTTTGTCACGTTTGCTGCCACTTTCACCGCATTTTATTGTTTCCTTTATCAGTTTTCTTGTCGCCTTTTTGTGGTCTTTTTATTAGTTTTGGCCTTTTTTTACTGTTTTGTCCCTCTTTGGCTACATTTTTTATGGATTTTACCCTCATTTTTATCATATATTTTGTGTGTTTTTTTTTATTGCGTTTATTATACTTTTTTTGTTCTTTTTTTTTGTGGATTTCTTGTCATTTTTGTTGGATACTTTTCTGTAATTTTTTGGTACCCTTTTTTTTTGACTTTTTTCTTCCTTGTGGCATTCTTCTACCCATTTTTTTTTCTTTTTTGTTTCCTTCTTTTCAATAGCCAATTTTTTTTTACGACTATTTTCATCTAATATTTTTGTGGCACTTTTTTTGCCTCCCCTTTTAGTTTCTTTTTTGTTGCTATCTTCTGACTTTTTTGCCTCTTTCTTGACGCCTTTTTTGTCGTCCATTTTATCGGCTCTTTCACTTTTTTTGTCCCTCTTTTATCGCCTTCTTTGATACTTTTGCCACTTTTCGTCGTTTTTTTCATTTCGTTTTTTGTTTTGTTTTTCTGGCTCCTTTTTCGACTTTTTTTTTAATATTGTATCTTTTTGTCCCGTTTTTTTTTGCACCTTTTTTGTAACTTGTATTTCTCGCTTCTTTATCGGCTTTTTTTCCTTTTTTATCGTATTTTTCCACCGTTTTTAGTGTTTTTTTTACCTTGTTTTATCGCCTTTTTGTTGTGGCTTGTTTTGGTTATTTTTCCACTTTTTTATATTCTTTTTACAGTTTTTGCAGCTTTTGGGAGCCCCCTTTATCGTCTTTTCTCTCAATTTTTATCCCTTTCTTTTGTCCTTTCTTTGTTGTTTTTTGCTCCGCTTTTTACAGCTTTTTGCGGGGTTTTTTAAACTGTTTTATTGCCTCTTTAAAGAAGATATAGAAGCTATGATACAAGAACTGATCAACTTAATTGTAGAAGCTACGGAAAAAAGAAAGATATACATATGGCAAGGTAGGAATAATGGATGGGACGGAGAATGTAGTGAGTTGAAGAGTAAAGCAAAGAATAAATTAAGAAAACGGAAGAATAACAGGGAAGGAACGAAGAGTACTTAAAAGAACGAAAGAGACAAGTATTATGAAGGAAAGGGATATGCATATGAAGAAATAGAGAGAATGATTGATAAATGGGAAGGAGTATGAAAAAAGAAGTGAGTGTAAAAGATAAGGATATAGATAAGCAAAAACGCAGATCTAGAATATCGGAGTCTAGATATAATGCAGAGTATAGAAAAATAGTACAGGATGAAGTACCAAAGTACACAGAGAGAGAGTATAAAGGAGAAAAAGATGATGGAGTGATTTAGGTCTGGAAATGAAGAGAAAGAGAATCATTTTTGGATAGATGAAACTGACAGAAGGTTTAGGATATGTTGGAGAGAGGGAGAAACAATAGAGTATATGCTGGAAGGATTGGAAGGATTGAGCAAATCGAAGGAAAGTAGGGAAGAAATGCTAAACGAGAATGGAAGAGGACTGGACTGGATGAAAAAAGTATGAAAGATAAGGGAACTAAGGCAAGGGGTGGGCAAGCAGAAATAATAGAACAATTATTATTAAGTATATAAAACTAGAATATGTATTTTATTTATTTTTATTGATTTATTTGTATTATGTAGAGTAAGTTAATTTTTACCCCTACTGGGGATCTTATTAAGCTTGTAAGGCAAATAATAAATTAATACTACTACTAGAATTTTTTTAGGATTTTTGTAAAATTTTTCCGAAAACTCAGCCTACGTTCTATTAGTTTCCATTCTCACTTTACAAAGGAACAATATTAAGAGTAATCACTAGAATGAGGAGAGGGTGGGTGGGCGGGGCTATTGCATGCTTATAAAAGCTTCCGTAGGAAAAAGTAAAACTTGGCCCCGCCCACCCACCCGTTCTCTCATCTTTTTCTTCAGAAATAAGAAATCAAGAATTTTAGTAAATAAGTAGTATAACAAAAGAATTATGATTAACGCTTTTAAGAACATATAATTGCCCCGCCCACCCACCCGGTCTCCATTTCAATGATTCATTTTGTCTACTCGGAATGAAAGGGTGGGGCAACTATCAAATACGATAAGATTTATTTTGCTAAATAACACACCCTCAAAAAATAGAGGGCGGGCGGGCGGGGCTGGCACTTGTTAAGATACAATTGATTTTGGTAAATGACATATCGTCTAAGAAAAAAAGAGTGGGTGGGCGGAGATAAAAATTGCTAAGATAGAACTGTACAATATTAAAAGTAGTCACTGGAACGAAAAAGGGGTGGGTGGGTGGGGCTACTGATTGCTCATGAAACTAGAAAAAAGCTAAATGTAGCCCCGGCAACCTCCTTTTTTCATTTCACAGACTTATTTTATTTAGTGTAAACTGGAAATTGACTTACTGGAATGAAGAAAGGATGGGTGGGCAGGGCTATTGCTGGCTTATAAAAGGTTCTATAGGTAAAATTTAAACTTGACCCCCACCCGTCCACCCGTTCTCTCATTTTTTTCTTCAGAAATAAGAAATAAATATTAAAGCAAATAAGTAGTATTAACAAATAAATTACGATCAACGCTTTTTTTAAGAGCCGACGTTCTATTAGTTCTCATTCTCGCTTTACAAAAGAACATATAATTGCCCCGCCCACTCACCCGGTCTCCATTTCAATGATTCATTTTGTCTACTCGGAATGAAAGGGCGGGGCTACTATCAACTACGATAAGATTTATTTTGGTAAATAACATACCCTCAAAAAATAGAGGGCGGGCGGGCGTGGCTGGCACTTGTTAAGATATAATTGATTTTGGTAAATGACATATCGTCTAAGAAAAAAAGGGTGGGTGGGCGGGGCTAAAACTTGCTAAGATAGGACTGAACAATATTAAGAGTAGTCACTGAAACGAAGAAGGGGTGGGTGGGTGGGGCTACTGATTGCTCATGAAACTAGAAAAAAGCTAAATGTAGCACCGGAAACCTCCTTTCTTCATTTCACAGACTTATTTTATTTAGTGTAAAATGGAAATTGATTCACTGGAATGAAGAAAGGGTGGGTGGGTGGGGATATTGCTGGCTTATAAAAGGTTCTATAGGTAAAATTTAAACTTGGCCCCCACCCACCCACCCGTTCTCTCATTTTTTTCTTCAGAAATAAGAAATAAATATTAAAGCAAATAAGTAGTACTAACAAAAGAATTACGATCAACGCTTTTTTTAAGAGCCTACGTTCTATTAGTTTCCATTCTCACTTTACAAAAGAACATATAATTCACCCCGCCCACGCACCTCGTCTCTATTTTAGTGATCCATTTTGTGTAGTCCGAATAAAAGTTGCAGAGAGATAAAATCGTTAGAATGAGAATAGCGTGTGTGGGTGGGGCTAGTATCTGCTAACATAAGATTCCTTTTGATAAATGACGTAAATCGTACACTCTAAGAAAATAAAATGTGGGTGGGAGGACCTAGTACTTTCTAAGATAAGACTGATTTTGGCAAACGGTATAGCTTGTAAGAAAATAGAGAGCGGGTGGGCGGGGCTATTACTTGTCTATAAAAGATTCGGTTGGAAAAAGTAAAACTTGGCCCCGCCCACCCACCCGTTCTCTCATCTTTTTCTTCAGAAATAAGAAATAAAGAATTGTAGCAAATAAGTAGTATAACAAAAGAATTACGATTAACGCTTTTTTTTTGACAGCCTACGTTCGATTAGTTCCCATTCTCGCTTTACATGCACTTTCGTAAATTGCTTAAGCAGATTTTTTTTGTAGATTTCGTTCTCGAGAAGTTATTTTCGACTTCATTTTTTCTATAATTCCTATAATTTTTGAAAAATCGTCAATAAAACCTCGGCAATTTAATCAATCGACAATTTTTAAGATTTTCGAAAAATTTGATTTTCAAACAAACTACTTTGAAAATCTTGGTCGGGAGCGCCAAAAACGCTATATCAGCATGTTGAGATCAATTATCCTAGAATTTTTTTAATATTTTTCGGTAATTTTTCGGAAAATTCAATTTTTTCGTAGGTGCCCCTTGTGAAATTTTTTAACCAATTTCGTGCACTTTTATAAATTACCTAAAGTGATTTTTTTATAGATTTCTGTCTGGAGAGAAGTTATTTTTCACTTCATTTCTTCCATAATTCCTATAATTTTTTCGGAATCGTCAATAAACATAGGCAATTTTTACGAATTTTCAAAAATTTGACTTTCAAACGTAATATTTCGAAAACCTTGATCGGGAACCCTAAACACGCTATATTTTTCAAATCAGTATGTCGAGATCAATATGTTATTTGCCAAAATCGATCTTATTTCAACAGATACTAAAGTTTGATCAAAAGTGTATTTATGTATGGAGCTGAGATTTGGGGATGAAGGGAATATGAAGAAATAGAAAGAGGGCAAGAAAAATACTTAAAATGAGTTTCTTTAAAATTCACACTGTACCCGTTAGAGATTTTTTCGAAATTGGCATCAAGTTGGTTTTCAGATTAGGCACAAACAAAACGTTTTCCAATCTTATTCTTTTGTTTGTCCTTGTCTACTGTGAACGATAAGATGGTGATATTGATAAAATGATATCTGACTGGCGTTGGCTTCAATATTTTTCCGTTGGCATAACCCCAGAAATCATTCTTGATTAAAATCACTTTCATTTGCAGCCGCCATGTATCATAATTTTCTTTACCTGACTTGTCAATATACAGTACAGCCCCAGATATGATTGAAAAACAGTCTGGTATGTCTTCAAATTTTTTGAGGTTAAGTTTTGGCTTCTGTCTGTTTTAATAGGAAATTATGAAAAATGTAATTTTCTCTTCACTGTCCTTTTCACTTTTGCTCTGGGCCCATAACCTGATGAATTTACCCGTAGAAGATAAACACTACTTCGTTGCTACACACATTTTATTCAACAATAATAATAAGGTCTCAAAGAAAACCATTTTTAGCCTAGAATCCGCTCTTTCGACTTAC
The DNA here is from genome assembly GCA_022388445.1 of Zophobas atratus. Classification (NCBI taxonomy): domain Eukaryota; kingdom Metazoa; phylum Arthropoda; class Insecta; order Coleoptera; family Tenebrionidae; genus Zophobas; species Zophobas atratus. Next base: position 53,425,826 of record CM039442.1, on the reverse strand, counting down.
TAGTATCATTCTCTGGAGTGATAAAAATTCACCCTTTTTTGGAAGAAACATTTCCTAACCCTGTCGGGTTCATAATTCCTCTAGAATCACCCGTGTATAGAATTTTCAGTTAAACCCCTTGTCTTCTCAATTCGATCATCCCGACACACTTATACAAAACGCAAATTTCCATATTAAACGAAGTATGTTGTCTGAGTGGTTTCCGAGCACAAACGTCCTTATCCGCAGTACCAAGACAAAAGAGCCATTTACTTAACAGTCGCTTGCACTGTTTACAGTCTTAAAATACACGCCACTAGAGGCAATTGTGCCCATCTAACGCAGACATCAGCCTTACGTATCGTAATAACGTTTTATTTCCCCCCGAGTCTATCTCCGAAGCCGGTCCATAATGCCATCATTTCAACTATTAGACATAAAAGGTACGATGACGTAAAAGATTGCCTTGTCGACGTTAACATCACGTCAAATTTGATTAGAGTCCTGGCACCGTCTAAAGATGGACAGAGCGAAATAAAAATTTACGACGTTTCGTCGCCCTTCGCTTTAATTATTTTATGCCTAAGTGAAAATCGATGGTGGAGGAATAGTTTTCCTTAGAATGGTCTTGCCTTATGTCTCAATTCCATCCATTACTGTCGGCCACTCGGTTTCAGTAACAATCAATCAGGCCAGCGGTGGCTTATTTATCCTATTCCACCCCATCGCGTCTTATTCTCCGCCTTCTCTTGTTCACCACCATTCTAACGATCTCGTCATTCTGGATTACAACACCAATTTATGTCACGTGCTGGGATGGTCACTGGTGAGTAAATGAAATCGGCGAGTGGCTTAAGCCGGAGGCGGGGAATTAAAAAGTGGGTTAAATAAGACGGCTAGTGAGGGAGGATGCTGGTGTTATGGAGCTTTAAAGGAAGCTGCGGGAGCTTCATAACGCGGAACTATAGAGCAAGTTAGTGTGTTCTGAGAAGTAATGGATTAGTATAGAGCAACAATATTGGCTTGGTTCTACCACTATTTTACCACAAAATGGCTATTTAGTTACAGATCTGTCACAACTTAGCTAGTCCTTAAGAGTAACCAAACAATTCCGGCTTCTTCGAAAAAAAAAAAATTTTTCAATTAATTGACCTTTTAACGTTTCGATTTTATAATTTTTTTTTCAGTTTCAATATCTTCTTTAAATTTAAATTTTTCTTTGGTTATTCAGTTTTATGCAATTCTTCGAATTATCATTTTAAAATTTTTCAAAAAAAAACTTTTTGGTTGTTTTATTTTTGAATTTTTCGATTTGCAAGTTTTCGATTTTCAATGTTTCAAAATTTCAAATTTTAGATATATTTTTTTAATTGAGTTTCATGATTTCTCAATTGTTTGTTTCTTCAATTTTTGATTTTCATTGTTTTATTTTCATTTTAAATATGTAATAATAATTTTTAACATTTTCACTTTTTCAATTATTCGACTTATCAATTTTTTGATTCTTAATTTTTCAATATTTCGATTTTTCATTTCTTCAAATTTTGGATTTGCCATTTGTCTTTTCGGTTTCTTATTGCCCTTCCTTTATTTTTACAGTAGTTTGATTTTTCAATTTTACGATTTTAGAATTTTTGAATTGTACAATAAATTAGATTTTAAAAGATTTTTGGATTTTAAATTATTGAATTTTTGTATATATTTTTTTATTTTCTTTCTTTTTACAATTTTTCGATTTTATGATTGTTTCTCTCAATTTCAGTTTTTTCAATTTCTCGTTTCTTCCAATTTTTCGTGGTGCAATTTTTTAATTGTTTATATATATTATGTTTTTTAAATTTTTCGACATTCAACTCTTTGAGTGCTCGTTTTTAAATTTTGGTTCAATGATTTCCCAACTTTTGAATATTTCAATATTTAGATAGAATGAAAAAACGAAAAACGTAGGGCAAATCGGATAATTTGAAAACTAAAAATTGCAAAATTGGAAAATTTAAAAATCGGAAAATCGAATAAAAGAAAAATCAAAGACAAAAAATTTTAAAAATATAATAAACTAAAAATTACAAAATCGAAAGAAACATTGAAAAAATAAATGAAATGAAAATCGAAAAAATGAAGGTCAAAAAATCGGAAAAATGCAAAAAGAAATCCAGAACTTGAAAAGTTGAAAAAACGAAAAATTGGGAAATCGAAAAACTATAAATTGAGAAACTGAAAAATTGAAAAATGAAAAATTGTAATATCGGAAAATTGCAAACTTCAAAAAAATGCTCGTTTTTTTCATTTTCTCAATTTTTCAGTTTTACAGATTTTTTAGTTTTTCGTTAATTATTAGAATTTTCAACTTTTTGAATCAAAAAATGCAAACTTGTAAAATTGAAAAATCCAAATTGAAAAAACGAAAAATAGAACTTGAAAAACTGAAGAAACTAAAAATTAAAAAATTGGAAAATGAAAAATTGGGAAACTTAAAAATCGAAACCGTGCAAAGTGGAGAAAGCGAAAAATTGTAACATCGAAATATTGAAAATTAAAGAAATCAGAAAATCCAGTAACTGAAAAAGCCAAAAATTACAAAATTGAAAAATTTTAAAATTGGAAAATTGAAGAATAAAAAATCAAAGTTTGAAAATTTGAAAAATTACAAAATAAAAAGAAGCATTGAAACAATAAAGGAGATGAAAAAACGACAAACTGATAAAAAAAGAGAAAATGGAAATTAAAAAAATCGTGAAAATAAACAATAAAATTGAAGAACTTGAAAAATCGAGGAAACAAAAAATTGGAAAATCGAAAAATTGGAAATTGAGAAACTGAGAAATCGAAAAATGAAAAATTATAATATTGAAAAATTCCGTTGTTACAGTTTGTCTATTTTTCAGGATTTTTTAGTTTTTCGTTAATTTTTAGGTTTTCAACTTTTTGAAACAAAAAAATGTAAAATTGTAAAAGTGAAAATTCAAGAATGAAAAATGAAACAGTATGAAATGGAAACTGAAACATTTAAAAACTGGAAACAAAGTCGAGAAAGCGAGCTATTATAACCTCGAAATATTAAAAATTAAAAAAATCGGAAAATCCGATAATTAGAAATCCAATAATTATTGGAAGATCGAGGAATTGAAGAATAAAAAAAAAATTGAAACACTGAGTAAAGGCAAAATATAATCGACGAAACATTAAAAAAAAAAGGAAATGAAAAAACGAAAAACTGATATAAAATCGAAAAAATGAAGATGAAAAAATCGGAAAAATGAAAAAAATCAAAATCTTGAAAAATTGGAAAATTGAAAAATTATAGATTAAGAACCTGACAAATCGAACAGTGAAAAATTGTAATATCGAAAATTAGCAAAACTGAAAAAAATTCTCGTTTTTTCAGATTCTCGATTTTTCAGTTTTTTCGGATTTTCTAGTTTTTCGTCAATTTTTAGATTTTTCAACTTCTTGAATCAAAAAAATGGAAAATTGTGAAATTGAAAAGTCAAAACATTTAAAAATGAAAACTAAGAACTTGAAAAAACTGAAGGAACTAAAAATTTAAAAATCGAAAAATTAAAAATAGAGAAACTTAAAAATCGAAAAAGTGAAAAGTCGACAGAATGAAATATTGTAACATCGAAATATTGAAAATTAAAGAAATTGGAAAATCGGATAATTGGATCTCCAATAATTGGAAAATCGAGGAACTGAAAAATAAAAGAAAATTGAAACACTGAATAAAGGCAAAATATAATTGACGAAACATTAAAAAAAAAGGAAATGAAAAAACGAAAAACTGATATTAAATCGATAAAAAGTAGATAAAAAATCGGAAAATTGACAAAAAATCAAAATCTTGAAAAATTGGAAAATTGAAAAATTATAGATTGAGAACCTCACAAATCGAACAGTGAAAAATTGTAATATCGAAAATTAGCAAAACTGAAAAAAATTCTTGTTTTTTCAGATTCTCGATTTTTCAATTTTTTCGGATTTTCTAGTTTTTCGTCAATTTTTAGATTTGTCAACTTCTTGAATCAAGAAAATGGAAAATTGTAAAATTGAAAAGTCAAAAATGAAAAAACGAAAATGTAATAATAATAATAATAATAATATTTATTAACCACATTACTATAATACATAAACAGTTTGTGGCAGGTCAAACTGGTAATTTAGACGACTTACATAATATATACAATAATATATAGTAATGACAGGACAATACATACGATGATACGACTGTACATACAGTTCACAAAACATTTAATTAAAATACAACAAATATTCTTCGGTAGAGTAGAAACAATATTTTAAAATAAATTTTTTAACAGCAATCTTAAATTTAGAGGTAGTCATTATTTTCCAGTCCTCAGGTAATACGTTATAGAGTTTTAGATTCAGAGAATTTCTTACACTTTTTGTCATCAAATATTTAGGCTGACGGAGCCAATTTGCTTGTCTGGTATTATATGTATGATAATCCGAGTTTGTAGCAATTTCATCTTTACTCTTATGCACGATTATAACACAATTATAGATATAAAGTGAAGGCAGTGGCATGATATTTAGTTGTTGAAAAAGGGGTTGACAATGTTCCCTGTTTCCTACTCCCATTATTATCCGTATTGCTTGTTTTTGAAGTGTAAATAGTTTTTTGGTATGTGAGCTATTTCCCCAGGAGGCTATAGCATAATTTAAGTATAAAACGAAAACTTTGAAACATTTAAAAAATGAAAAACAAGAACTTGAAAAACTGAAGGAACTAAAAATTTAAAAATCGAAAGATTGAAAATAGAGAAACTTAAAAATCGAAAAAGCGCAAAGTCGACAGAATGAAATATTGGAACATCGAAATATTGAAAATTAAACAAATCGGAAAATCGGATAATTGGATCTCCAATAATTGGAAAATCGAGGAACTGAAAAATAAAAAAAATTGAAACACTGAATAAAGGCAAAATATAATTGACGAAACATTAAAAAAAAGGAAATGAAAAAACGAAAAACTGATATAAAATCGAAAAAATATAGATGAAAAAATCGGAAAAATTGGAAAATTGAAAAATTATAGATTGAGAACCTCACAAATCGAACAGTGAAAAATTGTAATATCGAAAATTAGCAAATCTGAAAAAAATTCTCGTTTTTCAGATTCTCGATTTTTCAATTTTTTCGGATTTTCTAGTTTTTCGTCAATTTTTAGATTTTTCAACTTCTTGAATCAAAAAAATGGAAAATTGTAAAATTGAGAAGCCAAAAATGAAAAAACGAAAATGTATAAAACGAAAACTTTGAAACATTTAAAAAGTGAAAAATAAGAACTTGAAAAACTGAAGGAACTAAAAATTTAAAAATCGAAAGATTGAAAATAGAGAAACTTAAAAATCGAAAAAGCGCAAAGTCGACAGAATGAAATATTGTAACATCGAAATATTGAAAATAAAGAAATTGGAAAATCGGATAGTTGGAAATCGAAAAATTGGAAAGTCGAGAAATTAAAAATCAAAGATCGAAAATTTGAAAAACTAAATAAGCGAAAAATATAATCGAAAAAATATTTAAAAAAACGAACTGAAAAACGAATAACTGAAATAAAATCTAGAATGTGAAAAATAAAAATGAAAAACTTGAAAAATTGAGGAGAAGAAAAATTGAAAAATGAAAAACTGTAATATGTATCTAAAAAAAAAAAAATAAAAATGAAAAAATAGAGGGAAGGTGGACAGGGCTTGTACTTCTTAGATAAGACTGATTTTGGTAATTGACACATCCTCTAAAAAAATAAAGGGTGGGTGGGAGGGGCTAGTACTTGCTATTATAAGAGTGATTGAAGCAAATGACTGAACAATATTAAGAGTAATCACTGGAATGTAGAGGGGGTGGATAGGCGGGGCTATTGCTTGCCTAGTAAAGGGTCTGTGGGAAAAAATTAAACTTAGCAATTCTCTCATTTTCTTCTTGTTTCAAAAAATAAATTTCAAAAAGTTTTCCAGTTTTCTTCTGAAATAAGAAACAACTCTCATAGCAAATAGTATATCAACGAAAAATACTGAACTCAAAAAATTAGTAAATTCAGATTTTTCGAGAAATTATAGGATTTGATTTTGTGAATTAGAAAATTTTGTGATTTATTCCCAAATTCGTTCTTGATGTTCAATAAAATAAATTACCTCATTCATTGATTTATTTGAATCACCCTGTATAAGTAATTCTATAGGCTATGAAGGAATTCATAGAGCCCAAGTATAGTCACAATGTTTTGGGAGGCGTAAAGGAATCAATTTTAATTAACAATTTACCATGATTCCGATAACCTTAAAATGTCAAAAACAGTCGGTTCAGAAGTCTCTAATAAAAATTGATACAAACGACAGACAGACAGACAGACAGACAGACAGACAGACAGACAGACAGACAGACAGACGAAAACGGGAGACCAGTTTTTCCCTGCTCTAGACATCATGAAACGTCGACAAACCATGAAAGAAAACGTCTTTCATTTGAATTTCTTAAAATACACTTCTGAAACAATTTTAACCATTTCCGAAAGGATAAATTCCTTCACAAGGTCAAAAACACCTGCTGTTCATATCGTTTAACATTTGCATGTTTATAAAACACATTTTTTACACGACGATGAACGCAATCATCAGAAGACACTCGCACTTACGTGTACGCACGCAAACCCGTCCGTTAATTAAATCAGCGATAACAAACTAAACACAAATAGTTTTATTTATTAGTTAAAGTAACAAGAACCGAACTCACCTTACCCATTTCGTATCACAATACACCCCATAAATCCCTCCTCACTAACTCAGTTTTGATCTCGTCAGAGCAAAACCCGCCCTTTTAACCCCAATTTAATTCCTCTGTAAATTCCGTAATTAGCCTGGAGAAGTGCCAACAGGTTTCAAAGATTGCTTGATAATCAGTTAAAACACAAATGAGAAGCAAGCTTAATAAATTTAGGCGAGCTGCCACTGCTTTGGTATTTATTTTGTTATCACAATAGCCCTCATTAGAGGCATAAAGCTGCAACGTAGTTCCGCTATTGTTTCGGCTCTTGGGTCAGCTAAAGGCCGCGAAATAGCCGCAAGCTACATTTTTGTACGCGGAACATGACATTGTCGCGTTTAAAAAGAGCAGCGTTGATTACACGTGTCGGATATTTTTACTGAATCGATAAAACGCAAACGTGAATTTGAGATTTGGGTTCAACAAGATGGGGCACCGCCGCATTAAGCTAGATGTACATTATTTTTATTTTAATTTAATTAGACTATAAACGTATAACAATTTAACCTGTTTTTAATTAAACTAATTGTTTTTATTCATAACTCAGCGTCATAGCTCTGACTTCATCAACGAAAAATTTCAGAGTTGTGTCGATTTTTTTGCGTGCTTTGGCGGCGGACGACAATAAATGAAATATTTAAGGAAGCGGAAGGGTTGCGACAAGGAAGTATCATAAGACCAGTAGAATTCGGCGGGTTAATAATTGATATTGCTAAGATAGGTATGAATAAAAAGCAGAAGAAAGCTCGACCTAAGAATATAGCCCATAATTTCTTTGTTTGTCTACGACATCTAACTTTTTTTATTTTTCTGAATTCATTAACGTATCATACTGTAATCACCCATTGTCCGCCACTGTTTATGATTCGAACGCGTTATGTTACGAAAACCCAGTTGTAATTTTATACATTGTATTAATAAATATAGAAATATAACCCGTTTCATTTAATTATTTATTTCCCGAGGGTAAACTACCGAATTACGACGAGTTATTGATTGATTGATAGTCCATCATGACCTAACATAGAAAACGTTGTTCTATTTCAAAACATGTATTTGTTTTCAGTGTCAGTAGTTACTCCCGCTTTAATCAATCAGAATTTTCCCCCTTTTAATTCTTTTTTTAGTTTCGAAAATATACAGTCTAGCGAGCTAAATTCGATGAACAGTAGAGTGGTTAATCAATTCAAAGCCAATCTAATCAATTTTCTGTAACCTAGTTAAACTCGCAAGGATAAAAGAATGAAGAAAACAACTAAATCGGTATCCTAGGCACTAGTGCTAAGTTTATATTCTCTAAATCCATATGAAACCTATAAGAGTAGAACAAATAGCATAAAAGATAGTAATGAAAGAAAATTATCCAAAATGAAATAAAGAATGCTTCTGCACAAATAGGAAAGTTGAAAGAGCCATAGGAAGAAGAAATTAAAAAAAATATATTAATAGAAGTCCTTAAAACGAAAAAGAATTGAGTTGGATTCTATCGCATTGTGTAGAACTCTTTCGAATTATTTCGAATTTTCTCGATTTTTTCCGGTTCGTTAGGAGTTTCTAGGTCTTTTCGAGTTCTTCCGAGGGCTCTTAAATTCTTTAGAATTCCATTGACTTGTTTTCGGATTCTTTTGGAATCTCAAATTCTTTCGGATTCTTTCGGATCTTCTAAGAATTTAGTCGGAATCTCTGGCATTCTTTAGTCCCTAATTCTTTTGAATTCTGTGAATTTCGTTCGAATTCTATCGGATTGTTTTCGTATTCTCTTGTATTCTTCGATATTTTCTCGAATTCTCTCGAAGTCTCAAGTTCATTTCGATTTTTGTCGGATTGTTTCAGAATTTCTATAATTATTTTTGGATTCTCTCGAACTCTTTCGGAGTTTTCCGGATTCTGTGGAATTCTCCCGGATTCGTTCGTATCTTCTCGGATATTTTCCGGATTGTCTCAGATTTTTTTATTTCTCCGGGATTTTCCGAATTTTTTCGCATTCTTTCGAATCTTCTAAGAATTTAGTCGAAATTTCTCGTATTGTTTAGGATTCTTTTCGTATTCTTTTGAATTCCGTCGAATTCTTCGAAATTATTTTTTGATAAATTGGATTGTCCCAGTTTCACGCGGATTCTTTCGAATTCTGTTGGCATTCTTTCGGAGTTTTCCGGATACTCGTTGATCCTCACGGATTTTGTTGAATTCTTATGGATTCTTACGGATTTTTTCCGAACTCGGAATTTTTTCCGAACTCGGAATTTTTTCCTTTTCTATCGGATTTTTTCCTAATTTTTTTTTGATTCTCTCGTATTTTTTTGAATTCTTTAGAATTTTCTGAGATTCTCTCGAATTCTCTTGAGATTATCTCGGATTTTTTCGAATTCTTCCGGATTTTCTTAAATTCTCCCGGATTCTATCGAATTGATTTCGTATTCTCACCTACTCTTTGCCATTCTTTCGGATTCTCCAGGAGTCCCAGATTCATTTGGATTCTTTATCGGATTATTTCGGATTTTCTAGAATTATTATCAGAAACTCCGTTGAATTCTTGTGGATTCTTTCGTATCTTCTCGAACTCTTTCCGGACACTCCAGATTTTGTCGCATTCGCTCGGATTTTTTCCGAATTCTCTCATTTTCTTTCGGATTTTCTGGAATTTTCACGAAATCACTTTATTCTTTCAGATTTTTTGGTATTCTCTTCTATTTTCTCAGATGCTCTCGGATCTTCTAAGAATTTAATTTAGGAAACTCTCGCATTAGTTAGGATTCTTTTCGTATTCTTTTGAATTCTGGCGAATTCTTCGGAATTATTTTTTGATTAATTGGATTCTCCCAGTTTCACTCGGATTCTTTCGAATTCTGTTGGCATTCTCTCGGATTTTTTCGGATTCTCTAAGATTTTTTCGTATTCTCACGTATTCTTTCGGAGTTTTCCAGATACTCGTGGATCTTCACTGATTTTGTTGAATTCTTATGGATTCTTTCGGATTTTTTCCGGACTCTGAATTTTTTCCTTTTGTATTGGATTTTTTCCGATTTTTTTTTTTGATTCTCTCGTATTCTTTCGAATTCTTTAGAATTTTCTCAGATTGTTTCGAATTTTGTTGGGATTCTCTCGGATTTTTTCGTATTGTAACGAAATTTTTTCTGGTCCTGTCAGACTCTAAGAGTCTCTCGGATTTTTCGAATTCTTGCGGATTCTCTTAAATTCTCCCGGATTCTATCGAATCCTGACGGATTGTGTTCGTATTCTCACCTACTCTTTGCCATTCTTTCGGATTCTCCTTGACTCTCAGATTCAATTGGATTCTTATCGGATTATTTCGGATTTTCTAGAATTATTATCAGATACTCATGAATTCTTTCGGAGTTTTCGGGATTCTCCTGGACTCTCAAGGATTCTGTTGAATTCTTGTGGATTCTTTCGTATCTTCTCGAACTCTTTCCGGAGTCTCCAGATTTTGTCGGATTCTCTTGGATTTTTCCCAATTCTCTCTTTTTCTTTCGGATTTTCTGGAAGTTTCAGGAAATCACTTGATTCTTTCGGATCTTATAAGAATTTAATTTAGGAAACTCTTGCATTGTTTAGGATTCTTTTCGCATTCTTTCGAATTCTGTCGGATTCTCTAGAATTATTTTAGGATTCTCCCAAATTCATTCAGATTTTTTCAAATGATTCCGGATTGTCGCGCATTCTCTCAAAATATGTTGGATTCTCTCGAATTTTTTCGTATTATCTCGAATTTTCCCCGGTTTCTATCAGATTCATAAGGAGTCTTTTGGATTTTCTCGAATTCTTTTGGGATTCTCTTGAATTTAAATACGTGAAAATACTAAAAAATCCAAGAGAATCCCAAGAGAATTCGAGAGACTCCTTGAGAATCTAGTAGAACCGGAGAAAATTCGAGATAATACGAAAAAATCCTAGAGAATCCGAAGAGAATTCGAAAGAATACGAGAAAATCCAAAATATTCTGAGAAAATCAGGAGAGGTTCCGAAATAATCCCAAAGAATCCGAGAGAGAATTCTAGAGAATTATTTTAGATCCGCGAGAATCGGGAAAATTTCAAAAGAATCCAAGAGAATCCGAAAATAATTCGAGATAATTCGACAGAAACCAAAAAAAAGAAAATAATCCTTAACATTCGAGAGATTTCGACCAATTTCTTGGAAGATCCGGGAGAAACCGAAAGAATATTTTAGAATCTTAGAAAGAATCTAGAGAAAGAATATAGAATAAATCCGAGAGAATACGAAAAAATCAAAGAGAGTCGGAAAAACTCCGTGAAGATACATACGACAGAATCCGAGAGAATTTGACAGAATCTGTGAGGATCCGCTAGGATTCGTAAAACTCTGAAAGAATCCGAAACAATCCGAAAGAATCAAATAGATCTGGGACTCTTAAGAATCCGTAATAATATCGAGAGATTAGGTGAGGAATACGACAAAATCAGGGAAATTCCAGAGAACCCGAAGAATATGAAAAAGTTGGATGGGTCCTCAAAAAATTCGAAAAATTACGAAAGAATTTGGAGAGTCCGGAGGAAAACCCGAGAAGTACGAAAGAATCCGAAAACTCGAAGGAACTCGAGAGAATCCGAAAATAATCTTAGAAAATCCGAAACAATCAGAAAAGATCCATATGAATCTGGAGTTTGAGAGAATTCGAAAGAATGTCGAAGAATACGTGAAAATACGAAAAAATCCGGGAGAATCCCAAGAGAATTCGAGAGAATCCGAGTGACTCTTGAGAATCTAGTAGAACCGGAGAAAATTAGACATAATACGAAAAATCGTAGAGAATCGAAGAGAATTCGAAAGAATACGATGAGATCCAAAATATTCTGGAGAATCAGGGAGAATCCGGAATATCCGAAAAATCCTAATAAATTGGAGAATTCGAAAATAATCCGACAGAATCCAAAAGAATACGAAAGAATCCTAAATAATGCAAGATATTCCTAAATTCTTAGAAATCCGGGAAATCCGAAAGAATAGGAAAGAAGTCGGAAAAATTCGAGGGAATAGAAAAAATTCGAGAGTACGGAAAAAATTTCAAACAGATACGAAGCATCCGAGAGAATTCTAGAGAATCCGTGAAGATCCGTGAGAATCTGGAAACTTCAAAAGAATCCAACAGTATCGAAATAATCGTAGAAATCCTCGACATTCCGATAAGAATACTAATGAATTTGCAACTCTGAGGGAATCCGAAAGAATATCGAAGATACGTGAGAATACGAAACAATCGATAGGATTCGACAATTGGAAAGAATCCTAGAAAATCTGAAGAGATTCCAAGAATACGAGAGAATCCAAAATTATTTTAAGAGAATCAGGGAGAATCCGAAAACTCGAAAGATCCAATAAATTGCAAGAATCCGGAAAATAATCGACAGAATCAAAAGAATACGAAAAGAATCCTAAATAATGCAAGATATTCTAAATTCTTGAAGATCCCGGGGAATCGAAAGAATAGGAAAGAAATCGGAAAAAATTCGAGAGAATACGAAAAAATTTCAGAGTACGGAAAATTTAAGAAGATACGAAGATCGAGAGAAATCTAGAGAATCGTGAAGATCCGTGAGAATCGGAAAACTTCAAAAGAATCAAAGACTCCGAAAATAATTCTAGAAAATTCTCGACATTCGATAAGAATCCAAATGAATTTGAACTCCGAGAGAATCCGAAAGAATATCAAGAATACTAGAGAATCTTAGAATAATATGGAACAAATCCGAGAGAATAAATCAAAAGAGTCCGGAAAAACTCCGTGAAGATACGACAGAATCCGGAAGAATTTCACAGAATCTGTGAGGATCCTCTAGAATTCGTAAGATATGAAAATCCGAGTAATCAAAATAAGTCTAGAAAATCCGAAACAATCCGAAAAGAATTCAAATAGATCTGGAACTCTTAGAGGATCCGTAATAATATCGAGAGATTAGGTGAGAGTACGAAAAAATCAGGGAAATCCCAGAGAACCCGAAAGAATATGAAATAGTTCGGATAGTCCTCAACAAATTCGAGAAGTTACGAAAGAATTCGGAGAGTCCGGAGAAAATCCGAAAATTCCGAAAGAACTCCAGAAAATCCAAAAATAATTTTAGAAAATCCGAAGCAATTAGAAAAGAATCCATATGAATCTGAAACTCTGAGAGAATTCGAAAAAATCTCGAAGAATACGTGGAAATACGAACAAATCTGATAGAATCCCAAGAGAATTCGAGAGAATCCAAAATATTTAGAGAGAATCCGCGAGAATCCGAATGAATTTGGGAGAATCCAAAAATAATTCGAGAGAATCTGATAGGCTCCAAAAGAATATGAAAAGAATCCTAAACAATATGAGACATTTCGACTAATTTCTTAGAAGATATGAGAGAATCTAAAATAATACGAATACAAGTGGTTTCGAAAAGATTCTAGGGATTTTGAAAGAAAATGAAAGAATTCGGAAAAAATCCTACAAGATACGAAAGAATTCGAATTCTCTCGGAATTTCTATGATTCTCGTAGATTCTCACGGATTCTGTTGAACGCTCCGGATTCTTTTGTATATTGTCAGATTTTTCCTAACTCTCCGAATTTTTTGATATTCTTTTTTTGGAATTCCCTCATTTTTTCGTATTCCCACGTATTCTTCGAAATTGTTTAGAATTTTCTAGAATTATTATTTTCGGAATATTTAGGACTACATTCTCTCTTCTTACATTTTTTTGTATTTTCTCAAATTTTGTCCGAATTTTTTCATATTATTTAGGATTCTTTAGGATTTTCCCTGACTCTTTCGTAATATCTTTTAAGAAATTTGTCGAAATCTCTCGCTTTGTTTAGGATTATTTTCGTATTCTTTTAGATTCGGTCGAATTCTCTGGAATTATTTACGAATTTTCCCAGATTGTCTCGTATTATTTCGAATTCTTCATGTGTCTCTTGGATTCTCTCGAATTCTTTTAGAATTCTCTCGCACTGTTTCCTATTCTCTCGGATTTTATAGAATTTTTTTATTCCCACGTATTCTTCGGCATTCTTTCGGGTTCTCTCAGAATCTCAAATTTTTCAATCTGGAATTTTCTCAGATTCTTTCGTACCTTCTCGGATTTTTTCGTATTCTCTATATTATTCTTTCAGGGAAATTTTTGTTATTCTTGCTTTTGGTACGATCGATGTTGATAATAATAATAATAATAATTTAATACGAAAATTCTCCATTTTACAAAATTCAAAACAGAATCCAGTTCGTACATTAAGGGAGAAAAAAACCAAAAATTTATTTACCCTACAACATTAACTAATCAAAATAATTAACAAATCAAATATGAAAGCTATGAAAAAAAGATACTGATTGTGAATTAAGAATATGAAATTTTACATTTCTAGCAAAAAAACAACAGTAAGATTCAACACACACAGACTCGACTATGTAGTGTTCGTTCACAGATATACTGAGAACTAGGAATTTGTTTCAAACAACTTAAGGTAAATTAAGCGAATTCAGACGCACTGAATATTTTTTAACAAAATTTCATCCATATCAAATATTACAAACACGGATTCAGTTCCAAGGATGACTCGATACAAATTATGTTGCTCGTCCGATATTAATACAAGTTAAAAACCATGACATCCAACGGTAAACTTTTCGAATATTCTGTTTCTTGTTATAAAATTGCCAGCTTACAGTGCAGGTGACTGAAAACGTCACTTTCCCCGAAGCTCAACCAAAGTGACAGCTTTCAGATTAAAGATTCATTTTATGGCCGAGAAGACGGCCCCAAAATTGACAAAGCTCATTAAGCTTGCATTAACAAACGAAAACTCTGCTTTAAATCCACAATTCAACCGGTTAGAACCGTCTTGTTTAAAAAGAGCAGCGCTCAAACTACACGTGTCGACTTATTTTTACCCGAATCAATAAAAAACAAGTAGAGGATAATTAAATGGTTAGAGCACAACAATTCCGCGAAAACTGTGCACTTTTCCCGCCTGGCACCAGCGCATCCACCCGAACTAACTCATATTTAATTAATTAGTCAAATAAGCAGCCGGCTCCATTCAAGTATAAAAATAAGATGGTCTACAATCCATCGATTCGGCGTCACGCGAGCCACCTGAACCAGCACCACCGACACGCACCCTTTTGGCCCCAACCTCAACCAGACACAAATTATTTGTGACCCGATTTTGACCTACTTATTTCCACTATTGTAATATTTCGCCGCGGTTTTTCCAATTAGGAGGATACTTTATGGGAGGGATGACCGCTGGGGGTTTGGAACGTAATAAACGCTGGGAATTGATGCGGAAAAAGGAGCTAACAGAGAAATTAATAAACCACGTATGTATTGATTTTGGTATGGTCGGGTGCAGCGGGACCGTTGTAAACAAAAATGCCGCCAAGTGGTCCGTCGAAATGGGTACGAGTGAGACAATCATGCGATGTAATTTGCTTTTGGCACGGTTTCAACTCGACGATGACGATGCAAATGGTGGTGAAAAGGTGCATCTGGAGAATTAGGTTGCCAGGTTGCATAAGTCAAGTGGAATGGATGTGAAGGCACAAGGTTTCCGGGGAATTTTACGTGCAGAGGGAAAAGTTTATTGCTGAAGTGGTGAAATTCACAGTGATCGATTTTATTAAGCGCATGAAAGAGGTGCATCGGTATTTCGTAATTTATTTTTAGAAAAATAATCACAGATCAGGGAGGAGTTTATTGTTAATTTGTAATAAAGGTACCGGCGCATGATGACACCGATTGAGACCGTTTTTGAACCAATTTTCACAGATGATTGCTTTCTGGGAAATAATTTATTATAGGTATATTGGAGAAGAACATTCACACGAACACGGTCGGATTAAGCGATAAATTTTAAATTGTATAAATCACATATTTTTTACTTTAGGTCCCAGCGGCTTTTCGAACAATTTGTTATATATTCATAAATTACACAATTTTTCGGTTTTTTTTGGTTCTTCATACAATTTTACGATACAACTCTTCAAGTTTCCATTTTAAAATTTTTCAGTGTTTTTTCAAATTTTTGGATGTTTATAAATTTCATGTTTTCGATTTTTTCGTTTCGGTTTTTGTTTTCTTTATTTTTTCAATTTTTCAGTTTTCAACGTACTCATTTTATGTTTTACTTTTTTCAATGTTAAAGTTAAAACTGTAAAATTGAAAAATCAAAAATGAAAAAAGAAAACGTATAAAATGAAAATTTTGAAAAATCTGAAACTAAAAAATTGAGAGATTCAAAATCGAGAAACTTAAAGATAGAAATATCGAAAATTTAAGAAAACGGAAAATCGGATAATTGGAAATCCAAAAATTGCAAAATTGAAAATTTTAAAAATCGGAAAATCGAGGAAGTGAAAAATCACAGACAGAAAAATTGAATAAACATAAAATTATAAAATTGAAAGAAACATTGAAAAACTAAAAGAAATGAAAAAACGAAAAGCAGTGATATAAAATCGAGAAATTAAAAAATTAAAAAATTAAGAGCTTAAAAAGCCGAGGAAACGAAAAGTTAAAAAATCGAAAAATCAAAAATTGAAAAATAAAAAAAACGAAAAATTACGATATCAAAAAATTGTAAAATCGAAGAAAAAGAAAAATCGAAAACTTGGTCGAAGCTAAATAAATCCAGATGTTTCGAAAAATTACAAAAAATGGATGATCAGGTTATCGTAATGTTTAAACTGTTGCATTGGGTTTTGCAGTTTCAAAATTAAATTGCAAAATGTTGTTATACGATTTCAATTTTTTTTTTTCAAAAATCTGGATGTTTAGCGCGAAAGCTCGACAGAGATTTATTCATACATCACAAGCGCACTTTATAAAATAAAAAACAAATACTATCGCAAATTTTGGAAATGACGTCATCCCATTACTGGTGGGGATGATTAGCAAAATTTTGGTTAGCGTTTTACCATTTAGATAATATTCCTAATATATTTACAAAATTTGACAACAATCGTTCCAGTAGTTTCGGAGATTTTGTTTATAGGTTTGTAGGTATATTGGAGAAGAACATTCAGACGAACACGGTCGGATTAAGCCATAAATTTTAAGCTATATAAATCATATTTTTTTCTTTAGGTCCCAACGGCTTTTCGAAAAATTTATTATATATTCATAAACTACACTAGCTTAGATCAAAAATCACGCATGTGTTTTCAAATGTTCAATTTTTTTTTGTTTGTTCAGTTATTCAATGTTTCCTCTTTCTCGAGTTTTCAATTTTTAAATTTTCAATTTTTCGATTTGCAGTTTTTCGTGTTGATTTTTCATTTTTTTTATTGTTTCCATGGCATAATTTTGGTTTTTCAAATTTCATTTTTTCGTTAATTCAATTCTTCAATTTTTCGGTTTTTTTGGTTCTTCATTCAATTTTAGGATACAACTCTTCGAGTTTTCATTTTTAAATTTTTCAGTGTTTTTTCAAATTTTGGATGTTTCAATTTTTAGACTTTGCAATTTTCGATTTGCAATCTTTGATTTTTTAATTTTTCGATGTTATAAATTTCATGTTTTTGATTTTTTCGTTTCGGTTTTTGTTTTCTTTATTTTTTCAATTTCTCAGTTTTCAACGTACTCATTTTTTGTTTTATTTTATTCAATGTGAAATTTTAAAATTTTTCTATTTGCAATTTTTCGTTTCTCAACTTTTCGATTTTTCAAATTTTAGATTTATGATTTTCAATTTTTCGTTCCTTCAACTTTACAATTTAGATTTCTTCACTTTTCAATTATGAGATTTTAAAAAATTGTCATTATTCGATATTTCAATTTCTTGATTTTTAATTTTTCAACTTACCGACATTTAGTTTTTCAATTTTTCGATTTTACAGTGTTAAGTTTTCCGACTTTACAATTTTGACGATTGATTACTTAATTTTTGATTTTACAATTTTTGGGTTTTCCAATGTTTCGATTCGTTTTTTCTTCTTCAATTTCGCGACTAATTTCTAAGTTTTCGGTTTTTATTTTTCACATTTCTATTTTTCATTTCTTCAATTCTTCGATTTGCAATTTTTCGTTGTTTGATTTTTCGATTTTCCAGTTTTTTCCAATTTTTTAATTCGGAATTCAAGAACTTGAAAAACTGAAGAAAAGAAAAAATTTAAACTTGACAAACTTAAAAATCGAAAAAGTCCAAAATTGAAAAAAACGAAATATGTATTGTAAACTCGAAATATTGAAAGTTAAAGAAATCGGAAAATTGGATAATTGGAAACCCAAAAATTGTAATAACAAAAAGGGAAAGTCAAAACTGTAAAATTGAAAAATTAAAAAACGTATAAAATGACAATTTTGAAAAATCTGAAACTAAAAAATTGAAAGATTCAAAATTGAGAAACTTAAAGATCGAAATATCGAAATTTTCGAAATATTGAAAGTTAAAGAAATCGGAAAATTGGATAATTGGAAATCCAAAAATTGTAAAATTGAAAAATCAAAAATCAAAAAAGAAAACGTATAAAATGAAAATTTTAAAAATCTGAAACTAGAAAATTGAAAGATTCAAAATTGAGAAACTTAAAAAATCGGATAATTGGAAATCCAAAAATTGCCAAATTGAAAATTTTAAAAATTGGAAAATCGAAGAATTGAAAAATCAGACTGAAAAATTGAATAAACATAAAATTATAAAATTGAAAGAAACATTGAAAAACTGAAGGAAATGAAAAAACGAAAAGCAGTGATATAAAATCGAGAAATTAAAAAATAAAAATTAAGAACTTAACATGCCGAGGAAACGAAAAATTAAAAAATCGAAAAATTAAAAATTGAAAAATAAAAAAACGAAAAATTATGATATCAAAAAATTGTAAAATCGAAGAAAAAGGAAAATCAAAAACTTGGTCGAAGCAAATATTATTGCAAATTTTGGAAATGACGTCATCCCATTGCTGGTGGGGATGATTAGCAAAATTTTGGTTAGCGTTTTACCTATTATATACTTTATATTACTTTCTGAAATTTGACAACAATCGTTCCAGTAGTTTCGGAGATTTTCTTTAATAAAAGTTGATGCAGACGACAGACAAAAAATAGATTACTTTTAAACAGAAAAAAGGCGTTTCAGTTTGGAATGACCAGGATAATTTTAAATAAATAACACAACAGGATTATCTCAACAATAAATTACGGGAGCGGTTGCATAAAATTTTAAACATAAAAGCTGTTGGTGAATAATTTAAACTGAACGTTAGCGTTCAGATCCAGCGCCTATTTTTTAGAAAAAATGAGTTTTACTTCATGAAAAATAAAACCCAGCTTTTCCATTGCTCCAGCCGGACTCACTTCGGAATTAAAACCCAGAAGCTTGTAATTTTCCGAACACTTTGAAAGCTCTGATAAATTTTGGGACAGGTTTAAATTATTAACAATATAAACACATTTTGCGACTATTCAGGACGCGTTGCACGCTTAGGCTGCTTCGATCTTTCTTCCGTCTACAACTTGAGGTTTATTTTTTATATTCAGCGTCGTCATGAGGTTAAAATTCAAGCATTTCGGCCACACTTCCCGGAATGTTCCTATTAATCTAGCCTAAACAGCTCCCAGCCTACAAACCGCGCACAAATATTCAAATTATGTGCCATTAGTTGGGCAACGTGCCATCCCCGGAATCGAGTGTGCCCATGCAACTCTAGTCATCCCTGATAAACTTGAATCACAAATTGACCATTGACACGGAATATTTTATCCAAGTCGGATTTCCTTGATTTATGGCCGAAGTTTATTTGTTTACTGCCAGTTTGTCAAGCCAGAGCGGAGCCGCGGACCAACGCAGACCCGAATTCCTCCGGTGTTTACCTTCGCCAGATTGCATCACCCCCTTTTCCATTTGCGTGCCACGTTCAGGTGCAAATGAAAATTTGTCCGATGAAAATGGCTGGGTGTTATTTTTTAATATTTTCGGTGAGCATGTTCCAGGTTAATGAATATTCACTTGTCGAGGAAAGCTGTGAGATTTGCATGAACATTTAAACAGCCATTTACAAACGTCTCTGAATCTAGTCTGCATAAAAACGCTTAGTTATGATATTTTGAATTAATCGCGGCTAAATATTGCAGAGGATGCAGGGACGGATTTCGACGGGGAGCTGGATTTTTATTTAAACATAATCAAGCTTTCTAGTATTTTAATTTTTACTGAATCAATAACGACTCACTCCATTTTAACGAAAATTTGGAATATAATACTGTTATTATTAGCATTATTTTTGTAATTTTTCGAAAATTCTAGATTTATTTACCTTTGACCAATTTTTTAACATCATAAGTTTTCGTTTTTGCTTTTTCTTCGATTTTACAATTTTTTGATGTTTTAATTTTTCGTTTTCTTCAGCTTTTTAAGTTCTACGATTTTTATTTTTATTTTCTCGATTTTATATCACTACTTTTCGTTCTTTCATTTCGTTTATTTTTTAATGTTTCTTTCAATTTTATTATTTTACGGTTATTCAATTTTTTAAATTTTCAGTCTTTGATTTTTAAATTTCTCGATTTTCCAATTTTGCAGTTTTTGGACTTACAATTACCCGATTTTCTGTTTTCTTAAATTTTCGATATTTAGATTTTACAATACTTCAATTTTTCATGTTCTTGGAAATCAAGAACTTGAAAAAGTTTTGATTTTTAAAAATTTTCATTTTATACTCTTTTCTTTTCTCATTTTTGATTTTTCAATTTTACAGTTTTGTAGTTTCCCTTTTTTATTGGAAAAACTGAATAATCGATAAACTGAAAAACCGAAAAATTGCAAATCGGAAAACCGAAGAAAATGCAAAAAATTATAAAATCGGAACACTGAAAGATCGAAAAATTGTCAAAAAAAATAATAATAACCGGAAAAAAAACTGAAGAATCGCAAATTTGAAGAAATGAAAGACTGAAGAAAAATTGAAAATTGTGAAGTAAAAAAATTGAAAAAATCTAAGAACTGAAGAAGGGAAAAATTGAAAAACCGAAATTTCAAAAAATCAAACTTCGAAAATTTGACAAATCGAAGAATAAAGAAATTTGAAAATGTAGAAATAAAAGGAAACAATTTGAATGTCTAGAATTTGAAAAATCGAAATTTTGAAGAAGCAAAAATTAAATATCGAACGAAAGTCAAGAAATCGAAAAATCGAAATTTCGATTAAATGGAAAAATTGAAAAATCGAGAAATCCAAATTAAAAAAATTCGAATATCGAGAAATTGAAAATTTGCAAATGGGAAGATAAATCGAAAACTCTAAATTTCGAAAATTAAAAATTTTAAAAACCCAAACCATGAAAAGCCCAAAAAATCGAAGAATTGAGAAATCGAAAAGTCGAGAAGTCGGGAAATCGACGAACCGAAAAATCAAAAATTAAAATCCGGAAATGGAAAAATTGTCAAAATCGATGTATTGAAAAATCGAAAATTATGAAATTTAAACAAATGAAAAATTAAAAAAAAACGAGAAATCGGGAAATCCAAAAATATAAAATTTTAAAAATCTAAACAATAAAAAATCGAAAAAACTGAAGAATCGAAATAAGTTGAAAAATTAAAAATTGTAACATTGAAAAAAATGGGAGGTTGAAAATTCGAGTATCGAAAATACAAAACTGGAAAAATAAAAAAATCGAAAGGTAAAATAGTTTCTCGGTTCTTCAGTTTTTCAAGTTCTTGGAAATCAAGAACTTGAAAAAGTTTTGATTTTTAAAAATTTTCATTTTATACTTTTTCTTTTTTCATTTTTGATTTTTCAATTTTACAGTTTTGTACTTTGTGAAGTAAATAATTGAAAAAATCTAAAAACTGAAGAATGAAAAAATTGAAAAACTCGAAGAACTGAAGAATGGAAAAATTGAAAAACCGAAAAATTCAAAAAATCAAAATTCGAAAATTTGACAAATCGAAGAAAAAGAATTTAAAAATCTAGAAATAAAAGGAAACAAATTGAAAATTCGAATATCCAGAATTTGAAAAATCGAAATTTCGAAAAAGTGAAATTAAATATCGAACGAAAGTCAAGAAATCGAAAAATCGAAATTTCGATTAAATGGAAAAATTGAAAAGTCGAGAAATCTAAATTAAAAAAATTCGAATATCGAGAAATCGAAAATTTGCAAATGGGAAGGGAAACCGAAAATTCTAAATTTCGAAAATAAAAAATTTGAAAAACTCAAACCCTGAAAAGCCCAAAAAATCGAAGAATTGAAACATCTAACAATCGAAACATCCAAGGATTGAAAAATTGAGAAATCGAAAAGTCGAGAAGTCGGGAAATCGACGAAGCGAAAAATCTAAAATTAAAATCCGGAAATGGAAAAATTGTCAAAATCGAAGTATTGAAAAATCGAAAATTATGAAATTTAAATAAATGAAAAATTAAAACAAAAAACGAGAAATCGGGAAATCCAAAAATATAAAATTTTAAAAATCTAAACAATAAAAAATCGAAAAACTGAAGAATCGAAAAACTGAAAAGTCAAGAAATTGAAAAATTAAAAATTGTAACATTGAAAAAAATGGGATGGTGAAAATTCGAGTATCGAAAATACAATACTGGAAAAATAAAAAAATCGAAAGGTAAAATAGTTTCTCGGTTCTTCAATTGTTCATGTTCTTGGAAATCAAGAACTTGAAAAAGTTTTGATTTTTAAAAATTTTCATTTTATACTTTTTCTTTTTTCATTTTTGATTTTTCAATTTTACAGTTTTGTACTTTCTCTTTTTAATGGAAAAACTTAATAAATGATAAACTGAAGTATCGAAAAATTGTCAAAAAAAAAAAATAAAAACCGAAAAAAACTGAAAAATCGCAAATTTGAAGGAATGAAGACTTTAAAAGAAGGAAGACTGAAAATTAGAATATCGAAAATAAAAAACTCCAGAAATCAAAAAATCGAAAATAATTGAAATTCGAAAAACTGAAAAATGGAAAAATTGAAAATTGTGAAGGAAAAAATTGAAAAAATCTAAAAACTGAAGAATGGAAAAATTGAAAAACCGAAAATTCAAAAAATCAGAACTCGAAAATTTGTCAAATCGAAAAAATAAAAAGAAACAAATTGAAAATTTGAAAAAGCGAAATATCGAAAGTCAAGAAATTGAAAAATCGAATTTTCGAAAATAGGAAAATCGAGAATTCGAAATTTGGAACATTAAAAACTTGAAAAAAACCCCAAAAGTTGAAAAATCGAAAAATGTGAAATTTAAATAACGAAATCGGGAAATTCAAAAACATTGAATTTTAAAAATCTAAGCAATGAAAAATCGAATCGAAAAATTGAAAAATCGAGAAATTGAAAAATTAAAAATCGAAATATTGAAAAATCGGAAAAATGAGAAATGAAAAAAATTGTAATTGAAAAAAAAATAAAATCCGAACATTGAAAAATTGTAAAATAAGATAATAAAAACCGAAACCAAAACAAAATCGAAAACTTCAAATTAGGAGAAATGAAAAACTGAAAACCGAGAAATGGAAAAACAGAAATCGAAAAGTAAAAAGCTGAAAATTCGAATATAAAATGATTCTAAAAACTGAAAAAACGGAAAAATTGACAAACCGAAAATTCAAAAAAATAAAATCCGAAAATTTGACAAATCGAAGAATAAAGAAATTGAAAATACGATAAAATGTAACAAATAAAAATTCGAGAAATCTAATTAAAAAACTTCGAATATCGAAAAATTAAAAATTCGAAATTTCGAACATAAAAATTTGAAAAAACCTCGAAAAGTTGAAAAATCGAACAATTGAAACATCGAAAAAACGAAACATCGAAGATTGAAATATGAAAAATTGAAAAATCGAAAAATGTGGAATTTAAATAACGAAATCGGAATTGCAAAAACAATTCATATAAAAAATCTAAACATTGAAAAATCGGAAAACTGAGAAATGAAAAAATTGTAAATCAAAAAGTGAAAAACTGAAAATTCCAATATCGAGAGATCGAAAAGTAAAAAATTTAAAAGTATAAAAATTAAAAAATGATCGAAAATTTGAAAAAAAATTGTAAATTCGAAAATCGAAAATTCATAACCGAAAAATGAAAAATTCGAAACAACGAAAAAGGCAAGAATCGAAATATAGAAAAAACGAATACTGAGAGTCGCAAAATCGAAAATACGATAAAATTGAAAAAATTTAAAAATCAAGAAATCGAAATTTAAAGAATATCGAAAAATCGAATATCGAAAATTCAAAATTTCCAAAAATTAAAAAAAATTGTAATTGAAAAAAAAAAATAAAACCCGAACATTGAAAAGCGAAAAATTGTAAAATAAGAAAATAAAAACCGAAACCAAAACAAACATCGAAAATTTCAAATTAGAGGAAATGAAAAACTAAAAACCGACAAATGGAAAAACAGAAATCGAAAAGTAAAAAACTAAAATTCGAATATAAAATAATTCTAAAAACTAAAGAACGGAAAAATTGACAAACAAAAAAAATAAAAGCCGAAAATTTGACAAATCGAAGAATAAAATTAAAAAACTTCGAATATCGAAAAATTAAAAATTCGAAATTTCTAAAATTGAAAATTTGAAAAACCGAACCCGAAAAGTCGAAACATCAAAAAATTGAAAAATTCAAACACCAAAAATCGAGACATCCAAAGATCGAAAAATAAAAGGAAACAAATTGAAAATTCGACTATCGAAAAACCGAAAACCCAAAAATTAAAAATTCGAAAATCGAGAATTCGAAAAATAGAATTTCAAAAAAGCGATATATCGAAATTCGATATATCGCTTTTTAAAATTAAGAAATCGTGAAATAGGGATTAAAAATTCGAATATCGAAAAATCGAAATTCGAAAAATGGAATATCGAAAATTGAAAATCTGAAAAACTAAAACCTGAAAAGTCGAAATTCGAAAAACTGAAACATCGAAAAATTAAAAATTTAAACATCATAAAATCAAAACATAAAGGATCGAAAAATTGAGAAATCTGAAAGTCCAGAAGTCGAGAAATCGATGAACCGAAAAATTTAAAATTAAAATATGGAAAAATTGACTAAAATCCAGAATGGAAAAAATTTCCAAAACTGAAGTAGGTAGTGAAAAGTTGAGAAACGAAATAAAAAAATTCGAATATCAATAAATCTAAAATTCGAAAAATGGAAATCGAAAAATCGAAACATCGAAAAAATGAAAACATCGAAAGATCGTGAAATCGAAAAAATCGAAAAATCGAGAATCGAGAAAATCGAGAAATCGACAACCGAATAATCTAAAATTAAAATATGGAAAAATTGTATCGAAAACTTGAAAATTCGCAAATTCGAAGATTGAAAAGTCGAAAAATGTGAAATTTAAAAAAAAAACGAAAAATGGACATTAAGAAGAACGAAAAATCGAGACATCGCAAAATCTAAAATTTAAAAAATCGAAACATCGAAAAATCGAAAAATTGAAAATTAAGAATTTGAAAAATGCTAAAACTGAAATGTAGAAAAACTGGAAAATCGAAAATTGAAAAATCGAAATCTCGATAAATCAATCGATAAACCTGAAGAATCGAAAAATTGAAAAATGAAAACAAGAGAAATCAAAAAATTGAAAAATCCACAATTTAAGAAATCAAAAAGTTTAAATATCAAAAAATGGAAAAATTGAAAAATTGGAAGATCTCATAATTGAAACAATGAAAAGGTGAGATGTCGAGGAATTGGAAAATCGGAAAATCGGAAAATCGAGAAATGGAAAAATCAAAAGACAGACAAATCGAGACGAACAGAAAAATCTAAAATTAAAATATGGAAAGAAAAACTGAAGTCCGGAAATGAAAATATTCTCCAAATTGAAGTATTAAAAAGTTGAAAAGTTGAGAATCGAAAACTTGAAAATTTGCAAAATCGAAGGCGAAAAAATGGAAAAGTGAAATTAAAAAGAAACAAAACTGAAAAATTAGAAAAAACGGGAAATCGAAAAATAAAAATTTAAAAAGTCGAAAAACTGAAATATTGAGAAACTGAAAATCCCAAAACTGAAATGTAAAAAAAACTGGGGAATCATAAAATTTAAAAATCGAAACATCAAAAAATTAGAAAATCGAAAAGCCAAAAATTCGAGAATCAAATTGATTGAATCTTGAAACAGCAATATCAGATATCGAAATATCAAAAAATCGAGAAATCGAAACGTCGAGCAGTCGAAAAATCGAAAAATTAGAATTGAAAAAATAAATTGAAAAATCGAAAAATCGATAATTCCAGAAATCTATTTACCTGAAAAATGAAAAATTTAGAAATCGAAAAACTGATTAATCGAAAAATTGAAAAATAAATCAAGACAAATCCAGAAACTGAAAAATCCAAAATTTAAGAAACAAAAAATTTAAATATCAAAAAATTGAAGAATCGAAAAATTGAAAGATCCCATAACTGAAACAATAAAAAGGTGAGATGTCGCAAAATTGAAAATTCGGAAAATCGAGAAATGGAAAAATCAAAAGATCAATAAATCGAGAAGTAGACAAATGCACAGAAAATTCTAAAATTAAAACATGGAACGAAAAACTGTTTGAAATCCAGAAATGAAAATATTCCCCAAATTAAAGTATTGAAAAGTTGAAGAGTTGAGAAATCGAAAACTTGAAACTTCGCAAAATCGAAGACTGACTGAAAAATGGAAAAATGTAAAATTAAAAAAAAGACAAAAACTGAAAAATCAAAAAAACGAGAAATTGACAAATCTGAAATTCAAAAAGCCGAAAAATTGAAAAAAAAAAACTGAAAAATTGAAATATCGAGAAACTGAAGAATCCCAAAACTAAAATGTAGAAAAACTAGGAAATTGTAAAATCGGATCATTGAAAAATCGAAAGGCCAAAATGTCGGAACAAATTAATTGATTGAATTTTGAAATTAAAACATGAAGATATCGAAATTTCAAAAAATCGAGAAATCGAAACGTCCGGAAGTTGAACAATCGAAAAATTAAAATTTGTAAACTTGAAAAATTTAACTTTAAACAAAAGACCGAAAGATTGAAACATCGAAATCTCGATAATTCGAGAAATTTACTAACCTGAAAAATTGAAAAATTTAAAAATTGATTAATCGAAAAATTGAAATCGAGAAACCGAAAAAATCCAAAATTTAAGAAAACAAAAATTTAAATATCAAAAAACTAAAGAATCGAAAAATTGGAAGATCCCAAAACTGAAACAATGAAAAGGTGAAATGTCGAAAAATTGCAAAATAAAAAAATCGAGACATTGGAAAATCGATTAATCACTTAATTTCGAATTTTTGCAAAAATTTCGAGATCTAGTGGGAAGTGCGCGAACTTGGTGAAAGCAAGAGCTCTCCTGTGACAATGAACAAACAATAAAGTTAAAAAGGAGAATATTACCAAGGGAAGAATAGAGGAAATTATGTAAAAACGGGAATAACAAAAAACATTGTAACTTTCGTGAAATACACAGATGTAGACAATCATTTTTATAATTCTTTATTATATATTTTTTATTTGCAACATATAATGTCATCGTTATGCAAACTCTCTCTAACTTTTTCCTCTCGTCTAAGTTCCGTCTTTGTTGTTTATTTTAAACAAACCAGCGATAAAAATCAACGAAAAGAAAATTGGCACAAAATCTCTCCCAGCCGATCACCCCACAACTCAACTCACGCCTCCATGTTTTCCAAAAACTATTTTTATTAACTTAGTTTCGATGACTAATCCTAGACACTTTTGTTCGATTCGGCGCCCCCTTCGCCCCGTCCACATTCTAGAATCTTTCCAACCTGTAATGATTTTCCCTTAGTCGAGTGAATTTCAGCCGTGAACTAGTCGGAGTGTCGCCAGAATTTTTGGCGCAGTTTCAGATCAATGAAAAGTGGAAGGCTAAGCTTGCGTTGCGGATAAATACAGTCCCATAACTTTCATATTTTACATTCCGCCCGACCACACCGGCCCCAGTTTTCAATTGCACGTCGTTTCGACTCGTCGAATTTTTCCAGCCGGGAAAATCCTCGCGAAAAACTAACATCAACTTCATTAATCTTATTACGTCTCCTTCATTTCTTTTGCCTCCTCCATTATTTTACGTTTATATTTACATTCCGAGACGCCCGAAGGTGGAGAGAATTTATGCTTATGGGTTTATATTTCGCTACATGTAGAGAGCGGAGCGCTGTAAAAAACGCCATGTTTTATTTTCACACCCTCTAAACAAAATGGCTTCATGCATCACTAAGGTTTCCAAATCCGCGTAAACTATGGCATTTAATACGCGACAAAGGGAGTTTTTGTTGTAAAAGTGAAATTTTAGCGCACAATGCGCAGGAAATATTTTAAAAGCTTATCACGGACTACGGAAACCGGGGTGTCGCAGGCACTAATTCGATCACGGAAATGGGCTTCGAAAAATCGCCCGTTGGATTGAAATATCAGTCTCATAAAGCTATTATTTGCATTTATTGTATATTTTAAATTTCTGCTGCATTTTTCGTGTTAATTGGTGATAATCTTCATTTTAATACAATTTTAACATAGTTGGTTATTGACAGTGTGCAGGTAAATAAGTACCGATCTTTTCTTGTAATGCGGACGGGTTTTTCCAACACTTTATTTATGGAAACCCCTATTTAGGTGTACGTTGTGTGTAGCATCGAAGTAGTGTTTATTTTCCACGGATACATCCATCAGGTTATGGACCCAGAGCAAAAGTGTAGAAAAAAGACCAAAAAGATATATCACAATTATAATGGGACACGCAAATACAAAAGTAGGGAGAGAAGAAATATATAAAAAAATAGTAGGAAAATATAGCAAGCTTGAAGAATAAAAGATGAATCGAATTTTCCATAGAAAGAAATATGAAATATGAAAATCATTCCAGAAAGACAAGAAACAAACCAGATTGATCACGTAGTGTGCTCTATATTTTCAATAATCTCGAAGTCTTCTATGTTCCGTAGACTCTCTAAATTCTCTTTAGATTCTCCAGACCTTAAATCGCAAACTATTGTCTCAAGACTAGCTACATTTTATACATTTCCTGGGTTCCTTAGCTACTATCAAGTCTTTGAAGTTTTAAATTCCAGATGACTTAAATTGTCTAGATTCTCTCGGTTTTGAAACTATATGCTATAGATGCTTCAAGCTCTAAACGTTTGGTTCGGGTCTCTAGATAACCTACCTTGTCTATAATCAAGAGTACCCTCGACTTTGTACTTTCTGTGGATTCTATACATTCTAGCACTTCTAGACATTCTAGATCCTCACTTCTAGGCAGGCTTTCTCAATTTTGTAGATTCTCCAAAGTCTCTAAGCTCTTTACGCTCTAAATTCTAAAATAAAAGTCTAAATTTTTTAGATTTTTCAAGTTTCTAAGTACTCTATATTTTCAATGATCTCGAAGTCTTCTATGTTCCGGACACTCTTTAAATTCTCTTTAGATTCTCCAGACCTTAAATGGCAAACTACAGACTCCAGACTAGCTACATTTTATACATTATCTGGGTTCTCTAGCTACCATAAAATCTTTGACGTTTTAAATTCCAGATGACTTAAATTGTCTAGATTCTCTCGGTTTTGAAACTATATGCTATAGATGCTTCAAGCTCTAAACGTTTGATAGGGTTTTTAGATATCCTACCATGTCTAACCTTCGAATTTGTACTTTCTGTGGATTCTATACATTCTAGGACTTCTAGACAATCTAGATTCTCTCTTCTAGACAGGCTTTCTCGATTTTGTAGATCCTCCAAAGCTCTTTACGCTTTAAACTCTAAAAAAAAATCTTAATTTTTAAAATTTTTCAAGTTTCTAAGTACTCTATATTTTCAATGATCTCGAAGTCTTCTATGTTCCGGACACTCTTTAAATTCTCTTTAGATTCTCCAGATCTTAAATGGCAAACTACAGACTCCAGACTAGCTACATTTTATACATTATCTGGGTTCTCTAGCTACTATAAAATCTTTGACGTTTTAAATTCCAGATGACTTAAATTGTCTAGATTCTCTCGGTTTTGAAACTATACGCAATAGATGCTTCAAGCTCTAAACGTTTGATAGGGTTTCTAGATATCTACCATGTCTAACCTTCGACTTTGTACTTTCTGTGGATTCTATACATTCTAGGACTTCTAGACATTCTAGATTCTCACTTCTAGGCAAGCTTTCTCAATTTTGTAGATTCTACAAAGTGTCTAAGCTCTTTACGCTCTAACCTCGAAAATAAAAAAATCTAGATTTTTTAGATTTTTCAAACTTTCTAAGTGCTCTATATTTTCAATGATCTCGAAGTCTTCTATGTTCCGGAAACTCTCTCAATTCTCTCTAGATTCTACAGACCTTAAATGGCAAACTATAGACTAGAAACTCCAAATTTGTAAATTGAAGAAATGCAAAAACGAAAAATTACAAAATCGAAAAAGTGTAAAATTGAAACACTCAAAACTCGAGAAACTGAAAAATAGAAAAATTGAAATCGAAAAAAAAAGAAATTGGGAAATCGAGAAATCGAAAAAGAAACAAACTGAAAATTCGAATGTCGAAAAATCGGTAACCGAAAAATCAAATATTCGAAAATCGAGAATTCCAAATATCAAAAATTCAAGAATCGAAATACAGAAAAAATCCAGAAATGGAAAAATTCCCAAAATTGAAATATTGAGATGTAGAAAAATCAAAAATGTGAAAATTCGCAAAATCGTAGATTGAAAAATCGAAAAATGTGAAACTTAAAAAAGCGAAAAACTGAAAATTAAAAAAAAACGAAATATGGAAAAATCGAAAAATCTAAAATTCAAAAAAATCGAAAAATTGAAAATTCGAGAAACTGAAGATTCCAACAAATGAAAAATCCCAAAACTGAAATATAAAAAAACTAGGAAATCGAAAATTGAAAAATCGAAAAGCCAAAAATTCGAAAATCGAAAAATCGAGAAACCGAAAAGTAGAAATAAATCGATTGAATTTTGAAATTCGAATGTAAGAAATGTAATTTTTTAAGCGTGAATAAATTATTATTATTTATTATTATTATTAAATTCAAACATCGAATCAAAATATCAAAATCGAGAAATCGAAAATTAAAATTTGAAAAATTTTTAAAATTTTTGATTTCCCATTTTTAGATTTTTCAAAGTTTTCATTTTATATTTTTTCGATTTTTATTTTTGGTTTCTCGGTCATATAATTTTGCAATTTTTTCGTTTTTTATTCGAAAAGTTGAAGATTAAAACATCAGAGAAAATAAAAAAATCGAAAAACTCAAAAAACGAAATTTGCAAACTGAAGAACTGAAAAAACGAAAAATTGCGAAATCGAAAACTTGGAACACTGAAAACTAATAATCGAGAAACTGAAGAATCGGAAAACTGAAAAATTCCAACACTGAAATGTAGAAAAACCGACAAATCGAAAATTCGAAATCAATCGATTGAATTTTGAAATTGAAACATCGAGAGATCAAAATATCAAAAAGTCGAAAAAATCGAAAAATAAATTTTGAAAAATTGAAAAATTTAATCAAACTGTTTAAATTCCTGATTTCCAATTTTTAGATTTTTAATTTTATACATTTTCGTTTTTTATTTTTTATTTTTTAATTTTACAATTTTGCAATTTTTTCCATTTTAATTCGAAAATTGAAGATCGGAAAAATTGAAAAATGTAGAAATTACAAAACGAAAAATTAAAAAATCAGACAAATTGAAAAATCGAAAAACCGAAAAAACGAAAAATTGCAAAATGGAAAAAGTGGAAAATCGAAAATTGAAACACTGAAAACTTATTCGAGAAACTTAAAAATAAAAAAAATGGATTCTATACATTCTAGGACTTCTAGACATTCTAGATTCTCACTTCTAGGCAGGCTTTCTCAATTTTGTAGATTCTCCAAAGTCTCTAAGCTCTTTACGCTCTAAATTCTAAAATAAAAAAGTCTAGATTTTTTAGATTTTGCAAAGTTTCTAAGTCCTCTATATTTTCAATGATCTCGAAGTCTTCAATGTTCAGGAGACTCTCTCAATTCTCTCTAGATTCTCCAGACCTTAAATGGCAAACTATAGACTCCAAACTAGCTACATTTTATACTTTTTCATGGTTTTCTATCTGCTATAAAGTCTTTGAAGTTTTAAATTCCAGATGACTTAAATTGTCTAGATTCTCTCGGTCTGGATACTATATTCTATAGATGCTTCAAGCTCTGCACGTTTGGTAGGGTTTCTAGATATCCTACCTTGTCTATAATCAAAAGTACCCTCGACTTTGTACTTTCTGTGGATTCTATACATTCTCTCACTTCTAGACATTCTAGATCCTCACTTCTAGGCAGGCTTTCTCAATTTTGTAGATTCTCCAAAGTCTCTAAGCTCTTTACGCTCTAAACTCTAAAATAAAAGTCTAAATTTTTTAAATTTTTCAAGTTTCTAAGTACTCTATATTTTCAATGATCTCGAAGTCTTCCATGTTCCGGACACTCTTTAAATTCTCTTTAGATTCTCCAGACCTTAAATGGCAAACTACAGACTCCAGACTAGCTACATTTTATACATTATCTGTGTTCTCTAGCTACTATAAAATCTTTGACGTTTTAAATTCCAGATGACTTAAATTGTCTAGATTCTCTCGGTTTTGAAACTATATGCTATAGATGCTTCAAGCTCTAAACGTTTGATAGGGTTTCTAGATATCCTACCATGTCTAACCTTCGAGTTTGTACTTTCTGTGGATTCTATACATTCTAGGACTTCTAGACATTTTAGATTCTCACTTCTAGGCAAGCTTTCTCAATTTTGTAGATTCTACAAAGTGTCTAAGCTCTTTACGCTCTAACCTCGAAAATAAAAAAAATCTAGATTTTTTAGATTTTTCAAAGTTTCTAAGTGCTCTATATTTTCAATGATCTCGAAGTCTTCTATGTTCCGGAAACTCTCTCAATTCTCTCTAGATTCTCCAGACCTTAAATGGCAAACTATAGACTAGAAACTCCAAATTCGTAAATTGAAGAAATGCAAAAACGAAAAATTACAAAATCTAAAAAGTGTAAAATTGAAACACTGAAAACTCGAGAAACGGAAAAATAGAAAAATTGAAATCGAAAAAAAAAGAAATTGGGAAATCGAGAAATCGAAAAAGAAACAAATTGAAAATTCGAATGTCGAAAAATCGGTAACCGAAAAATCAAATATTCGAAAATCGAGAATTCCAAAAAACAAAAATTCAAGAATCGAAATATTGAAAAAAATCCAGAAATGGAAAACTTCCCAAAATTGAAATATTGAGATGTAGAAAAATCAAAAATGTGAAAATTCGCGAAATCGTAGATTGAAAAATCGAAAATTGTGAAACTTAAAAAAGCGAAAAAACTGAAAATTAAAAAAAAACGAAATATCGAAAAATCGAAAAAACTAAAATTCAAAAAAATCGAAAAATTGAAAATTCGAGAAACTGAAGATTCCAACAAATGAAAAATCCCAAAACTGAAATATAAAAAAAACTAGGAAATCGAAAATTGAAAAATCGAAAAGCTAAAATTCGAAAATCGAAAAATCGAGAAACCGAAAAGTAGAAATAAATCGATTGAATTTTGAAATTCGAATGTAAGAAATGTAATTTTTTAAGCATGAATAAATTATTATTATTTTTTTTATTATTATTAATTCAAACATCGAATGGAAATATCAAAATCGAGAAATCGAAAAATTAAAATTTGAAAAATTTTTAAAATTTTTGATTTCCCATTTTAGATTTTTCAAAGTTTTCATTTTATAATCTTTTCGATTTTTATTTTTGGTTTTTCGGTCACACAGTTTTGCAATTTTTTCGTTTTTTATTGGAAAAGTTGAAGATTAAACATCAGAGAAAATTAAAAAATCGAAGATAAAAGAAATGAAAAGAACTGAAAAAACGAAAATTTGCAAAATCTAAAATGAAACCTGAAAAAAAAACGAAAATTGCAAAATGAAAAATTGAAACACTGAAAACTAATAACGAGAAACGAAATCGGAAAACTGAAAAATTCAACACTGAATGTAGAAAAACCGTCAAATCGAAAATCGAAACAATTCGATGAATTTTGAATTGAAACATCGGGAAATCAAAATTCAAAAATTGAAAAATTTAATCAACTATTTAAATTCCTGATTTCCAATTGTTAGATTTTCATTTTATACATTTTCGTTTTTTATTTTTAATTTTTTAATTTTACAATTTTGCAATTTTTCCCATTTTAATTCGAAAATTGAAGACCGGAAAAATTGAAAAATATAGAAATTACAAAAGGAAAAATAAAAAAATCAGAGAAAATTGAAAAATCGAAAAACCGAAAAAACGAAAAATTGCAAAATGGAAAAAGTGGAAAATCGAAAATTGAAACACTGAAAACATTCGAGAAACTTAAAAATAAAAAAAAATTGGATTCTATACATTCTAGGGCTTCTAGACATTCTAGATTCTCACTTCTAGGCAAGCTTTCTCAATTTTGTAGATTCTCCAAAGTCTCTAAGCTCTTTACGCTCTAAACTCTAAAATAAAAAAGTCTAAGTTGTTTAGATTTTTCAAAGTTTCTAAGTCCTCTATATTTTCAATGATCTCGAAGTTTTCTATGTTTCCGGAGTCTCTCTCAATTCTCTCTAGATTCTCCAGACCTTATATGGCAAACTATAGACTAGAAACTCCAAATTTGTAAATTGAAGAAATGCAAAAACGAAAAATTACAAAATCGAAAAGGTGTAAAATTGAAACACTGAAAACTCGAGAAACTGAAAAATAGAAAAATTGAAATCGAAAAAAAAAGAAATTGGGAAATCGAGAAATCGAAAAAGAAACAAATTGAAAATTCGAATGTCGAAAAATCGGTAACCGAAAAATCAAATATTCGAAAATCGAGAATTCCAAAAATCAAAAATTCAAGAATCGAAATATAGAAAAAAATCCAGAAATGGAAAAATTCCCAAAATTGAAATATTGAGATGTAGAAAAATCAAAAATGTGAAAATTCGCAAAATCGTAGATTGAAAAATCGAAAAATGTGAAACTTAAAAAAGCGAAAAACTGAAAATGAAAAAAAAACGAAATATCGAAAAATCGAAAAATCTAAAATTCAAAAAAATCGAAAAATTGAAAATTCGAGAAACTGAAGATTCCAAACAAATGAAAAACCCCAAAACTGAAATATAAAAAAACTAGGAAATCGAAAATTGAAAAATCGAAAAGCCAAAAATTCGAAAATCGAAAAATCGAGAAACCGAAAAGTAGAAATAAATCGATTGAATTTTGAAATTCCAATGTAAGAAATGTAATTTTTTAAGCATCAATAAATTATTATTATTATTATTATTATTATTAATTCAAACATCGAATCGAAATATCAAAATCGAGAAATCGAAAAATTAAAATTTGAAAAATTTTTAAAATTTTTGATTTCCCATTTTTAGATTTTTCAAAGTTTTCATTTTATATTTTTTCGATTTTTATTTTTGGTTTCTCGGTCATACAGTTTTGCAATTTTTTCGTTCTTTATTCGAAAAGTTGAAGATTAAAACATCAGAGAAAATTAAAAAATCGAAAAACTCAAAAAACGAAATTTGCAAACCGAAGAACTGAAAAAACGAAAAATTGCGAAATCGAAAAATTGAAACACTGAAAACTAATAATCGAGAAACTGAAGAATCGGAAAACTGAAAAATTCCAACACTGAAATGTAGAAAAACCGACAAATCGAAAATTCGAAATCAATCGATTGAAATTTGAAATTGAAACATCGGGAGATCAAAATATCAAAAAGTCGAAAAAATCGAAAAATAAATTTTGAAAACTTGGAAAATTTAATCAAACTATTTAAA
Organism: Zophobas atratus; assembly: GCA_022388445.1. NCBI lineage: Eukaryota > Metazoa > Arthropoda > Insecta > Coleoptera > Tenebrionidae > Zophobas > Zophobas atratus. The sequence goes on along the minus strand of CM039442.1, from coordinate 53,390,258 downwards.
TTCCTGATTTCCAATTTTTAGATTTTTCATTTTATACATTTTCGTTTTTTATTTTTTATTTTTTAATTTTACAATTTTGCAATTTTTCCCATTTTAATTCGAAAATTGAAGACCGGAAAAATTGAAAAATATAGAAATTACAAAAAGAAAAATAAAAAAATCAGAGAAAAATGAAAAATCGAAAAACCGAAAAAACGAAAAATTGCAAAATGGAAAAAGTGGAAAATCGAAAATTGAAACACTGAAAACTTATTCGAGAAAATTTAAAAATAAAAAAAATGGATTCTATACATTCTAGGACTTCTAGACATTCTAGATTCTCACTTCTAGGCAGGCTTTCTCAATTTTGTAGATTCTCCAAAGTCTCTAAGCTCTTTACGCTCTAAACTCTAAAATAAAAAAGTCTAGATTTTTTAGATTTTTCAAAGTTTCTAAGTCCTCTATATTTTCAATGATCTCGAAGTCTTCTATGTTCCGGAGACTCTCAATTCTCTCTAGATTCTCCAAACTATAGACTCCAGACTAGCTATATTTTATACATTTTCTGGGTTCTCTAGCCACTATAAAGTCACTGAAGTTTTAAATTCCAGATGACTTAAATTGTCTAGATTTTCTCGGTTTGGATATTATATTCTATAGATGCTTCAAGCTCTGCACGTTTGGTAGGGTTTCTAGATATCCTACCTTGTCTATAATCAGGAGTACTCTCGACTTTGTACTTTCTGTGGATTCTATACATTCTATGACTTCTAGACAATCTAGATTTTCACTTCTAGACAGGCTTTCTCCATTTTGTAGATCTTCCAGAGTCTCTAAGCTCTTTACATTCTAAACTCTAAAATAAAAAAGTCTAAATTTTTTAGATTTTTCAAAGTTTCTAAGTCCTCCATATTTTCAATGACCTCGAAGTCTTGTATGTTCCGGAGACTCTCAATTCTCTCTAGATTCTCCAGACCTTAAATGGCAAACTATAGACTCCAGACAAGCTACATTTTATACATTTTCTGGGTTCTCTAGCTACTATAAAGTCTTTGAAGTTTTAAATTCCAGGTGACTTAAATTGTCTAGATTCTTTCAGTTTTGAAACTATATGCTATAGATGCTTCAAGCTCTAAACGTTTGGTAGGGTTTCTGGATGTCCTACCTTGTCTATAATCAAGAGTACCCTCGACTTTGTACTTTCTGTGCATTCTGTACATTCTAGCACTTCTAGACATTCTAGATTCTCACTTCTAAGCAGGCTTTCTCACTTTTGTAGATTCTCCAAAGTCTTTAAGCTCTTTACGCTCTAAACTCTGAAATAAAAAAGTCTACATTTTTTAGATTTTTCACAGTTTTTAAGTGCTCTATATTTTCAATAATCTCGAAGTCTTCTATGTTCCAGAGACTCTCTAAATTCTCTTTAGATTCTCCAGACTTTAAATGGCAAACTATAGACTCCAGACTAGCTACATTTTATACATTTTCTGGGTTCTCTAGCTACTATAAAGTCGTTGGGGTTTTAAATTCCAGATGACTTAAATTGTCTAGATTCTCTCGGTTTTGAAACTATTTTCTATAGATGATTCAAGCTCTAAACGTTTGATAGGGTTTCTAGATATCCTACTTTGTCTATAATCAAGACTGCCCTCGACTTTGTGCTTTCTGTGTACTCTATACACTCTAGGGCTTCTAGATATTCTAGATTTTCACTTCTCGAGAGGTTGTCTCCATTTTGTAGGTTCTCTAGACTCTCTAAATTCTCTCTAGATTTTCCAACCCCTAAATTGCAACTATAGATTCTAGACTTCCTAGATTGTATAATTCCAGATGACTTAATTCTCTTTCTAGGTAGGTTTTGTTCATTTTGTCGATTCTCCAGACCCTCTAGATTCTCTGCACTTTGGAGGCTTTCTAAATTCCTGGACTCTCTAAATTTACTCTAGATTCTCCAATCCCTAAATCGCCTAGACTGTCTAGGTTTTCTATATATTGGAACCTAAAAACTTTAGGAAACTTAAAGGAGCTAGAGAAACCCGAAACAAAATAAATCTAATCAGACCGGAGTTCACAGATCTTAGAGAATATGGAGACTTCAAAGAACTTAGACAATCTAAGCAATTTAGGGATTGGAGAATCTACGGGGGATTTGGAGAGTCTACGAAGTTTGTAGAGCCTTCAGTTAGAGAATCTAAAAATGTCACAACGTCTAGAGAACACAGACCCTTTATTTAGTACATAGAAATCCTGAGTCCAGAGAATTTATAGACGGGCTAGAGAATATAGATTTTCAGAAAATCTATAGTATCTAAAAAGCCTCTTAGAGATAAGAGAACGTGGAGAATTTAGAGTATCAAGACACTCTAAGAACAATTAGGGATTTAAAGAATCGAAAACTTTGAGAGTCTGCTGAGTCTACAGAGCTTCCAGAGGATAGAAATTTTAGAGGATTTAGAATACGAAATTTGACAACGAAAATCCTAGTTTCGAAGATTATTTATGTGATAAAAATCGACACAGACGGCAGGCAGACGAACGGAAACGGGGACCTATTTTTCGTGCTCTAGGGGTCATGAAACGTCGAGAAAACATCAAAGTAGCCCTTGATCGGATGGACATTTGATTATATTAACTATACTTATTAAGTACTGAGATAATAATTGTTTACTTCAGATTTTCTCAATTCCAATCAGTTAAATGCTGATCTGGATCTGGTAAATTCTCCGTTTATTCCTCAAATTGTGTGGTCTTAAATATGCCCCAATAACATCTGTTGATGTAGAGCGGAGTTTTCCAGTGTATAAATATATTTTAAGTGATCGAAGACATTCATTTAAAATGGAAAATCTAGAAAATCATTTTTCAAGAAAGTAACTAGGTAGCCAATAAAATAAGTAGTTAATAGAGTAATAGAATACACCGACATAGTTAGTTTTAATTTGTAAATGTGTAGTTTAAGTCCAAATATGGATTATCTAAGTTATAAGTGTAGTAAGAAATAAAACATTAATATGTAAAAAAAGTAATTTAATTTTTTGCATACAATGTCAAATTTCTCTGCATATAATTCCGAGCTTTACAATAATAACATTTTATAAACTGCAGTTAAACAGCGTTCGGTTGCATGCTTCACTTCGAACCCCGGCTTTATGCGGTTAATTTTAAACCCGGTCAAGGCCGCGCGGTTCACCACCGCTGTTCGCTCCCACTTCTGCCAACTTAACCTCCCAGCTGATTCCGTAGGCCGCGACGAAGCAAAATTTTCGTCGGCTCGAAAAATTCAAATTCGTCCACGTCGCGAGAGCAAACAGTTCAGTATAAATACTGGTGTCTAGACTTCCGAGACTTGCCAAGAAACTAGATCGAACTCGAGGTCGGGGCTAGGAGAGACCGACGACTCAATAAAGTCGTATTTTTGGGCTGCATGCCTCAAATCTCTATTTTCGTGCCCTTTCTGGTGTTATATAGCGCGATGGGGCTATATTTAGCCCTTTGTTTTATCCGTTTCATTAACGAGTCGGTTTCTTTCATTGTTAGTTCATCTGGAGGGGTAGGTATCTGATGGAATTGACGGGTCTTATCGGAGGTGATTGTTTGGCAGACGTTTTGTCTACCTTTGTACGTTTTGTATTTCTGGATATCTTTGGCTTTGAACTTTCTATAAAGGTTTATTATTTAATTCATGGTTTTTGTTGAGTAATTTTATTTTAGAACCGGGGGTGGTTTGATTTTTTTTTGATTTGGGAAAATTTAATGTCTGATTTTGGTGTTTCGCACACGTTAGGTTAGAGGGAAGTGTTTATACGAGCTAAAGAAGTTTCAATGTGTTGGAATAATGCGAACGATCAAGAAAAGTTTCGTATTGTGCTTTAGAGAAACATACCGTAAAAGTTGCCTTCTAGAAATAACCCACAACGATTGCCACCATAAAACTTACTTAAATTGTTTTCCGAAAATATATTTATTGGGTTATGTAATGGGCTGTGTGTACGTGTTATAAATATTCTCTTTCTACACTTGACTATAAAATAGGGTTTTTTCGTCGATTTTATTTTAGATAAAATCTTTTTCATCCCCACCAACAACCTAATGACGTCATCTCCATTTTTCAATTTTTCGATTTTTCAATTTTTCGTTTCCCCAAGTTTTCAGCTTCTTGAGTTTTTTCATTTTCTCGATTTTATATCAGTTTTTCATTTTTCATTTCCTTTATTTTTTTAATGTTTCTTTTGGTTTTATAATTTTTCGTTTACCAATTTTTCAAATTCATTCTTAGATTTTTCAATTCCTCGATTTTCAAATTATTACTATTGTTATTATTTTTCGCTTTTGCACTTTTTCCGATTTTTAAGTTTCTCAATTTTCAATCTTTCGCTTTTTCAATTTCTAGTTTATTCGATTTTTGATTTTTCAAAGTTTTCATTTTATCCTTTTTCGTTTTTTCATTTTTAATGTTTCACTTCTACAATTTTGTAAGTCTTTCCATTTTTTTAATTGCAAAAATTGAAAAATAGGAAAAAACTGAAAAAATGAAAAATAGCCGAATAGAAAAATTGCAAATCGAAGAACTGAAGAAACGAAAAATTGAAAATAATGAAATTGAAAAAGCAAAAAGTTCTAAAATCGGAACACTGAAAAATCGACAAATTGTAAAAATAAAGAAATTGAAAACCGAAACAAAAAACAGCAAATTGCAAATTTGAAGTAATGAAAAATTCAAGAACAGAGAAAATTAAAAATCGACAAATTAAAAAGAAGGAAAACTAAAATTGGGATATCGAAAATAGAAAACTCGAGAAATCAAAAAAATTGAAAAATTAAAATAATTGAAAATAAATCGAAGAACTAACAAATGGGAAAAAAAATAGAAAAAGAAAAAAAGTAAAAATAAACTGAAATAATTTCGAATATCGAAAAATCGATACCGAAAAATAAAAAATTCGAAAACGAGAATTCAAAAAATCGAAAAATCCAAGAATCGAAATACAAAAATATCCAGAAATGGCAACATTCCCAAATTTGAGGTAGTGAAAAGTTGAGAAATCGAATTAAAAAAACTCTAATGTCGAAAATCGAAAATTCGAAAACTGAAAAATCGAAGAATCGAAACATCGAAAAAATGAAAAATTGAAACATTGAGAAATCGAACATAAGTCGAAAATGTTCGAGAAATCCACGAACCGAAAAATCTAAAATTAAAACATGGAAAAATTGACTAAAACCCACAAATGGAAAAATTCCCAAAATTGAAGTACTGAAAGTAGAAAAATCAAAAACTTGAAAATTCGCAAAATGAAGATTAAAAAATGAAAAATGTGAATTTAAAACAGCGAAAAACTGAAAAATCCAGGAACTGAAGAATCGAACAATTGAAAAATCCCAAAACTGAAATGTAGACAAACTAATCTAAAATTGAAAATCGGAAAGCCAAAAGTCGAAAATCGAAAAACTGAGAAATCGAAAAACAAAAATAAATCGATTGAATTTTGAAATTCAAACACCGAGAAATCGAAAAAATTAAAATTTGAAAAATTGGAAGATTTGATACAATTTTTAGAATTTTTAATTTACAATTTTTAGATTTTTCGATTTTACAATTGTGCAGTTTTTCCGTTTTTTATTCAAAAGTTGAATAATAAAAAAATATAAAAACGAAAATCGAAACACTAAAACATCAAAGAAAATTGAAAAATCGAAAAACTTAAAAAGAAAAAACAAAAAATTGCAAAATAGAAAAAGTAGAAAATCCAAAAATTGAAACAGTGAAAACTAATAAATAATAATCGAGAAACTAAAGAATCGAAAAATTGAAAAATCCCCACACTGAAAGTAGAAAAACTGGGAAATCGAAAATTGAAAAATCAAAAAGCCAAAAATTCGAAAAACCGAAAAATTTAAAATCGAAACAATTGATTGAATTTTGAACTGAAACATCAGGAAATCGAAATATCAAAAGATCGAGAAATCGAAAAGTCGAAAACATCGGAAAATTAGAATTTGAAAATTGAAAAATTTAATTCAATTTTTTAAATTCTTACATTCCAATTTTTAGATTTTTCAAAGTTTGCAGTATGTCATACTTTTTTTAATTTTTTGATGTTTCGATTTGCAGTTTTGTTATTTTTCCCTTTTTTATTCGAAAACTTCAAGACTCGAAAAATTAAAGGGGACAAAAATTAAAAATCGAAACACTAGAAAATTACAGAAACTGAAAAATCGAAAAGCTGAAAAAACAAAATTTACAGAATCGAAATTTGCAAATCGAAGAATTTAAAAAAGTGGAAAATCGGAAAATTTATACACTGGAAACTAAAAACGGACAAACTTAAAAATTAAAAAAATCATTGGAAAATTAGACAGAAAGAAGACGAATCGAATCCAAAAATTGGAAAACCGAAAAATTTTCCAATCGAAAAATTATAGAATCGTCAAAATTGTAAAGTCAAAAAACACTGAAAGATCGAAAAATTAAAAATTATCCAATTAGGACATTGAAATTGAAAAATGAGAAAAATCAAAAAATCGGGAAGAAAATTTCAAATCGAAAAATTGAAGAAATGAAAAATTGAAAATTCGTGCAATTGCAAATCGAAAAATTGCAAATGTAGATATTGAAACATTAAACAGTTGGAAAATCGAAAAACTAAAAGATTTATAAATGAAAACTTGAAGAGTTGCATGTTGTAATAAATAAATTAAAAAAAAGGAAAAATTGAAGGAGACGAAAATTTAAAGAAGTTGAAATTAAAAGAACAATAAACTATAAAATCGGATCATTCAAAAATATCAAAGTAAAAATAAAGAGAAGAAACAATCGAAACGAAAAATTGCAAATCGAAAAAATGTGACCAACTGAAACACTGAAGAATCAAAAAACTGAAAAATTCAAAATCGAAAAATTGAGACCAGTCGTATAAATGAATATGAAAATCCCACAATTAAAAAATGAAAAAAAATGTAAAATCCTAAAATTGAAAAAATATTTAAAATGAAAACTAGAAAAATTACAAAAAAAATTAGAAAGAGAAAAATAAATGAAAAATTAAGGAAATAACAAAAATCAAACTGAAAATTGCAAATCGAAAAATTGAAAACATGAAAAATTGAAAAATTTAAATAAAATAGAATAGAATAGTTTATTGATCATCCAATGGGCAAATCGCCCACATAGCACATATAGTACAAAAAAATTGAAAACTCGTAAAACTGTAAATCGGGAAATTGAAAACTCTAAAATATTTGCCTAATTATAAAATTGAAGTACCAAAAAATGAAAAACTCAAAAATTGCAAATCGAAAAATTGAGAAAACGAAAAATTGAAAGAATTGAAATTGGAAAAAAAAAATAAATATCGAAGCATTAAAAAGTCAAATAGTTAAAAAAGTAAAAAAAAAATTGAAAAATTAAAAGTTGAAAACTCGAGAAACTCAAATGAAAAAATTGCAAAATCTAAAAATTGAAAAATTCAAAAGTTAGAAAATTTAAATTTGTAAACTCGAAAATTGCAAATCAAAAAACTGAACAAACAAAAAAAGTGAAAAATTGAAAAATCCACTGATTTTTACTATTTAAAAATTGCAAAATATATTATATTTTTTTTAAGATGCTGAGGGAAGTTCTGTCGAAATAACCTTCGCCCAATTTTTGTTTTAAACATCACTTGTTGAATATTACTTATGTTGTTGCAAATCGCCCATTTAACATCGCTGCTTATTTATTGTTGTAAAGAGCCATTTTAAAAGCAACTTGATCTATTTGTAAATGACTCAGTTAACAGTAAAATTGCGGCGACCTTCTCTGTGTATTTTTCAAACATTCGAAAATAGCTCTGCCCACGACTTTGCAAAGTGCACATTGACATCCACGTAATTTATTTCCGATGGGACAAGCCTTGACTGAATAATTCCCGAGTCTTAACGATTACACAGTAATATATAAATACGGCTCAAAATCCGCTAAATTAACCAAATTTGTACACGTTCAAACCGCGAAATCTCCCCCTTTCCGGTGTTATTTTGTCAGCTTTCATAAATTTAATAAATATACAGGTTTACTTTGGGCATTTATCTTGCCTCTAGAGCTTAGCCTGTAATATGCATGTGCGAGTTTAACTGCGCTGTTAAAGTGAATACAGGCAGCGTAATGAGTGAGTGAGGTCGAAGGGTCATAATTTTTTATTAGGGTCAGCCCTGATCTTCGCAACTATAAATTATGTCGCAGGAGGCGATAAAAGCGTCAAATATAGACAAGCATGGTGAAGATTGATAAGATTGATCAGGGGTATAGGCTTTGTATTATTAATATTTGTGAGAAGTTCGGTGGGATTTTTGATAAAATGGAAAAATGTTAGTGCGACACAAAATCTTCTGGTGGAGATTTTAACAAATCTTTACGGTTTGAGATCACCCGAACAGACTAAGGTTTTTTTTTCGTAGTAAATTTCATATAAATTTTGAAAAAAAACATACTTCACTACTTGTGGTTTATGAATCCGCCTTGATTTACAAAAAAAATCCATATTGCAGTCGTGCTGGTTCGAGATTCCGGGTTCGATGCTCGCTCTTTTTCCTTACAAAATGTGACTGGTATTATCGAATTTTCTAATTTTCGAAGGAGCTGGATTTACTGCAGTGTACGTCAGAGGTCAGGAAAATTCTGCCTGAATAACCAGTTTTAATAATGGATTGAATCTGGAAAAATGTTTTGTTTTTATTTATTTTTTTGGTTTTAAAATCAAAATCCAAGGTTTTATGGCTCATATTCAAGAATTATTTTTGACTATATGGAGTGTTTTTTTTTATTATAGATTTTATAGCTGTTTCGATATCTGATTGGTATTTTCTTAGACAATACAAGCCTATTTTATTTTTGAATTCCGTTGCAACGTTGCCAAATTATTCTAATTTCCTTGAAATTTTTTTACATTGCCAAGGTTCACAGAGAAAATCTCAGTAGGGTTATTTTTAGCAACTCTCTTCGTACATTTTCTCGTTAAATAAATAACATATGCGGTTTGTTGTAGTATTAATAAAATTGAGTATTGATACCGAGTGTTTTTAAATACTGTCCAAAATTTCAAAGGTTCAAAAAATTGTTTCTCAGTTCTTTTGGATACAGCACGCTGTGTTGCTTCTCTTTCGAGTATTTTTATGTCTGCAAAATCTGAAAAAGAGCAGGAATTATGATCTTTATGTGTTGAAAATGTTTAATCGAAACGAAGTAAAATACAGGGTGTTCTGGGTGAAAATACTGAAATATATTTTTTTAAATATGAAGGAATTTCGGGATACCTACTCTAGTGTTTAGTATATCTTTTTATTAGGGAAGGTGAAAGAATTTTGGAAACTCCTAGTGGTATGTTATCTTTCTCTAAAATCCGAAAGATTCTCGGGATCTCCTAGTGTTTTTTTAAGAGAAGATTTAAGGATAGCATAGGTCCCCTAGTCCCTTTTTTAAGAGAAATTTTAAGAATATATTTTTTTCCGAAAAATGTGAAAGAATCTTGGAGCCTTTAGTGTATTTTTTTAAGAGAAGCTGAAAGAATCTTAGGAGCCTGTAGTGTTTTTTTTTTATATATAAAATGTGAACGAATCTCGATGTCCTCTAGTGACTTTTTTAAGAGAAGCTTTAAAAATCTTGGGGTCCCCTAGTATCGTTTTTTAGAGATTCTAAAAGAATTCCGGTGTCTCTTAGTGTTTTTTTAATCGAATTTGAATGTTCCTAGTGTTTTACTTCTATAAAATGTAAAAGAATCTTGGGGTCAGCTAGTGATTTTTTTTAAGAGAAACTTTAAGAGTATCGGGGTTTCTAAATGTCTTTCTTTTTAAGAGAAGCTCTAAGAATCTCAGGGTCCCCTAGTGTTTTTTTAGAGAATCTGTTAGAATCTCAGGGGTTCAAATTTTGTTTTCCCTAAAATATGAAAGAATCTCGGGGTCCCCTAGTGTCTTTTTCTAGGGAAACTGAAAGAATCTAGGGGGATACTAAGTTTTTCATTAAAATGTGAAAGAATCTAGAGGCCCCCTAATGACTTTTTGAAGAGAAGCTTTAAGAATCTCGGGGTCCTCTAGTGCCTTTTTAGAGATTCTGTAAGAATCTCAGGGATCTCTAGCGATTTTCCGTAAAATGTGAAAGAATCACGGGGTCCCCTAGTGCTTTTTCTGCGAAGCTGAAAGAATCTAGAGGGATACTAGGTATTCCCTAAAATGTAAAAGAATCTTGGGGTCCCCTAGTGCCTTTCTTAGAGATACTAAAAGAATTTCGGGGTGTCTTGGTGTCTTTTTTGTCGAATTTGGATGAATCTCGAGGGCCCCTAGTATTTTTTTCCATAAAATGTAAAAGAATCTCGGGGTCCCCTAGTGCCTTTTTTTAGAGAAGCTTAAAGAATCCAGGAGGATACTAAGTTTTCCCTAAAATTGGAAAGAATCTTGGGGTCCACTAGTGTCTTTTTAGAGATTCTAAAAAAAATTCGGATTGCTTTTTTGTGGAATCTGAATAAATTTCAAGGGTCCCTAGTGTTTTTTTCCATAAAATGTAAAAGAATCTCGGGGTCCCCTAGTGATTTTTCTTAATAAAAATGTTAAGAATCTCGAAGTTTCCTAGTGCCTTTTTTTAGAGATCCTAAGAGAATTTTGGTGTCTCTTAGTGTCTTTTTTTGTCGAATCTGAATGAACCTGGAGGGTCTCTAGTGTTTTACTTCCATAAAATGTAAAAGAATCTCGGGGCCCTTTAGTGATATTTTTTAAGAGAAACTTTAAGGGTATCAGGGTTTCTAATGTATTTCCTTTTAAAAGAAGTTTTAAGAATCTCAGGGTCCACTAGTGTTTTTTTAGAAAATCTGTAAGAATTTCAGGGGCTCCTATTGTTTTTTCCATAAAATATGAACGAATTTCGGGGTCCTCTAGTGTCTTTTTTTTTTTAGGAAAACTGAAATAATCTAAGGGTACACTAAGTTTTTCATTAAAATGTGAAAGAATCTTCGGGTCCCCTATTATCTTTTTGAAGAGAAACTTTAAGAATCCCTTTGTGTCTATTTTTAAAGAATCAGTATCAATCTCAGGGACCCCTAGTGTTTTTTCCGAAAAATGTGAAAGAATCTCGAGGTTTCCTAGCGACTTATTTTTAAGAGAAGCTTTAAGAATCTCGATGTCCCCTAGTGTCTTTTTAGAGAATTTGTAAGTATCTCAGGGGTCTCTAGTGATTTTTCCCTAAAATGTGAAAGAATCTTGTGGTCCCCTAGTGTTTTAGAGATTCTAAAAGAATTTCGAGGTGTCTTAGTGTCTTTTTTGTCGAATCTGTAAGAATCTCGAGGGGCCCTAGTATTTTTTTTTCCATAAAATGTAAAAGAATTTCGCGGTCCCCTAGTGATTTTTCTTAACAGAAACTCGGGGTTTCCTAGTGTCTTTCTTTTTAAGAGAAGCTTTAGGAATCTCGGCGTCCTCTAGGTTCTTTTTAGAGAATCCGTAAGAATCTCAGGGGTCACTAGTGTTTTTTCATAAAATGCGAAAGAAGCTATGGGTCACCTAGTGTCCTTTTTTAAAGCAATTGAAAGAATCTAGGGGGATATTAAGTCTTTTCCTAAAATATGAAAGAATCTTGGTCCTTTTTTTCAGAGAAGCTCTAAGAATCTCAGAATACCTTGCTGTCTATTTTTAGGAAATCTGTTTCAATCTCAAAGGCCCTTCGTGTTTTTTCCGAAAAATGTGAAAGAATGCCTTTTTTTTGAATTTGTAAGAACTTTAGAGGCCTCTTTTGTTAAGAGAAGCTTTAAGAATCTCTGGGTCCCCTAGTGTCTTTGTTTAGAGATTCTAAAAGAATCTCGGGGTCCCCTAATGTCTTTTTAAAGAATCTGTAAGAATCTCAGGGGTCTCTATTGATTTTTCCCTAAAATGTGAAAGAATCTTGGGGTCCCCTAGTGATTTTTTATGAGAAGCTTTAACATTCTCGGGGCCCCCTAGTGTCTTTTTTACAGAATCTGTAAGAATTTCAGGTTTCTCTAGTGTTTTTTCCGTAAAATGTGAAATAATTTCGGGGTCCCCTAGTGTCTTTTTTTAAGAGAAGCTTTAAGAATGTCGAGGTTTTCTAGTGACTTTTTTAAGAGAAGGTTTAAGAATCTAGGGGTTCCCTAGTGTCTTTTTTTAGAAAATCTGCAAGAATCTCAGGCGCCTCTAGTGTTTTTTTCCGTAAAATATGAAAGAATCTCCGGGTCCCCTAACGTATTTTTTAAGAGAAGCTTTAAGAATCTGGGGACCCCTTAATGTCTATTTTTAGGGAATCTTATCAATCTCAGAAATCTCTAGTGTTTTTCCCGAAAAATGTGAATGATTCTAGGGGTTTCCCAGTGCCTTTTTTTAAGAATTTGTACAACTCTCAAGGGGCCTCTCGTGCTTTTTTTTGTAAAATGTGACAGAATGTCGAGGTTTTCTAGTGACTTTTTAAGAGAAGGTTTAAGAATCTAGTGGTTCCCTAGTGTCTTTTTTTTTAAATCTGCAAGAATCTCAGACGTCTCTAGTGATTTTTTCCGGAAAATATGAAAGAATCTCGGGGTCCCCTAGTGTGTTTTTTAAGAGAAGCTTTAAGAATCTCGGGACCCCTTAATGTTTGTTTTTAGGGAATCTTATCAATCTCAGGGATCTCTAGTGTTTTTCCCGAAAAATGTGAAAGATTCTCGGGGTTTCCCAGTGCCTTTTTTAAGAATTTGTAAAACTCTCAAGGGCCTCTAGTGTTTTTTTTGTAAAATTTGAAAGAATGTCGAGGTTTTCTAGTGACTTTTTTTAAGAGAAGGTTTAAGAATATAGGGGTTCCCTAGTGTCTTTTTTTAGAAAATCTGCAAGAAATTCAGGCGTCTCTAGTGGTTTTTTCCGTAAAATATGAAAGAATCTCGGGATCCCCTAGTGTGTTTTTTAAGAGAAGCTTTAAGAATTTCGGGACCCCTTAATGTTTGTTTCTAGGGAATCTTATCAATCTCAGGGATCTGTAGTGTTTTTCCCAAAAAATGTGAAAGATTCTCGGGGTTTTCCAGTGCCTTTTTTTAAGAATTTGTAAAATTCTCAAGGGACTTCTGGTGCTTTGTTTTTTGTAAAATGTGAAAGAATGTCGAGGTTTTCTAGTGACTTTTTTTAAGAGAAGGTTTAAGAATATAGGGTTTCCCTAGTGTCTTTTTTTAGAAAATCTGCAAGAAATTCAGGCGTCTCTAGTGGTTTTTTCCGTAAAATATGAAAGAATCTCGGGATCCCCTAGTGTGTTTTTTAAGAGAAGCTTTAAGAATTTCGGGACCCCTTAATGTTTGTTTCTAGGGAATCTTATCAATCTCAGGGATCTCTAGTGTTTTTCCCAAAAAATGTGAAAGATTCTCGGGGTTTTCCAGTGCCTTTTTTTAAGAATTTGTAAAATTCTCAAGGGACTTCTGGTGCTTTTTTTTGTAAAATGTGAAAGAATGTCAAGGTTTTCTAGTGACTTTTTTTAAGAGAAGGTTCAAGAATCTAGGGGTTCCCTAGTGTCTTTTTTTAGAAAATCTGCAAGAAATTCAGGCGTCTCTATTGATTTTTTCCTAAAAGGTGAAAGAATCTTGGGGTCCCTTAGTGTTTTTTTTATGAGAAGCTTTAACATTCTCGGGGTCCCCTAGTGTCTTTTTTACAGAATCTGTAAGAATTTCAGGTTTTTCTAGTGTTTTTTCCGTAAAATGTGAAATAAATTCGGGGTCCCCTAGTGTCTTTTTTTAAGAGAAGCTTTAAGAATTTCGGGATCACTTAATGTCTATTTTTAGGAAATTTGTATCAATCTCAGGGGCCCCTAGTGTTTTTCTCGAAAAATGTGAAAGATTCTAGGAGTTTCCCAGTGCATTTTTTTAAGAATTTGTAAAACTCTCAAGGGGCATCTAGTATTTTTTTTTGTAAAATGTGAAAGAATGTCGAGGTTTTCTAGTGACTTTTTTTAAGAGAAGGTTTAAGAATATAGGGGTTCCCTAGTGACTTTTTTTAGAAAATCTGCAAGAATCTCAGGCGTCTCTAGTGATTTTTGCGTAAAATGTGAAAGAATTTCTGGGTCCCCTAGTGCCCTTTTTTAAAGAATCTGAAAGAACCTCGGGGGTTCCTATTGTTTTTTTCCTTAAAATGTGAAAGAATCTTGGGGTCCCCTAGTGTTTTTTTAAGAGAAGCTTTAAGAATCTCGTGGTTTTCTAGTGTCTCTTTTTTAAGAGAAGCTTTAAATTTCTCAGGGTCCTCTAGTGTCTTTTTAGAGAATCTGAGAATCTGTAAGAATCTCAGGGGTCTCTAGTGATTTTTTCCCTAAAGTGTGAAAGAATCTTGGGGTCCCCTAGTGTTTTTTTATGAGAAGCTTTAACACTCTCGGGGCCCCCTAGTGTCTTTTTTACAGAATCTGTAAGAATTTCGGGTTTCTCTAGTGTTTTTTTCCGTAAAATGTGAAATAATTTCCGGGTCCCCTAGTGTCTTTTTTTAAGAGAAGCTTTAAGAATTTCGGGATCACTTAATGTCTATTTTTTGAAAATCTGTATCAATCTCAGGGGCCCCTAGTGTTTTTTCCGAAAGATTCTCTGGGTTTCTCAGTGCAATTTTTAAGAATTTGTAAAACTCTCAAGGGGCCTCTAGTGTTTTTTTTTTTTTTGTAAAATGTGAAAGAATGTCGAGGTTTTCTATTGACTTTTTTTAAGAGAAGGTTTAAGAACCTCGGGATCCCCTAGTGTCTTTTTAAATAATCTGTAAGAATCTCAGGGGTCTCTAGTGATTTTTGCGTAAAATATGAAAGAATCTCGGGGTCCCTTTGTGTCCTTTTTTAGAGAATCTGGAAGAATCTCGGGGGTTGCTATTGTTTTTTCCCTAAAATGGGAAAGAATCTCGGGGTCCCCTAGTCCTCCTTTTAGCGAAGCTGAAATAATCTATGGGGATACTAGGTTTTCCCTAAAATGTGAAAGAATCTTGGGGTCCCCTAGTGTTTTTTAAGAGAAGCTTTAAGAATCTCGTGGTCCCCTAGTGTCTTTTTTTTTAAGAGAAGCTTTAATATTCTCGGGGTATCTTAGTGTCTTTTTTAAAGACTGTAAAAGAATTTAGGGGTGTCTTATTGTCTTTTTTTTCGAATTTGAATGAATCTCGAGAGCCCTTAGTGCTTTTTTAGAGAAGCTGAAAGATTCTAGGGGGATACTAAGTTTTCCCTAAAATGTGAAAGAATCTTGGGGTCCCCTAGTGCGTTTTTTAAAAAAAAGTTTTAAGAATCTCGAGGTTTTCTAGTGTCTTTTTTTTTAAGAAGCTTTAAATTTCTCGGGGTCCCCTGGTGTCATTTTTTAGAGATTTTAAAAGAATTTAGAGGTATCTTAGTGTCTTTTTTGTCGAATCTGTAAGAATCTCGAGGACCCCTAGTGTTTTTTCTCCATAAAATGTAAAAGAATTTCGCGGTCCCCTAATGATTCTTCTTAACAGAAACTCGGGGTTTCCTAGTGTCTTTCTTTTTAAGAGAAGCTTTAAGAATCTCGGGATCCTCTAGTGTCTTTTTAGAGAAGCTCGAAGAATCTCAGGGATCTCTAGTGTTTTGTGAAAAGATCTAGGCGTCACCAAATGTCCTTTTTTAGAGAAACTGAAAGAATCTACGGGCATATTAAGTTTTTTCCTAAAATATGAAAGAATCTTGGGGTCCCCTGGTCTCTTTTTTTTCAGAGAGGCTCTAAGAATCTCAGAATCAATTATTGTCTATTTTTAGGAAATCTGTATCAATCTCAAAGGCCCTTAGTGTTTTTTCCGAAAAATGTGAAAGAATCTTGGGGTCTCCTAGTGTTTTTTAAGAGAAGCTTTAAGAATCTCGTAGTCCCCTAGTGTTTTTTTAAGAGAAGTTTTAATATTCTCGGGGTACCCTAGTCTCATTTTTAGAGACTCTAAAAGAATTTCGGGGTGTCTTATTGTCTTTTTTTGTCGTATTTGAACGAATCTCGAGGGACCCTAGTGTATTTTTAGGGAAGCTGAAAGACTCTAGGGGGATACTAAGTTTTCCTTAAAATGTGAAAGAATTTTGGGGTCCCCTAGTGTTTTTTTAAAACAAGCTTTAAAAAACCCGTGGTCCCCTAGTGTCCTTTTTTTAAGAGAAACCTTAATATTCGCGGGGTCCCCTGGTGTCTTTTTTAGAGATTCTAAAATAATTTGGGGGTGTCATAATGTCTTTTTTGTCGAATGTGAATGAATCTCAAGACCCTAGTGTTTTTTCCCATAAATTGTAACAGAATTTCAGGGTTCCCGAGTGATTTTTCTTAACAGAAACTCTCGGAGATTCCTAGTGTCTTTCTTTTTTTGAGAAGCTTTAAATACCTTGGGGTCCCTTAGTGCCTTATTAGAGAATCTTAAGAATTTCAGGGATCCCTAGTGTTTTTTTTGAAAAATGTGAAAAAATCTCCAGGTTTCCTAGTGACTTATTTTTAAGAGAAGCTTTAAGTATCTCAGTGTCCCCTAGTGACTTTTTAGAGAATCTCAGAGGTCTCTAGTGGTTTTTCCGTAAAATGTGAAAGAATCTCGGAATCCCTTAGTGTCTATTTTTAGGAAATCTGTATCAATCTCAGAGGCCCCTGGTGTTTTTTTCCGAAAAATGTGAAAGAATTTCGGTGTTTCCCAGTGTCTTTTTTTAAACAATTTGTAAGTATTTCAGAGGCTTCTTTTTTTAATAGAAGCTTTAAGAATCTCTGAGTCCCCTAGTGTCTTCTTTTAAAGATTCTAAAAGAATCTCGGGGTCCCCTAGTGTCTTTTTAGAGAATCTGTAAGAATCTCAGGGGTCCCTATTGATTTTTCCGTAAAATGTGAAAGAATCTCGGGGTCCCTTAGTAATTTGTTTTAACAGAAACTTTAACAGTCTCGGGTTTTCCTAGTGTCTTTCTTTTTAAGAGAAACTTCAGGACTCTTGGGGTTCCCCAGTGTCATTTTTTAGAACATCTGGAAGAATCTCAGAAGGCCCTAGTGTTCCGTAAAATGGAAAAGAATTTGTTTAGAGAATCTGAAAGAATGTCGGGCGCTCCTATTGATTTTTCTCTAAAATATGAAAGAATCTCTACCAGTTACAATGTAAAAAAAAATTATCCATGAGGATATCGAACCCGGAACCTCCTCCTATATTATTATAAAGACTGTTATACAATTTCAAAATTATGGAATTTATTTTAATTTTTAATTTTATAAACATTTCGTACGATAGAGTTCGGTTTGTTTGGTTTGACAACGAAGCATTTGTTTACCTATCTATAAAATAAAATATGACAATAATAATCTCAGTGCGAATTTTTTTGGCAAAATATTTCAAGAAAATTGTAAATTCTGAAAAAAAAAAAACTTGTATGTGTGCAGCATGTTCCACAAAGGGGAAGTTTATGGATTTAAAAATTCACAGCTCCACACACGTATAATATAAAGACTAAACAAGTTTTTAAGCCCTTTATAAAACACGAAAGTTAATCAATCACCCTATATATTATTCGAAAAATAATTGTAAATTGTAACCAGACTGAGCGCGCTCTTCGATATCATGTATAAATGACACTTGACAGAGTTATTGAAAAGGGTTCATTTTATTATACGAAAAAGTGAGGTTAGATTGTACCATTCCGCGTTGTCGCTGTCACTGATGCAAATTTAGGTTTGCACACATATTCCATAATGTGTAGACAAATATCAGCTAACTTGATCACTTTTTCAACTAAACACCCAATATTTTTAACTATACAGAGTGTTCCGTTTTTGACACGCAACATAGGTATATACAACATTCTATAGCCAACCAGGATATGTATAAATATACAGGTTTCCCAAAAACACAACACAGTTAAAAATAATTTTAGGTTGCTCTGATCGACCTCTAATAATAATAATTACTGAGATCACTTGTACTTTTGTCCACGTTTTTCAATTTTTCACAAAGTGAGCTTTCGCTGCGTGTTAAAGCTCTTCGAACTTCGACGAGTTCCTCGAGTGATGTTCGAACTCGGGATTAAAATCGCGCGCTTCCGCGGAAGAGTCCAAAACAGACAAAGAGGTGATAAAAGTTATCATTGCGATATAAATTTTTTATCGCGAGGGTTCGGAAAATATCGACGGAGGATGTCGGCAGGACGGCGCCGCCGAGCATTCTAACGACGCTTCGTACGGGAAACTCGGTCCATTCCTCTCGCAGAAGAGTCTGCTCTTTGGATAATTAAAGCGAGCAATTATGTTTTCACGACTTTGTTTGCGTTGTCCTCCAGCGAGACCCTTTTTTAAACCGATGTTTGAGATCCTTTAAATCTGGCGTGTCGCTTGGATAAAAAATTTATGCCAGACTTCCTTTTCGTAATATAAATTTATACCGGCGAGCTCGGCCATCTGACCCCACACAAACATTTTCGAAGGAGAGGCAGCCGTGCCAAAATGAACGACGAAAATAAAAATTAATTGGTTCATATGCAGCGCGGAATTTCCGCTTATCGCTTAATCAAGCGAAAATTCGATGATTGAGTTACACTCACTAACGACGTTAGGCTGCTTTTAGCGAAAGGTCAGCTTTCCGCCTGATGCCGTGCCATATCGATTGTTGTAAAGTTAAAGCTACGGCAGCCCTAACATGCGTACGAATTACAAACATCGCCTGGTGATATGATAACACTCCGTCTCTTTGGGAATAACTCTGTTACTTAAGGCTTGAGCAGCCGGAGTTTCAAGTGTGCAGTTATGCCGGCTAAGAAGCTCGACTGACACGCAGATCGACCTAATTTTAGGTCACTTCACAGGATCAAAAGGAGGCTAACGAAAATTGCTAACTTTATTTTATCAGAGAATTCACACGATGCGAAAAGTCGACGACTGCTATTACGGCTTGGAATAGTCACTAATCAAAATCAGAGTCCAGAGCTTTGATAACTATTTTGGTTGAAATTCCCCTGCTGAGGCGTGTCGGCTTTGAGAAAATTTTGTCCTTCCTAATCATAATCAGTCACCATGGATGTATTAAAGGTCAAGGTTGGCTTTTTCTATTTCTATTTCTTGGTATACGAAAACCTGATCACGATAGACTGATGGAAAGATTGAATGAAATACCAGTTGCTAAGTCTACAGTGGAAATAGTAAATTTGTTTGTCCTAGTTTTTGTATAATTGATTGCTGGTGTTCTTCATTCATCTGCAACAAGGTTGTCAACAGGAAATTTAAGTTCATTTTTAATTATTTCTAGCGAAGATCAAAGTGTGTTACTTCAAAGAAAAACTGGCCGATCGTATTCTCTTGAACAAGATATTGTCATACAATCTTATACTCATTCGGTTGACCGCCTAGCGTGTTAATTACCCGATATTTCCCACTTTCCCAACGGGTTTTTCCAGTCCGCAGGTACTAATTTCTTCCGCACCCTTTGGTTTTAATTTCGCAATTTTATAGAATTTTTAATCAGTTCATGTGGAGTTTTTCTTAAAAATATGTTGTGACGTTATCTTGCATATTTCAAGAAAATTATAGCAATATTTGTTGCTACAATATTACAATTTTTAGAATCTTGCTCTGGATTATAAACACTATATTTTTCTAATTAGCACGTAAAGATCAACATTCCAGAATTTTTGTAGATTTTTATATAACTTTTCCAAAAGTTCAATTTTTCAACACTTTCCTCTCATGAAAATTTTGACCTTTTTTCAACTTACCTAAAGAAAATTTTCTGTGGATTACAACTTCAAATTTGTACATTTTTTTAGAACCGTCCAATAAAATATGGTAATTTTTTGAATAAAAAAAAATTGGTTTCAAACCAAATAGTTCTAAAATCTTCATCGAAATCTACTTTTCACAATTTTTGTGGATTTTTAGACAACTTTTCCAAAAGCTAAATTTTTGGCCTCATTTCTTAAAATTTATTTTTATATTCCAGAATTTGTTCTGGATTTTAAGGCAACTTTTCCAAAAGCCCAACTTTTCCTGTCCTGTCATGGAAATTTCAACACTTTTTCGACCACCTACGAAAATTACCTAAAAAATTTTTTTCTTTTATATTTTGACCTCCAGAACAAATTTTTCGACTTCATTTCTTCAAAAACACCTACCATTGTTCCAGAATCCTCTAATGAAAAATGGCAACTTTTAGGATTTAAAAAAATGGTTTTTCCAACTGAATAGTTCTAAAATCTTGCTCTGAATCTATAAATATTACTACTATGTATTTTTCGAACTAGTAGATCGAAATTTATTTCTGAAAATTTCGACTCTTTTTCGACCACCGTCAAAAATTACCTACAAAATTTTTTTTTAGATTTTGACCATCATTTCTTCGAAAATTCGTACCTATCATTTCTGCAGAATGGTCCATTGAAAAATAGCAGTTTTTAAGGTTCAAAAAGTAAATTGAATTTCAAATCGAAAATTTCTAAAATCTTGCTCCGGACTGCAAACAGGTCATATTTTTGGAAAAAGTATGTTGAGATTTATATCTCGGAATTTTCAATCCTCCTTATCCAAATTACGATTTTTCTCGATCACTTTCAAAAATTACCTAAAGGGATTTTTTTTGTGAAGTTATTTTTCGAACCAGTACCTCGAGATCTATGTTTCAGAATTTTTGTGTATTTTTAGACAACTTTTTCAAAATCTCAACTCTGCATTCTCCTGTCATAAAAATTTGGACCTCACCTTACCTAACCTGACCTGACCTGTCATGAAAAATTCGACCTTTTTTCGACCATCTTCGAAAATGACTTAAAGAAATTTTTTTCTATATTTTGACCTCAAGAAGATACTTTCGGCTTAATTTCTTTGAAAACTACTACCATTTTTGGAATTAAAAAAAAATTGATTTTCAAACTGAATAGTTTTAAAATCTTGCTCTGAGTCTCTGAGAGTTATACATTTACTCCTATAGATTTATCGAACCAGTAGATCAAAATTTATTTCTCAAAATGGTTGTGGATTTTTCGAAAACTCTCAAAAGCTCAGTTTTTGTCAATATCACCACGAAAATTTCGACCACCTTCAAAAATTACCTACAAGGCTACAATTTTTAGATTTTAAAAAGTTTCAAAGTCTTTTTCTCAATACTCTCTATCCCTCCCATCAAAAAAATTGCCTACAAAGTTTTTTTTTTGGAGACTTTGAACATTTGAAGCTGTTTTCGGTTTCATTTCTTCGAAAACTCCTACCATTTTTCCAGAATCGCCCAATTAAAAATTAGGATTTAAAAAATAAACTAGATTTCGAGAATTTCTAAAATCTTGCTCCGGGACTATAAACACGTTATATTTTTCGAATAAATACGTCTCTGAAATTTTTGAAGATTTTTATATAACTTTTCAAAAGTTCCATTTTTCGATACTTTCCTCTTATGAAAATGTTGATGATGTTTCGGCCGCCTTCGAAAATTAACTAAGGAAATTTTTCTTTGGATTACGATCTCCAAAATTTATTCTCAGTTTCATTTCTTCGAAAATTCATACTATTTTTCCAGGATCGTCCAATAAAATATGTCAATTTTCAGGAATAAAAACAAAATGGTTTTCACACCAAGTGGTTCAAAAATCTTACTCGGAGTCCAAAAACATGATTATCTATTTTTCGAACCAGTACATAGAAATCTACTTCTCAAAATTTTTGTAGACTTTTAGACAACTTTTCCAAAGCTTAATTTTCCAATTCTCACTCTTTATGAAAATTTCGACCTTTTTTCGACCAGCTTCGAAAATTACATTATTTCGGCCTCATTTCTCCGAAAATCTTACCATTTACTTTCATCGCCAAATAAATACGGAAATTTTTACGATTAAAAATGTACATTTTCCGAATCAGAACGTTTAAATATTTAACCCAGAATTTTAAGCAGTTTTTTCAAAAGCTCAATTTTTCTGAATATTCTCCCCACACCTCATGAAAATTTCGATCTTCAAAAATTACGTACACAGATTTTTTTGATTATTTTGCATTTCTCTAGAATCGGTTATTGAAAAGTGGCTTTTTTTAATGAAAAAAAAAGTCAAATCAAATATTAGTAAAAATTTGGTCCGGGACCACAAACACATTATATTTTTCTAATTAGTACGTCAAGATCTACTTCCCAGAATTTTTTGTGAATTTTTTGAGAACTTTTTCCAAAATTCATTCAGAAATAGTCTCCTCTACATGAAATGTGCTCTAACTATAACTTGTATAGGGACAACAGTAATTTATAGCTGTTGTTTGAGAGAGATCAATTTGATGATCCACTAACCGTTGGTCTATAATTAGGTATTACCTGTTGACCAACTTACACACATAATAATAATAATAATAATAAAATTCAGTTTTTCGAGCACCCACAAAAATTACCTGAAGTGATTTTTTGACAGATTTTTCCAGGATCGCTCAGTTATTGACTTTAAAACCGAATATTTTTAAAAATTTGCTCCAAATCCGTAAACAATTAAGCATGTTATATTTTTGAAATCAGCATGTAGATATCGATATCCTAGAATTTTTATCGATTTTTAAGCAACTGTTCCAAAATCTCGATTTTTACTACTTTCCTTATGAAAATTTTTGACACTTCTGACCATCTTGAAAATTACGCAAAGAGATTTTTCTGTAGATTATCTCTTCCAAAATTTATTTTTGGCTTCATTCCCTCGAAGTGTTCTACTATTTTTCCAGAATTGCCCGATAGAAACGTACAAATTTTAACATTAAAAAAACGAATTTTAAATCGAATATTTCTAAAAACTTGCCTCGGGACTATAAACCACCATCTGAAGTTATTTTCGGCCTCGTTTCTTAGAAAATTCCTATCAATTTCGAGAATTGCCCAATAAAATATGGCAAATTTTAGGATTAAAAAAAAATATTTTCTAACCGAATAGTTCTAAAATCTTGCTCCGGGACCATAAAACTCGTTATATTTTTCAAATCAGTATACCAAGATTTTTTTTCGGGTTTTTCGGAAAATTTTTCGAAAACTCAGTTTTTTAATATGAAAATTTAGACGTTTTTTCGAGCATCCACGAAAATTATCTAAAGAGATTTATATACAGTTACAATTCCAGCAGTTACGTTCAGCGTCATTTCTTCAAAACCTGCAGCGATTTTTCCAAAATTGTTTCTCCAAAATTGATTTTAAAACCGAAAATTTTTAAAATCTTGCTCGGTAAGCACGCGATATTTTTGAAATCACTATAAACAAAATATAAATATTTATTATATTATATTACATCGCAGAATTTTTTGTGGATTTTTAGACTTTTAACTTTTTCGAAACCTCGAATATTCAAAACTCCCTCTTTATGAAAATTTCGACCTTTTTCGACCACCTTCAAAAATTAGATGATGAGTTTTTTTTGTTGATTTAGACCTCTAGAAGTTACTTTCGGCTTCACTTTATAGAAAATGCTCGTCGTTTTCCAAAATCACCCTATGAAATATGGCAACATTTACGATTTTTCAAGAAAACAAAAGATGTTCAAACCGAATAATTCTAAAATCTTGAAATTTTAGAAAAATTACGACTTCCAGAATTTATTTTCCTTTATTTTTTTATTATTGGCTGTAGCCTTTGACTGAAAATGAAAAAATGAAAACTTCATTTTTCCTTTTCTTTTAACAGGCCAACAACGAATCAGCAATGAATTTATTTTCGGTTTCATTTCTTCGAAAATTCATACTACTTTTCCCGAACCGCCAAATAAAGGGCAATTTTTAGTTTTTTTTTATTTCAAACCGATTTTTCAAAAATTCTATTTTTCAATATGTGCAGCGGTCACATATTAAATCTATTATTATGATTATAACACATTTTTGAGTTCATATTTGTTTATTTTGTTTTAAACTTAATTATTCGGTTACAATTCGTTTCCATTAATCAAAACAGAAAGCTTCGATAATTCAATAAACAAAATGCGGAAAATTTCCTTCGATGTGTTAAAAAATGGATCGTTATTTGTCCTATGTGATTTACGCGAACGTTAGAAACTATCATAAAAATATCGCTCATGCTCTAGGAAGTTCGAATCTGCTTCACTTTGAACTACATATGAAAAGTAAACAACAAATTAGTTACAATGTTTCCACAGTTTACTAGATACTTATGAACATATCTCTCGAATTAACTAAAAATTTTGGCACGCTCTACCTCATCTTCTGTCAATATCAAATTCCGCCTTCAGTAACTGAATTTACTTTTGCTGAGTCATCTTTCAGTGAAGTCCGTGATATTATTAGTGGCTTAAATAATTCGTCTACACGAGATGTGTGCGGATTAGTAACTCCCACAATTGTCCTTATTATCAGAAAAATATTTCAAAAGGACTTCAAGCGTTATGGTTTACGTTATATTTTGTGACGTAACTGCGTTTGATTGCTTGCCAATTGAATTATCTAAAAACAGACTTGCAATCGACGCATTTTCTGACACTGCTCGGGCTCTGTACTAGGTCCAGTTCTCTTTCTAGTTTACATTAATGATATTCAGAACACTGTTACAGGTGACGGTGATACTTTTATAAAACAGAATAACAAGTAAAATCTGAAAAAATTAATCCCATTCTGTTTTTATTCCAGCTAATAAAAATACAAAGAGAAACTAATAAAGTTGTTAGTGTGCAATAAAGTGTGAAGCTCGATCAAAAAAAAAAATACAAATAATAAAACATGGCTTGTGTTATAAAAAGTAAATAATATCAGGATTTTTACTATGGAATGAAAAAAAAACAAACTAGTTGAACAAAAACGACAAATAAATAGTGTTAATTAATTATTTAACTTTACGCAGGCATTTAATACCCCATTTTGAGGACAATGACCAAAGTTTTTACTGCTTTATATTATACATATAATTTACGATTTAAACAGTGGTGATAAAGAACACACCGGAGTCGTAAAATCTTTATGCGCAAAAATAATGAGAAAAGCAAAAACAATCTCCTAAGACAAATTAGAAGGTTCGTTTACCGTTAATTGCACTGTCATTTCCAGTGTTACGACTACTAAATCATAACATATTTTAAAGGAACGAAATATTTTTATTTAGTGCCACCATATTTTACCAAAAAAAACTAATTTAGTTTCGTTTATTTACTTTGCAAAGGATAATTTCGTTTCACACACCCTGACATTTGTTCTCGTTGCGAGAAAAATCACTTTACTCGAAACAAATGGCTTTTAAAGCCACACGAGCTCACCTTTGAAATATGATTGTATCACATAACTCGGCAGCAAACAAATTCAAGTTCTTTGCATGCCCTAGGTTACCCGGTGTGTTTGATACTAATTTAAACAGAAATTTAGCTGTGTGTTTCCAGTTCTGTCTACTCTTTGTTATTCATTTAGTTAGACTACGACTCATTTTAATCGTAGCTAATGATTCCAATGGACTAGCATCTGCGTTAAACACTCTGTCCCTATTTTCAATATTCGTAGTATAATCTAAGTCGAGTGAATATGTTTTTAAACTAATTAGTGAAGGTACGCCGAAAACAGCCGATAATAATAGCAATACAACTCAACGTGTTTGCATGAAGTTTCTATGTTTACCGTCAATAACAACACGGTTCTAGTTTTACCCTTAATAAAGGTAATCGAGTTCGGCTGCCTCGAGAGTCCTCATTTTATTTAACTTTCTCTCTTTCCGTTTACGAAAATTTCCCAATCCTTGTCCGGCCCGTCCGCTTAAAAAGTACAAGCGGTTCGAGTTTTCCCGACAATAATTTTTGATTAAGGTTGTAAAATTAGTTTTTTCGAAGGTCTTGCCATAAAATGATGCATCTATCTTCATTATAATGTCGTTAAAGCCGGTCGCGTTCATTTGAATTTTATTCCAAGGAATACGGAATTTTATTTATTGCCTTATTTTCCATTGTAGAAATTCGTGTAATTAAAACTTATATAAGGAAAAATGTAAGAGTGGCGGCTCTTTGAGACGACTAATTGAAATTTAATTAGTGTGGCGTGCAGTAAAGAATTCCAGGTTAACTTCGGCAAAACTAAATTAATAATTATTATAATTTGATTCGATGTAATGAATTCGTTGCGTTATTTTATTTAAGTTGCGCACTGCGTCAAGATGCCAAACCGAAGGATACGGACTTCGCAATTAACCGCCTAAATAACGTAATTGGGAGTTTCGTGTTTGAAACTCCATTATAATTTCTCGTTATTATTCGATTCGGTTTAAAGAAGGACAATGCGGTTTTAATTAAGCTGCTTATAATTAATTATAACTTTTCTAATACAACTTCGCCTGGTTTGGCTGGGTATCGCTTAATCTGAACAGCATGTTTCCTGAGGAATACCTAGCTTTTGTATTAATACCCACTATAGAAAATTATAAAAGAAATCGATATGAGCTGCCGATAGAAACACATATATTATTCTAGAAAGGTCACGTAGGTGTTTGTATGCTTACAATTGCAAGATGTCGCCGTAACTTACTCCTTTGATTTATGGCTACAATCTTAGCTAATTCATGTCGGGGTATTTGTAGCAACTGACTCGAAAAATTAATGTCTTGTTGTCGTGACCGCGTCAATTTCTTACTGGACACCAAATTAATATTTTCCTCTAGGATTCGTGTACCCATTTTTTTAATATGCATCTCGTAGTAAAAATCATTTGTCAAAATTTGCAAAAAAAATCTCTTATTTAGCAATATTTTATCTTGGGTTAAGTCTATCTCATTGATCGAAAATTGGCTCCACGTGTGGGAATTTATTTCTCAGTCCTAGTAAAATTGCCAGTGGTGTTCCACAGGGGTCGGTTCTTGGAACCGTAACATTTTTATTTTATGTCATCGATCAGCTTTGTTGTCAACTGGCTGGTTTCTGCCACTAAGTATGTTAAATTGTGTCGTGTTCTATTAAGTGAAAATAAATATCGACTTCCATATGCTGTTAACTTAATAGTTTTTCATGTTATGGATATCCGGCTGGTTCAAAATAAACCGCTTTTTATGACAGTTGCTGTTTTGTGTTCCTAGAGATTGTTCACCTGGGTATTAATAATCTTGGGATTCACGTTCACGTTAATTAAAGATGAAATTTAATTGATTCGGGGTGTACGCTAATGACCCCTAGAGTATGAAAAAATAGGTCTCCCGTTTATGTCTATCTGTCGTCTGTCTCGATTTGTATTAGATTATATTTAAATTTCTCTAGTTATCTCCACCAACAATTTGATGGCATTACCTCAAATTTCGCTAATACATGCCATTTAAATTTTATAAAATAACAATAATAATAATAATAATATTTATTCTCAAACAGATTTACACCAATGACATGGAAATTATTCAAATTACTCAAACTTAACATTAGCAAAAAAAATAAAGAAAATATATAACATACTGCTATACTTGTAGTTTATGAATCCGCCTTGATTTAAAACCAGGCGTCAAATTTTCGCAAAAATATCAATGTTTATAAAATTTTATAGACAATATCCATATCTCGGGTGGTAAACGTGTGATAATTTTTTTAAATTGTCATATTAACACATTTTTAAATTTGGAAAAATGGAGTGAGCCGTTCTGATTTAATGAATAAAATAAATTGACTCATTCATTAATTTTAAAAAATATGAATGCAATGATAAATCGCAATTTTGACAACGGTATAACATATTTTCTCAAGATCCTAATAGGATAATAATGTTGCCTTTAATTATTAACAGTATTAAGATCAGTCACTAGAATCAAGAAATAGGCGGGTGGGTGGGGCTATTGCTTGTTCAAAAAACTGTAGCCCCACCCACCCACCCTTATTCCGTTTCGGTGACTCTTTCTATTGGCTCTGAGATGGAAGTTAGATTTAAATTGACAAATAATAGAAACTATACTGAACAATTTTTTTAATCAAATTTTAACACATTCGAAAAACGACCTTACCGTCAACGTTTACATAGAAATATTCAAAAATCATACAAAGTAGACACAATGTAGGACAATTTCTTATCTCCGCGCCAAACTAACGATATTTTAAGGTGGAGCTTGAGTAAGTGGGAGGAGCATCAGTAATATTGCTTTTAAATGTAATTAATACATTTATATTTTTATTTAATACCAGTTTAATACTTTCTAGATACCTTGTTTACAATTTATCAATTTTTTTATCAACGGTGTTACATATTTAACTAAGATTGTGATAAGTCAATTATCTTTCCACTAATTAAGAGTATTAAGATCAGTCACTAGAATCAAGAAGTGGGCGGGTGGGTGGGGCTATTGCTTGCTCAAAAATTGTAGCCCCACCCACCCACCCTTATTCCATTTCGGTGACCCTTTCTATTGGCTGTGAGATGGAAGTTAGATTTAAATTGACAAATAATAGAATCTATAAAGAACTATTTTTTCATTAAAATTTTAACACATTCAAAAAACGACCTTGCCGTCAACGTTTACATTGAAATATTCAAACATCATATAAAGTAGACACAATGTAGACAATTTCCTTATCTCCGCGCCAAACTAACGATATTTTAAGGTGGAGCTTGAGTGAGTGGGAGGAGCATCGGTCATATTGCTTTTAAATGTAATTTTTACATTTAATATTTTTATTTAATACCAGTTTAATACTTTCTAGATACCTTGTTTACGATTTATCAATTTTTTTATCAAAATATTACATATTTGTCTAAAATTATAATAAGACAGTAATGTTTCTATTAATTAAGAGTATTAAGATCAGTCACTAGAATCAAGAAGTGGGCGGGTGGGTGGGGCTATTGCTTGCTCAAAAATTGTAGCCCCACCCACCCACCCTTATTCCATTTCGGTGACCCTTTCTATTGGCTGTGAGATGGAAGTTAGATTTAAATTGACAAATAATAGAATCTATACAGAACTATTTTTTTCATTAAAATTTTAACACATTCAAAAAACGACCTTGCCGTCAACGTTTACATAGAAATATTCAAACATCATATAAAGTAGACACAATGTAGGACAATTTCCTTATCTCCGCGCCAAACTAACGATATTTTAAGGTGGAGCTTGAGTGAGTGGGAGGAGCATCGGTCATATTGCTTTTAAATGTAATTTTTACATTTAATATTTTTATTTAATACCAGTTTAATACTTTCTAGATACCTTGTTTACGATTTATCAATTTTTTTATCAAAAATATTACATATTTGTCTAAAATTATAATAAGACAGTAATGTTTCTATTAATTAAGAGTATTAAGATCAGTCACTAGAATCAAGAGGCGGGCGGTAGGCGGGGCTATTGCTTGCTCAAAAATCTGTAGCCCCACCCACCCACCCTTATTCCATATCGGTGACCCTTTCTTTTGGCTCTGAGATGGAAGTTAGATTTAAATTGACAAATAATAGAATCTATACAGAACTATTTTTTAATAAAATTTTAACACATTCAAAAAACGGCCTTGTCGTCAACGTTTACATAGAAATATTCAAAAATCATATAAAGTAGACACAATGTAGTACATTTTCCTTATCTCCGCGCCAAACTAACGATATTTTAAGGTGGAGCTTGAGTGAGTGGGAGGAACATCGGTAATATTGCTTTTAAATGTAATTCTTACAATTGATATTTTTATTTAATACCAGTTTAATATTTTCTAGATACTTTGTTTACCATTTATCATTTTTTTTATCAACGTGTTACATATTTGTCTAAGATTGTAATAAGTCAATTATGTTTCCACTAATTAAGAGTATTAAGATCAGTCACTAGACTCATGAGGTGGGCGGGTGGGTGGGGCTATTGCTTGCTCAAAATTGTAGCACCACCCACCCACCCTTATTCCATTCGGTGACCATTTCTATTGGCTCTGAGATGGAAGTTAGATTTATATTGACAAATAATAGAACCTATACAGAACTATTTTTTTAAATAAAATTTTAACACATCCAAAAAACGACCTTGCCGTCAACGTTTACATAGAAATATTCAAAAAATATTATAAAGTAGACACAATGTAGGACAATTTCCTTATCTCCGCGCCAAACTAACGATATTTTAAGGTGGAGCTTGAGTGAGTGGGAGGAGCATCGGTAATATTGCTTTTAAATGTAATTCTTACATTTGATATTTTTATTTAATACCAGTTTAATACTTTCTAGATACCTTGTTTATGATTTATCAATTTTTTTATCAACGGTGTTACATATTTGTCTAAGATTGTAATAAGACATAATGTTTCCTATTAATTAAGAGTATTAAGATCAGTCACTAGAATCAAGAGGCGGGCGGGTGGCGGGGCTATTGCTTGCTCAAAAACTGTAGCCCCACCCACCCACCCTTATTCCATTTCGGTGACCATTTCTTTGGCTCTGAGATGGAAGTTAGATTTAAATTGACAAATAATAGAATCTATACAGAACTATTTTTTAATAAAATTTTAACACAAAAAAAAAAAAAAAAAAAAAAAAAAAAAAAAAAAAAAAAAAAAAAAAAAAAAAAAAAAAAAAAAAAAAAAAAAAAAAAAAAAAAAAAAAAAAAAAAAAAACTCATGAGGTGGGCGGGTGGGTGGGCTATTGCTTGCTCAAAAACTGTAGCCCACCCACCCACCCTTATTCCATTTCGGTGACCCTTTCTATTGGCTCTGAGATGGAAGTTAGATTTAAATTGACAAATAATAGAATCTATACAGAACTATTTTTTTAAATAAATTTTAACACATCCAAAAAACGACCTTGCCGTCAACGTTTACATAGAAATATTCAAAAACATATAAAATAGACACATGTAGTACAATTTCGTTATCTCCGCGCTAAACTAACGATATTTTAAGGTGGAGCTTGAGTGAGTGGGAGGAGCATCGATAATATTGCTTTTAAATGTAATTCTTACATTTGATATTTTTATTTAATACCAGCTTAATACTTTCTAGATACCTTGTTTACGATTATCACTTTTTTTATCAACTGTGTTACATATTTGTCTAAGATTGTGATAAGTAAATTATGTTTCCACTAATTAAGAGTATTAAGATCAGTCACTTGAATCAAGAGGTGGACGGGTGGGCGGGGCTATTTCTTGCTCAAAAAATTGTAGCCCCACCCACCCACCCTTATCCCATTTCGGTGACCCTTTCTATTGGCTCTGAGATGGAAGTTAGATTTAAATTGACAAATAATAGAATCTATACAGAACTATTTTTTTAATAAAATTTTAACACCTTCAAAAAACGACCTTGCCGTCAACGTTTACATAGAAAAATTCAAAAATCATATAAAGTAGACACAATGTAGGACAATTTCCTTATCTCCGCGCCAAACTAACGATATTTTAAGGTGGAGCTTGAGTGAGTGGGAGGAGCATCGGTAATATTGCTTTTAAATGTAATTCTCACATTTGATATTTTTATTTAATCCCAGTTTAATATTTTCTAGATACCTTGTTTATGACTTATCAATTTTTTATCAACGGTGTTACATATTTGTCTAAGATTGTAATAAGACAATTACGTTTCCTTTAATTGGGGGTATTAAGATCAGTCACTAGAATCAAGAGGCGGGCGCGTGGGCGGGGCAATTGCTTGCTCAAAAGACTGTAGCCCCACCCACCCACCTTTATTCCATTTCCGTGACCATTTCTGTTGGCTCTGAGATGGAAGTTAGATTTAAATTGACAAATAATAGAATCCATACAGAACTATTTTTTAATAAAATTTTAACACATTCAAAAAACGACCTTGCCGTCAACGTTTACATAGAAATATTCAAAAATCATATAAAGTAGACACAATGTAGTACAATTTCCTTATTTCCGCGCCAAACTAACGATATTTTAAGGTGGAGCTTGAGTGAGTGGGAGGAGCATCGGTAATATTGCTTTTAAATGTAATTCTTACATTTGATATTTTTATTTAATACCAGTTTAATACTTTCTAGATACCTTGTTTACGATTTATCAATTTATTATCAACGGTGTTACATATTTGTCTAAAATTGTAATAGGACAAGAATGTTTCCATTAATTAAGAGTATTAAGATCAGTCACTAGAATCAAGAGGTGGGTGGGTGGGCGGGGCTATTGTTTGCTCAAAAGACTGTAGCTCCACCCACCCACCCTTATTCCATTTTGGTGACCCTTTTTATTGGTTCTGAAATGGAAGTTGGATTTAAATTGACAAAATAAAATAAACCAATCTCGGCTTAAACGTTTTCAACACCGTCCATCAGAAATTAAAATTTGTTTGGCTAGCAGATGATACTAAAAGTACGGTTTCATTGTTAATAATGAGGTTTCTTTACGATAATTTTATGCGATACTTAGGCTGTTTAAAAATACATTAAAAAATAATAAAGCCGCCTAATGTGGATCAATTTTAGTTAATGCCTTCCCGTATACAGGATGTACAAACGATTTAATCCTTTTTCAACACATTATTGAACAATATCTTGACACACGAATACAATTAATTATAAAGCAAAAACTCTACAGTTTTCTAACATTTCTAAATATTATTCGTGAACGTCCATCACATTTCAAATAATTATTTCCCACCTTCCCGACTGTTCTAATTCTGCCGTGGTAAACCCGCCCGTAAATAATAAAACCCACAGCAAACTTTCAACAAAACCTATTTGCAGCACTCTTGCAAAAGTATCGTTTACCTCCAACAAAAACTAATTTAAAGAACATATCCACGTAAAGGATTAAGGATAAAACGTACCTTTATGTTTCAAAGTTCAGTTAAATCCCTGAATATAAATCTGGGTGTATTTACATATACGTGAGGTTTCATTCTCGAAATCGATAAATCGGTTTTGGCGACCGGTCTAAGTGGACTATGGGCTGTCGATGCGACAGAAATTTGATTGGAGAACAATAACCCATCAAACACGTGAAAAACGGTTCATAATGACGCAATTAAACGCAAATAGGGAGGAGTGAGTCGAAAACGCAGCACGAAGTATTTTTGTTGCAGTAATTAGTGATGGTTAGATGTATGGAAACGTAAACTGTTTACGCACTGAACGACGTAAGTTCTTTGTCGATACGTAAAAATGTTCGCTTTGTACTTCCAGTTTTGTTTCAATATTTTAAAAATAAATGTGAAAAATAATTGTTATTCTTAGATTCTTCAATCCATGTTTAAGATGTACTCTTATTATGTTTAAGGTTACTTAATTTTTTTGGCAATTTTCTAGTTATTTTTTAGTTGTAAAATTGTACCAATTGCGAGATCTGGTACGTTTCTGTTTCTGTCTTCTTCTGATACACTGTACGCAGATAAAGACTGCCCGCAATTCACAGCATTTTTGGGATACTTATGCTTGCGTAGGTCCCTGTGTCGAACGAAGACAGAAATATTGTTGAAACATGCCAATCATGAGAATAAGTAAAGGCAACTCGCCAAAAATATAATGTTTTGGGAAAAGAAAACTGAGTTTGCTGCCAGTAAGTGTGATAAAATTGTGAAAAAATCCCCGTTAATAGTACGAAATTTTCACTAACTCTGTCCAAAAGTGTTGCATCTGTCTAATTTAGCTTCATTCAAGCAAACCATTTTTAGTTAGAGAAAGTTTTTGAACTGGCAATACCCCACGATATCGTATCGCAAATAGAAAATTCAACAAAACTGCGATTTTATGCAAAATTGATATTCCTTAAAATGCGACATATTTAGAAAAGATGTTTTCTGATATTACAATGGGCTTTAAAAAATTATATAAATAATCATACCTTTATTCAGAAAATATCGAAACATTTTGGTAGAATCATTTTAAATTTCTTGTTTTAGAAATAAGTCTAAAGTTTGTCTAGAATTATTAGAATTTTATGGACTCCCAAAATTAATTCGTTTTACAGCCCTGTTGTCAATTTTATTGTACTTACCTGTACAATAGAATTGACGTCTGGGCTGTAAAACGAATTAACGTTGGGAGTCCATAAAATTCTTATAATTCTGGACAAACTTTACACAAACGTCGCCAAGCATTAGCTAACTATAAGTGAGATTGGATGGTGCAGTTTTAGGTTTTTGTTTAAATTCCACTGTTGTTCAATATAAAATGCACTTTTCGTCCAATAAAATGAGTGACCAAAAAAAAGAAAATCAGGTGGGTGGGCTTAGCTACTTTAAATTTTTTAAGCCTAATTCGCCAGTTGACATAAAATTTAGTCGTCATTTAATCAAAAAAACCAATGAAATTCAAAAACGGTGGTGGGTGGGAATAGTTTTATGTTTTTTGTCTAAATTTCGTTGTTTGTCACTATAAAGTTCCTCTTTTGTCCAATAAAATGAGTTACCAAAAAGAAAATCGGGTGGGTGGGCGGGCCTACTTTCAATTTTTTAAGCATAATTCACCACTTGACATAAAATCTAGTCGTCATTTAATCAAAAAAACTAATGAAATTCAAAAGCGGTGGTGGGTGGGATTAGTTTCACGTTTTTTGTATAGGTTTCGTCGTTTGTCACTATAAAATTCCCTTTTTGTCCAATAAAATGAGTGATCTAGAGGAAAATCTGGTGGGTGGGCGGAGACACTTTCAATTTTTGTAAATCTAGTTTAGATTTTATCTTTTTGTTTTAATATGTGTAGACTTCTTTTCACAACATGAAACTTAAAATATGTTTAAAATGGAAAATTTGTAAAAGGAAATATCGATTTTGTCCCCATAATTGCAAAATCCACATTTCCTTGCACACATGTATCATTTTAACCACGTTTTAAGTTTCTTGGTGTGAAAAGATGTATATTAATAAAATAAAGACAAAAAATAAACCCCGCCCACCCGCCCTGTCTCAATTCTGGTGATTTTTTTTTATTCGTCGTGAGCCAAGAAGGCGGAGCTTAACTGCAAAATCCTTATCGACGGTAAATTAAAAACATGTTTTTGAATATCGTGTTGTTCAAAAATGACTATGTTTATTATTATATGTTGCTTTTTTTTTCGTAATGTACGTAGTATTCTTTGAACAAAAACAATTTTTTAGTTTCTTGTAAAGAAGTAAGTATTTTGCAGTTAAACTCCGCCCCCTTGATTCACGACGAATAAAAAAATCATCACAATCGAGATAGGGCGGGTGGGCGGGCTTTCATTTTGTCTTTTTGTTTTAATATGTGTAGACTTCTTTTCGCAACATGGAACTTAAAATATGTTAAAATGGAAAACTTGTATAAGGAAATATTGATTTTGCAATATGACTCCACCCCATAATTTCAAAATCTACATTTCCTTGCACAAATGTACCATTTTAACCATGTTTTAAGTTTCTTGGTATGACAAGATTGCTATGTATAGTAAGAAAATAAAGGCAAAATATAAACCCCGCCCACCCACCCTGTCTCAATTCTGGTAATTTTTTTATTCATCGTGAGTCAAGAGGGCGGAGCTAAACTGCAAAATCCTTAATTCTGTACGAGAAATTAAAAACATGTTTTAGAGTATCGGTTTGTTCAAAAAATGCCATGTATATTAAGAAAAGAAAAACCAAATATTAGGCTCCATTCATACCCACCCCGATTTCAATTCTCAATTGTGATGAATTTTTCATTCGTTATCAGACCGAGGGGCGGGGCTTAATTGCAAGATCCATATTTGTCTAGAAGAATTTACCATTTTAAATATATTTTAAGTTTTTGTTCGGAAAAAACGATTGCATATATTAAGCAAAAAGGGAAAATATAAGCCTCGCCCACCCGCCCTATATCAATTGTGATGATTTCTTTTAATCATCGAGAGCTAAAAGGGCGAAATTTAATTGGAAAATCCGTAATATTTCTCTACAAGAAATTACCATGTAAGACATGTTTTTCAGTATCGTGTTATGCAAATAATGCTATATTAAGAAAAAATTAAAACCAAATATTAAGCCCCACCCATCTAAATAGTAATGAACTTTTCATTCGTTGGCACACCTAGGGGCGGAGCCTAAATGCAAAATCCATATTTCCCGACAAAAATTTACCATTTCAAACGAGTTTTAAGTTATTAAGAATAAAAAAAAATCAGCACAATTGATATGAGGTGGGTGGGTGGAGTTTATATTTCGCCTTTTTTTCTTAATACATATAGTTTATTGTTTGAACATCACGTTACTCCAAACGTGTTTTTAATTTCTTGTAAAGAAATAGCAATTTTGCAGTTAAGCTCCACCCTCTTGGTTCACGGGGAATAAAAAAATCATCACAATTGAGACCGGGCGGGTGGGCGGGCTTATATTTTTCCTTTTTGTTTTAATATATGTGTAGACTTCTTTTCACAACATGAAACTTAAAATATGTTAAAATGGAAAATTTGAAAAAGAAAATATCCATATTTCCTTGCAAAAATATACCATTTTAACCATGTTTTAAGTCACTTGCTGTGAAAAGATCGCTATGTATATTAAGACAAAAAGGCAAAATATAAACCCCGCCCACCCACCCTATCTCAATCGTAATGATTTATTTTATTCGTCGTGAGTCAAGGAGGCGGAGCTAAACTGCAAAATCCGTATTATTTCTCTACAAGAAATTACAATGTAAGACATGTTTTTGGGTATCGTGTTAATCAAAGAATGCTGTGTATATTAAGAAAAAATGAATGAAAGATTAAGCCCCACCCATACCTGCCCTGATCTAAATAGTAATGAAGTTGTCATTCGGTGACAGACCTAGCGGCGGGCCTTATTGCAAAATCCATATTTCCTTACAAAAATTTACCATTTCAAACTTGTTTTAAGTTTTTAAGAATAAAAAAAATCATCACAATAGAGACGGGGTGGGTGGGCGGGCTTCATATTTTGCCTTTCTTTCTTAATGTACATAGTATTCTTTGAATAACACATTACTCAAAAACATGTTTTTAATTTCTTGTAAAGAAATGGGAATTTTGCAGTCAAGGTCCGCCCTCTTGGTTCACAGCGAATAAAAAAATCATCACAATTGAGACCGGGCGGGTGGGCGGGCTTACATTTTTCCTTTTTGTTTTAATATATGTGTAGACTTCTTTTCACAACATGAAACTTAAAATATGTTTAAAATGGAAAATTTGTATAAGGAAATATTGATTTTGCAATATGGCTCCGCCCCATAATTGCAAAATCCACATTTCCTTACACTAATGTACCATTTTAACCATGTTTTAAGTTTCTTGGTATGACAAGATTGCTATGTATTTTAAGAAAATAAAGACAAAATGGGGCAGAACTAAACTGCAAAATCCTTAATTCTGTCGGAAAAATTAAACACATGTATTTGAGTATCGGTTTGTGCAAAAAATGCTATGTACATTAAGAAAAATAAAGCCAAAGGTTAGGCCCCACTCATACCCGCCTCCACCTCCATTTTCAATTGTGATGAATTTTTCATTCGTTGTCAGATCGAGGGGCGGGGCTTGATTGCAATATTTGTCTAGAATAATAATTTACCATTTTAAACATGTTTTAAGTTTTTCGTTCTGAAAAAACAACTGCGTATATGAAAAAAAAGGCAAAATATTAGCCCCGCCCACCCACCCTATCTCAGTTGTGATGATTTCTTTTTTAAACATCGAGAGCCAAAGAGGAGGAATTTAATTCCAAAATTCTTATATTTCTCTACAAGAAATTACCATGTAAGATACGCTTTTGAATATTGTGTTATTCAAAGAATATTATGTATGCTAATAAAAATTAAAGCCAAAGATTAAGCTCCACCCATTCCTGCCCTGATCTATACAGTAATAAAGTTTTCATTCGTTGGCAG
Organism: Zophobas atratus; assembly: GCA_022388445.1. Taxonomy (NCBI): domain Eukaryota; kingdom Metazoa; phylum Arthropoda; class Insecta; order Coleoptera; family Tenebrionidae; genus Zophobas; species Zophobas atratus. Next base: position 53,352,689 of record CM039442.1, on the reverse strand, counting down.
ACCTAGGGGCGGGCCTTATTGCAAAATCCATATATCTTTACAAAAATTTACCATTTCAAACTTGTTTTAAGTTTTTAAGAATAAAAAAAAATCATCACAATAGAGATGGGGTGGGTGGGCGGGGTTTATATTATCCTTTTTTTTTGCTTAATATACATAATATTATTTGAACAACACGTTACTCCCAAACATGTTTTTAATTTCTTGTCAAGAAATAGGAATTTTGGAGTTAAGCTCCGCCCCATTGGTTCACAGCGAATAAAAAATCATCACAATTGAGACAGGGCGGGTGGGCGGGCTTACATTTTTTCTTTTTGTTTTAATATATGTGTAGACTTTTTTTTACAACATGAAACTTAAAATTTGTTTAAAATGGAAAATTTGGATGAGAAAATATTCATATTTCCTTGCAAAATATACCATTTTAAGCATGTTTTAAGTTACTTGGTGTGAAAAAATCTCTGTGTATATTAAGAAAAAAAGGCAAAATATAGAACCCGCCCACCCACCCTGTCTCAATTCTGATGATTTTTTTTATTCGTCGTAAGCCGAGGGGCGCAGCTTAATTGTAAATTTTTTATTTTTCCACGACAAATTATCTTGTGAAATGTGTTCTTAAGTAACAGTGTTATACAAAGAAAACTAAAACAGAAGCTCCACCCATCCCTCTCGATCTCAATCGTGATGAATTTTTCATTCGTTGCCCAATCGAGAGGTGGCTTTAGATTGCAATATCCATATTTGTCTAGAAGAATTTACCATTTTAAACATATTTTGAGTTTTTTGTTCTGAAAAAACGACTACGTATATTAAAAAATATTTGTGTTTTAATCGTCGAGAGCCAGAGGAGCGGAATTTAAGTGCAAAATCCGTAGTATTTGTCTACAAGAAATTACCATGTAAAACATATTTTTCAGTATCGTGTTATTCAAAGAATGCTATGTACATATATTAAGAAAAAATTAAAACCAAAAATTAAGCCCCACCCATCTAAATAGTAATGATCTTTTCATTCGTTGGTAGACCTAGGGGCAGAGCTAAAATATGTTTAAAATGGAAATTTCTATAAGGAAATATTGATTTTGCAGTTAAGCTCCGCCCCATAATTACAAAATCCACATTTCCTTGCAAAAATTTACCATTTTAACCATGTCCTAAGTTTCTTGCTGTGAAAAAATGGCAACGTATATTAAAAAAAAAAGGAAAAATATAAACCCCGCCCACCCGCCCTGTCTCAACTCTGATGATTTTATTTATTCATCGTGAGTCAAGAGGGCGGAGATAAACTGCAAAGTTCGTATTATTTCTCTACAAGAAATTACCATGTAAGACATATTTTTGTGTATCGTGCTATTCAAAGAATGCTGTGTATATTGAGAAAAAATTAAAGCCAAATATTAAGCACCAACTGCAAAATCCATATTTCGTTACAAAAATATTAAAATTTTAAACGTGTTTTTAGTGTTTAAGATTAAAAAAATCGTCACAATTGAGATGGGGTGAGTGGGTGGGGTTTATATTTTGCCTTTTTTTCTTAATATAAGTAGTATTCTTTCAGCAACACGTTACTCAAAAACATGTTTTTAATTTCTTGTAAAAAATAGGAATTTTGCAGTTAAGCTCCTCCCCATTAGCTCACAGCGAATAAAAAAATCATCACAATTGAGACAGGGCGGGTGGGCGGGCTTACATTTTTCCTTCTTGTTTTAATATATGTGTAGACTTCTTTTCACAACATGAAACTTAAAATATGTTTAAAATGGAAAATTTGTAAAAGAAAATATCCATATTTCCTTGCAAAAATATACCATTTAACCATGTTTTAAGTTACTTGGCGTGAAAAGATCGCTATGTATATTAAGAAAAATAGGCAAAATGTCAATCTTTATTTTGGTAGTGACAAGTGAACTTCGAGTCTAAACCGATTTATGTGGACATTATGTCGCAAATTTGTTGATTGAAACTTCGACCAGTGAAAAATGTGGCACTTCATATTTTAACACAAAAGCTTTGGAAAAGACAAATAATAAAAATACCATTACAAGGTTTATTCATGAAGGTGTAACGAACTTTTTCCTTCCGGAACCAATTCCAGTTGAAAACTGGATATTAATCTCTAAAAACATTTTTTCCTGGCTTAATTCATATTACATGCTTAGCTCATGGTATAAATAGAGTGGCTGAGAAAATTAGAAATCGATTTCCAATAATAAATGATGTTATTACTCAGATGATACTAAAGAATCTAAAATAGTTTTTGATAAAACAGAACTACCATCCCGATTGACATTTATTTTAGCTAATTTTTATATAGATGATACAATTTTTTTAACAGTGGTAGATTCTATTCAGGTTGTAACAAATTGTTTTCAAAAACTATCCAATGGTTAGAGTAAAATAGGTGAAAAAGTTTTTCAGAAATTTACATCTGTTTTAGAAAAAAAAAATAGGTTTTAATTTGTAACTGTGGATATAAATCTAAATAAAATAGAGACTATAAAATTTGCTCCAATAACCTCTGTCGATGTTGAAAGATCGTTTTCAATGTTAAAACATGTGTTGTGTGACAAGCGCGGATCATTTCTAATGGAAAATTTTGAAAAACATTTAATAATCGATTGGTTTAATAAAAAAAAAGTCAAGAGTAAAGTCTTATCAAACTCATTTGTTTGAAGCACTCTGAAACAAGTATCGTTCATTCCAAAAAAAAAAAAAAAACAAATCACCGGATTTAAATCGCTCTGTATATTTCCTCATACGTGAATTGTATCTCCGAAATCGATGAATCGACTTCCATGACTAATTCCAATCTTTCCAACTTTGACTGAAGAACAATAACCCTCAGAAATGCGAAAACTGTTTTAAAATGACGCAATTAAACGTAAATAAAAGCAGAGACACTTGCCAACGTTCGAAAACACAGCAAGTTTCGCTCTGGGTAACTCTCGGAGTATTTTTGATGCCGTAATAACCCAAAACTGGGTTAGAAATAACGAAACTAAAAAAAGAAGCCGCGGAATACCGCAAGTCTGACCACCACCGCGGTCAAAGTGTCTCTCCCCGTGTCCACGACCGGTAAAAACGTTAAAAATATCGATTCTCGTGCGAAAGCGTCCTTTGATCAATAAATTTTGCGAAAGCGAATTTTTGCAAAATTAATCCTGGCGCAGGATAATTGTCGAAAAAGTGGCACTCACCTTCACGTGTACGTCATCTGTGAAAAAGCGGCATTAGTTCCATGTAAGTTTTTGCAAGTGCGCGGTCACTGTCTAACACGCGTTTTGTGTGATGTACCGGAAAAGCACTGAGGGAAAACTAGGAAACACTGGTGGAAAACCGCTCCGTCGTGGCGCTCGCGCCGTCGACCCGCTATACCTTTGCTTGCACTCTGTCCACCAAGACTCTCCCGACTGACACAACACTTTCCGCGTTAAAATAATTTCGGGCTATTTTTGTCATATACGATGTGTACCTACAATAAAGCTATTTTGATGGAGAAACACGGCGACCACCGCTTGACGTACGGTTTATTTTCAAGCTGCTTGAGCGCCTGTCCCATTGTCTAGACGGACGTTCGCTGGGGGTGGTTACTGCGGGATTTTCGTTGCCGATAAACACACCTCCGAGCTCGTAAAATATGCCGACCGCTAAATTGAGGTCATTACGAAAATATTCCCATGAAATCTTTTGAATAATAGAAGGACGACTTTAACGGCCGTGTTCCCACATACATTAATTGCGAAGCGGGAGGAAGGCGCGGAGCTTCCAGGAGTTGCGCTTATGCGGTGATGTGCAAGCTGCACCGGCACCCAAAAATCCATAACAGTTACGTTGAATCACGGCTGGCGTTGCCGTTATTTATTTTCCGGGTTTTTCCAGACGAGGATTTTCGTGATTTGCAGTTTCCTTTTTCTTTAATAGTGAACGAGATTAAGGAGCTTTTTGAAAAAATAGGAGAGAAACCGGAAAAGCGAAGACGCGAACGTGTGCCGTTTTTTATTCTTTGATCGGATTTTCCGAGCTTGAAATAAAAGCAAAAAGAGCAAAAGTCTGATGGTCTAAAAAGTCTAGTGGCGTTAAAACGGAAGAGTTAGCTGGTCACCCTATATCAACAGCGTAATGCGGTGGCGCATTGTCTTATTCACAACAAGAAACTTATTCTTGGTTTTCTTTTTTACTTAATGCATATAATTTTCTTTGCACAACTCAATTACTTAAAAACATGTTTCACATTATAATTTTTTTGGAGAAAAATGGGGATTGCAATTAAGCTCCGCCCCCGGATCAGGATGAATAAAAATTATATTTTGCTATTTTTATCTTAATATACGTAGTTTTGTTTTCACAACAAGAAACTTACATGTTTAAAATGGTAACTTCGAAGGGAAATATCGATTTTGCAATTATGTTCGGCCCCTCGGTGTGACAACGAATGAAAAATTCATCATATTTGAGAACGGGGCGGGTGTAGGTGGGGCTTAATCTTTGGCGTCCTTTTTCACTTAACGATAATAATTGTTATAGTGTCCTTTGCACAAGACTATTACTTAAGAATATGTTCCACATGGCAATTTCTTGGAGAAAAATGACGATTGCAATTAAGCTTCGCCCCCGCCTCACGACGAATAAAATAAATCGTTACATTTACGATCGGGTGGGTGGGTGGGGCTTATATTTTCTATTTTTACCTCCTTACGCTCGGGAAGTAAAAATAGAAATATAGAATATCTATGGTCTAATTAAGTCAACCATTCAACTTTTAGACAATTATCTAAGTAATAGATATCAAGTAACATTTTTCAATGGAAAGTTTTCAGAAAAAGAAAGAGTTCAACATGGAGTACTTCAAGGGTCTATCCTGGAACAGTTACTGTTTCTACTCTTCACGTGAAAAATTTCAAGACAATACTTCATGGAGATGATACAACCTTCTGTGTCTCTAGCAACAACATCAATGATTTGATGATATTGATGGAGGAATTTCAGTCCCAAGCATTTGACTGGTTTGCAGTCAGTAAACTAAAACTTAACATGACTAAAATATCAAAAGTGGTGTTTCTACTTGCCTCCAACCCCAAATAATAAAGTATCATTTTCAGGTAAGTATAACTTTTGATCCCAAGTTAACGTGGGAAGTAAAATATATTTCAGAAATTTCTAGAAAACTCTCGAAAACGGTATACTTGCTGAGAAACCTTGTAAAAATAGTTTCTTTTAAAGTCGTAAAACTGGCTTACTTTGCACTCTTTCAAAATATTCTTAATATGATTTGCATAAAAAATAAAAGCAGCGCTTATAACTGGTGCGTATTACTGTATAGAGGAATTTATTACAAGCCAGCCTTCCTTTCAACTCGTCTTTTATATCTTGTATGCTTTGTTAGTTATACACTGAATGTTATCATTGTGTTTCTCTACTGTATATATATATTATATGTTGACGTGTATTATTACAATATTATTTATGACGTGCACAAATTGTAAGTAATATGGTGCAAATAAAGATTTACTTTATTTTACTTCAATTTATTTAAAAATCTAAAACCTTCTCGGGGGTACCAAATGTTCTTTTTTTTTAATGAAAGACCTTTTCGAGAATCCGAACTGTCTTTTCTAAAAATGTAAAACCTTCTCGTGGGTCCCAACTGTCTTTTTTTAAAGAAGTAAAACCTTCTCAAAGATCCCAACTGTCTTTTTTAAAAATGTAAAACCTTCTCAGGGGCGCCAAATAATTTTATTCGTCGTGAGCCAAGGGGCGGAGCTACACTGCAAAATCCGTATTCTTTCTGTACAATAAATTACCATGTAAGACATTTTAGTGTCTAAAACCAAATATTAAGCCTCACATGGGTGAGGATGTATGAAGGAGGTATGGACCTGCCCTGATCGAAATAGTAATGAAGTTGTCATTCGTTGACAGACCTAGCGTCAGGCCTTATTGCAAAATCCATACTTCCTTACAAAAGTTTACCGTTTCAAACGTCTTTTAAGTTTTTAAGAATAAAAAAATCATCACAATTGAGATGGGGTGGGTGGGCGGGATTTATATTTTGCCTTTCTTTCTTAATGTACATAGTATTCTTTGAACAACACATTGCTCAAAAACATGTTTTTAATTTCTTGTAAAGGAATAGGAATTTTGCAGTTAAGCTCCGCCCTCTTGGTTCACGGCGAATAAAAAAAAATCATCACAATTGAGATAGGGCGGGTGGGCGGGGTTTATATTGTGTCTCTATGTTTCAATATGAGCGGTCTTCTTTTCACAACATGAAACTTAAAACATGTTTAAAATGGAAAATTTGTATAAGGAAATATTGATTTTGCAATATGGCTCCGCCCCATAATTTCAAAATCTACATTTCCTTGCACAAATGTACCATTTTAACCATGTTTCAAGTTTCTTCGTATGACAAGATTGCTATGTATATTAAGAAAATACAGACAAAATATAAAATGCCCGCCCACCCACCCTGTCTCAATTCTGGTGTTGTTTTTTTATTCATCGTGTCATTTCTAAAAATGTGAAACCTTCTCGTTGGCAACAAATGTCTGTTTTTAAGAATGTGAAACCTTCTCGAGGGTCCCAACTGTCTTTTTTAAAAATGTAAAACTTTCTCGAAGGTTCAAATGTATATTTTTTAATGTGAAACGTTCTCGGGGGTCCCAAATGCTTCTTTCAAAAATGTAACAGCTTCTCGGGGGTCCCAATTGTTCTTTTTTTTAATGAGAAACTTTTTCGGGGATGCGAACTGTCTTTTCTAAAAATGTAAAACCTTCTCGTGGGTCCTAAATGTCTTTTTTTAAAGAAGTAAAACCTTCTCAGGGATCCCAACTGTCTTTTCAAAAATGTAAAATATTCCCGGGGGCGCCAAATGTCTTTTTTTTATGTGAAACCTTCTCGGAGACCAAAACTGTCTTTTTAAAAATGTAAAACCTCAGGGACACCAAAAAATTTTTTTTTAAATGTGAAACTTTCTCGGGGGTCCCAACTATCTTTTTTCAAAAAATAAAACCTTCTCGGGGTCCCAACTGTCTTTTTTGAAAATGTAAAATTTTCTGGGGAGCGCCAAATGTTTTTTTTTACCATGTGAAACCTTCTCGGGGATCCCAACTTTTATTTTTAAATGTGAAACTTTCTAGATAGTTCCAACTATTTTTTTTTTAATGTGAAACCTTCTCTGGGGTCCAACTGTCTTTTTTTTTAATGTGAAACATTTCGAGGGTCTCAATTTTTTTTTTAGAATGTGAAACCTTCTCGGGTGGTCCAACATTTTTTTTTTAATGTGAAACCTTCTCTGGGGTCCCAACTGTCTTTTTTTAAAAGATAAACCTCAGATCGCCAATAACTTTTTTTTAATGTGAAACCTTCTCGGGGTCCAAATTTTTTTTTTAATGTGAAACTATCTTCTCGGGTCCCAATTGTCTTTTTTTAAAACGTAAACTTTCACGTGATTTAATGTCTAAAACCTTCTCGGGGGCGCTAAAAATATTTTTTTTAGAATGTGAAACCATCTCTGGGATCCCAATGTCGTTTTTAAAAAGGTAAAACCTTCTCAGGTATCCACTTGTCTTTTTTAAAAATAAAACTTCTCGGGGACGCCAAATATTTTCTTTTAGAATGTGAAACCTTCTCTGGGGTCCTAATGCCTTTTTTAAAAAGGTAAACCCTACTCGGGGATGCTTACTGTCTTTTTTAAAAATATAAAGCCTTCCCGGAAACGCCAAATATCTTTTTTTAATGTGAAACCTTCTGGGGAGGCCGACTGTCTTTTTTAAAAATGTACAACTTTCCAGGGGCACCAAATATCTTTTTTTTTAATGTGAAACCTTCTCGGGGGTCCCAACTGTCTTTTTTAAAAATGTACAACTTTCCAGGGGCACCAAATATCTTTTTTTTTAATGTGAAACCTTCTCGGGGGTCCCAACTGTCTTTTTTAAAAATGTACAACTTTCCAGGGGCACCAAATATCTTTTTTTTTTAATGTGAAACCTTCTCGGGGGTCCCAAATGTCTTTTCTTAAAAAGGTAAAACCTTCTCAGGGATCCCAACTGTCTGTTTTAAAAATGTAAAACCTTCTCAGGGGCGCTAAATTTTTTTTTTTTTAGAATGTGAATCCTGTTCGGGGGCGCCAACTGTCATTTTTAAAAATGTAAAACCTTCTCAGGGGCACCAAATATCTTTTTTTTTAATGTGAAACCTTCTCAGGGATCCCAACTGTCTGTTTTAAAAATGTAAAACCTTCTCAGGGGCGCCAAATGTTTTTTTTTACAATGTGAAACCTTGTCGGGGGCGCCAACTCTCCTTTTTAAAATGTAAAACCTTCTCAGGGGCGCCAAATATATATTTTTTTTAATGTGAAACCTTCTCGGGGGTCCCAACTGTTTTTCTTTTAATGTGAAACCTTCTCAGTGGTCCCAGTTGTTTTTTGTTAGAATGTGAAACCGTCTCGGGGGTCCCAACTGTCTTTTCTTAAAAAGGTAAAACCTTCTCAGGGATCCCAACTGTCTGTTTTAAAAATGTAAAACCTTCTCAGGGGCGCTAATTTTTTTTTTTTTTTTTAGAATGTGAATCCTTTTCGGGGGCGCCAACTGTCATTTTTAAAAATGTAAAATCTTCTCAGGGGCACCAAACATCTTTTTTTTAATGTGAAACCTTCTCTGGGGTCCAAACTGTCTTTTTTTTAATGTGAAACCTTCTCGAGGGTCTCAACTGTTTTTTCTTAGAATGTGAAACCTTCTCGGTGGTCCCAACATTTTTTTTTTATGTGAAACCTTCTCTGGGGTCCCAATTGTCTTTTTTTAAAAAGGTAAAACCTCAAGATCGCCAAATAACTTTTTTTTTAATGTGAAACCTTCTCGGGGGTCCCAAATGTTTTTTTTTTTTAACGTGAAACTAATCTTCTCGGGGTCCCAATTGTCTTTTTTTAAAAACGTAAAACTTTCACAGGGATTTCAATTGTCTAAAACCTTCTCGGGGGCGCTAAAAATTTTTTTTTAGAATGTGAAACCATCTCTGGGATCCCAACTGTCTTTTTTTAAAAAGGTAAAACCTTCTCGGGGACGCCAAATATTTTTCTTTTAGAATGTGAAACCTTCTCTGGGGTCCCTAATGCCTTTTTTAAAAAGATAAACCCTACTCGGGGATGCTTACTGTCTTTTTTAAAAATATAAAACCTTCCCGGAGACGCCAAATATCTTTTTTTAATGTGAAACCTTCTGGGGGGGCCAACTGTCTTTTTTAAAAATGTACAACTTTCCAGGGGCACCAAATATCTTTTTTTTTAATGTGAACCTTCTCGGGGGTCCCAACTGTCTTTTTTAAAATGTACAACTTTCCAGGGGCACCAAATATCTTTTTTTTTAATGTGAAACTTTCTCGGGGGTCCCAAATGTCTTTTCTTAAAAAGGTAAAACCTTCTCAGGGATCCCAACTGTCTGTTTTAAAATGTAAAACCTTCTCAAGGGCGCCAAATGTTTTTTTTTACAATGTGAAACCTTGTCGGGGGCGCCAACTCTCCTTTTTAAAAATGTAAAACCTTATCAGGGGCTCCAAATATATATTTTTTTAATGTGTAACCTTCTCGGGGGTCCCAACTATTTTTCTTTTAATGTGGAACCTTCTCAGTGGTTCCAGCTTTTTTTTGTTAGAATGTGAAACCGTCTCGGGGGTCCGAACTGTCTTTTCTTAAAAAGGTAAAACCTTCTCAGGGATCCCAACTGTCTGTTTTAAAAATGTAAAACCTTCTCAGGGGCGCTAAATTTTTTTTTTTTTTTAGAATGTGAATCCTGTTCGGGGGCGCCAACTGTCATTTTTAAAAATGTAAAACTTTCTCAGGGGCACCAAAATCTTTTTTAATGTGAAACCTTCTCGGGGGTCCCAAATGTCTTTTCTTAAAAAGGTAAAACCTTCTCAGGGATCCCAACTGTCTGTTTTAAAAATGTAAAACCTTCTCAGGGGCGCCAAATATATATTTTTTTTAATGTGAAACCTTCTCGGGGGTCCCAACTGTTTTTCTTTTAATGTGAAACCTTCTCAGTGGTCCCAGCTTTTTTTTGTTAGAATGTGAAACCATCTCGGGGGTCCCAACTGTCTTTTCTTAAAAAGGTAAAACCTTCTCAGGGATCCCAACTGTCTGTTTTAAAAATGTAAAACCTTCTCAGGGGCGCTAAATTTTTTTTTTTTTAGAATGTGAATCCTTTTCGGGGGCGCCAACTGTCATTTTTAAAAATGTAAAACTTTCTCAGGGGCACCAAAAATCTTTTTTTAATGTGAAACCTTCTCGGGGGTCCCAAATGTCTTTTCTTAAAAAGGTAAAACTTTCTCAGGGGTCCCAACTGTCTGTTTTAAAAATGTAAAACCTTCTCAGGGGCGCCAAATGTTTTTTTTTACAATGTGAGACCTTGTCGGGGGCGCCAACTCTCCTTTTTAAAAATGTGAAACCTTCTCAGGGGCGCCAAACATATATATATTTTTTAATGTGAAACCTTCTCGGGGGTCCCAACTGTTTTTCTTTTAATGTGAAACCTTCTCAGTGGTCCCAGCTTTTTTTTGTTAGAATATGAAACCGTCTCGGGGGTCCCAACTGTCTTTTCTTAAAAAGGTAAAACCTTCTCAGGGATCCCAACTGTCTGTTTTAAAAATGTAAAACCTTCTCAGGGGCGCTAAATTTTTTTTTTAGAATGTGAATCCTTTTCGGGGGCGCCAACTGTCATTTTTAAATATGTAAAACCTTCTCAGGGGCACCAAATATCTTTTTTTTTAATGTGAAACCTTCTCGGGGGTCCCAACTGTTTTTTTTTTAATATGAAACATTCTCGGTGGTCCCAACTTTTTTTTTCTAGAATGTGAAACTTCCTCGGGGGTCCCAACTGTCTTTTCTTAAAAGGTAAAACCTTCTCAGGGATCCCAACCGTCTGTTTTAAAAATGTAAAACCTTCTCAGGGGCGGTAAATTTTTTTTTTTAGAATGTGAAACCTTCTCGGAGGGCCCAATTATCTTTTCAAAAATGTAAAACCTTCTCGGAGGCCCCAACTATCTTTTTTAAAAATGTAAAACCTTCTCTGGGACCTAATAAATGTCTTTTTTTAAGAGTGTGAAACCTTCCCGAGGGTCCCAACTGTTCTTTACTAAAGAAGGCGACACTTTCTGAGGGGCCCCAAGTATCTTTTTAAGAATATTAAATCTTCTTGGAACATAACTGTCTTTTTTTAAGAAGGTGCTTTTAATATACACCTGAACGTGCTCGCTGCACTCGCATTCTAATTGTTCATTTTTTAATTAATTTAGTGTCAAAAAACCTTAATAAATGAACGGTTGCCAAGGCTACTTAGTTTTTATTGTAATAATTCTCGAGGTTTCCCTGTCAAAGTATATTACTTTGAAATCTCTAAAATGCGAGTGATCACAAACAGCTTTAAACTTATATATAGAATATTTTTTTAATAATACCTGAACGTGCTCGCTGCGCTCGCATATTAAATGTTCTTTCTGTTATTCGCCTACGAGCGCAGTGAGCACGTTTAGATTGCCAGAGTCTCCCCAATTTTAGCAGATAACAAACATTTTTAGGAATCAACTATTTAGGACAAAATTTTTTTGTAAATTAAGTTGATAAAAATTCTCGTGAAAAAAATCTGACTTGACCGAACCTGCGCAAAATATGCAAAATATGGTAAAATATGGCTATTAAACATGCAGTTTACAATCTACATAGAAGCCAGACTCCAATAATAATTATTATACACAAACAATTTTTTCCTTAATGCATAAAAAATCGATTTTTTCAAAAAACAAAATTTTGGGACAGAAAAATTTGGGTTTTTTTTTTAACTTGGCACAAAAAAGTACAAATCATAGAATTTATCACTCTATCTCTAGCTAAAAGGAAAACAGGACATTAACATTAAAATTCCATTTTAAATGTTTGCGGTTACGCCATATGTATATTTAAAATAAATCGGAGTGTTGTTGACTCTTCAATAAAAAACCAATCAATATGTGACCAATGACCATGCGTCGTTACATTCCAGCAGTGGATTTGGTTCGAACTTTACTGGTAGTTTTTTGTAAACTCCCTGAACAGTGTGCGATTGATTTCATAGTTCTGGGAAGTTCAGGCTTGGAAAACACCGGTCATAACTTTAGCAAAGATGGGGCGTCTACTGCATTTCTATTGCATCGATACTTTAGCTGCAGTTTAGTTCGTGTATCGAATTTAAACTAACTTAACGGTCTCAACACCCCAGTAGTTGCGAAAATATACCGTCTCATCTAGTTTTCTTACTTCATTTCTTGTCAGTAAAATCCAATGAAAAGTAACGCTGTTATAGGTATTTGACTCAGTTACAGTTTACTTATACAAACAATTCTAAAAATTGCTAGTTTAAATTTGCCGCCAATGTGCTTTGTTGTGATTGGTCGGTACGGGTAGACCAATCACAACTAAGCACATTGGCGGCAAATTTAAACTAGGGTAAATTCGATTATCGCTTTCTTTTGACGCCAATTTTTGAGTTTTTAAAGATTGAATCTGTTTCCTTTGTTCAATGATGATAAAATCTCAATTATTATCTGAGAAACACAAGGTAGAAATTTTGAAAGCTGAACTTAAGTGGGAATGCGCTATCGATTCAAATCCCCTATGTTTGTTTTTAGAGCGAGTTCGACTCTTAATATTATACATAATACAACAAACATCCACTCTGTACTTTGGAACAAGATTCCGTGCGGTGGATAAATCCCTAATCAGGCAAATTACAAAGACGTATAGTGAACTTTTGAACCTCCAGCCTTGCGACTTAGAGTTCCCATGTTCTCCCAATATTAAAGCGGCAAGAGCGACTGTCGTAGCGTTAGACGTCAACACTGTTTTAATGTTTAATTAGCTCCAGCGTTTGCAATATCGTACATATAAGGCACGAGTGTTCGTGATATTCAAATAGGTCGCCATTTTCGCGAGACACAGCGTGAATTTCAAAGGTAAACATTAAAAAAAAGAAACATTTGTGGAACAAAGGGTTGTTTAATAAATGCGGTAATGCGTATTATCGCCACATCAACACAGCAGTAATGTGACCTTCAATGTAGGTAGTTACGTATCAAAGAAATAATAATCAGATATATTTAATAAACGTATTTGTTTTGTTTTTTGTATTTGTTGTTGTTATAAATTCAACGAAAAAAGAGAGACATCGTCGGGCTGTGCAAAACGGCACTCTCATAAAAAGCGTAAATAAATATGGTGGCGGCGCCGGGAATGTTCCAGCTCTTTGAAGTCCACATGTTAATTACATTAGTATAAAACATGCAAGCTTTATATCAAAAAAATCTGGCCTAAATTACTGCGAGGGCCACTTTGTAGCCCTTTTTGTAAGCGTTTGGCATAATGTTTTCCGTTTCTGATTAAGATGACGTAGAACGCAATGCGTACATTTTTGCACTTTTATAAAGATACAGATCGGGCGGGTTTATAGCGACGGCATAATTTAAAAATGTACACACTAATCCTCCGAGAGATGCACGGTTCCGTTTTAATTATTTTAACGGTACAATTTATTCATAAAATATTCATACTAGAATTGTTCGGCGAAGTACGTCGGGTCGAAAGTTTTTTATAGATCTGTGGATTATTTTTAAAGATAAATAAGTAAACGAGTCGAAGTTTGAACGCAATATAAAATAAACAGACCATTGCGAGAATGGTGGCATTAAAACTTACGGACATCATTAAATGCAGTTAAAATAATCCGTTTCATGACCAACGTACGTCTTGGTCTTAAAATAAGCTTTTATTGATTTTTAAAACGTGGACAGATATATGAATGCTTTGATGCTTTTCGGTAATAGACGTTTATATTTCGGTAAAATAGCGAAAAATAGCACGACACAACAGAATTAATTACTAAATTAGAAGTTAGAAGTATTAAAAAAAATATTAATTCCTTAAAAAACTTCTACTTTACTTTCTCTTTTGGGTTTAACTTAAGACGCTTGACAACAGGCAGTTTGAATTGGGCGCCATTTGTTGCCCTAAATGCAACCAGCAATTCTTCCTAAAATCTATCTATTTTCCTTTTGTTGTATTTTATTATTGGTTAAGCGGTGTAATTAGACATTCGTAATCTATCACAGACTAGAAATATTAACAAATATGTAACTCCAAATCTACTAGTTTCTGATATAATAATCGACACACTTTTCGGGGCGACTCGTATAAAATAGAATTCGTTGTCACAAATAAGCCGAAAACGCTAATAATTACTTCCGGATAGGCCTTCTCAGAAACGTTTTTGCCCGGCTAATCGATCCGTAAGTGTTGAATTCAAACCCATTTTTTACAATAATTGTTCGTTTTCGTTAAAAACTCTGCTATGAATTGTTTCACTTAGTTTTTTAAAAAGGACAATTGGGACCCCCGAGAAGATTTCACATTAAAAATAAAGATATTTGGGGCCCCGAGAAGGTTTTACAATTAAAAAAAGACAGTTGGGACCCTGAGAATGGTTCACATTCTTAAAGAAAGACAGTTGGAAACCCCGAGAAGGTTTTAAATTTTTAAAAATGACATTGGGAACCCCCAGGTGGTTTTACATTTTTAAAAGACAGTTGGGATCCCAAAGAAGGTTTCACATTAAAAAGAAATACATTTGGGGCCATCGAGGTTTCATATTCTTAAAAAAAGACATTTTGGGCCACCGAGAAGGTTTTACAATCTTAAAAAAAGATATTTGGGGCCTTCGAGAAGGTTTAACATTGAAAAGAAAGATATTTGGAATCCCGAGAAGGTTTTACATTTAGAAAAAAAAACAGTTGGGACCCCGAGAAGGTTTCAGATTTTTAAAAAGTCAGTTGGAATTCCAGAGAAGATTTCACATTAAAAAGAAATACATTTGGGACCACCGAAAAGGTTTTACAATTAAAAAAAGACGGTAGGGACCCCGAGAACTTTTCATATTCTTAAAAAAAAGACATTTGGGGCCGCCGAGAAGGTTTTACATTCTAAAAAAAAGATATTTGGGGTCCTCGGAAAGGTTATACATTGAAAGAAAAGATATTTGGGGCCCCCGAGAAGGTTTTACAATTAAAAAAAGACAGTTGGGACCCCGAGAAGGTTTCATGTTCTTAAAAAAAGACATTTTGGGCCATCGAGAAGGTCTTACATTCTTAAAAAAAGATATTTGGGGCTTTTGAGAAGGTTTAATATTTTTAAAAAAATAGTAGGGATCCCCGAGAAGGTTTTACAATTAAAAAAAGACAGTTGGGACCCCGAGTAGGTTTCATGTTCTTAAAAAAAGACATTTTGGGCCACCGAGAAGGTCTTACATTATTCTTAAAAAAAGATATTTGGGGCCTTTGAGAAGGTTTAATATTTTTAAAAAGATAGTAGGGATCCCCGAGAAGGTTTTGCAATTAAAAAAAGACAGTTGGGATCCCGAGAAGGTTTCATATTCTTAAAAATGACATTTGGGGTAACCGAGAAGGTTTTACATTCTTAAAAAAAAAAATTTGGGGCCTCCGAGGTTTAATATTTTTAAAAAGATAGTTGGGATCCCCGAGAAGGTTTCACATTCTTAAAATAAGACAGTTGGAACCCCCGAGAAGGTTTTACATTTTTTAAAAAAACCAGTTGGAACCCCGAGCAGGTTTTACATTTTTAAAAAGACAGTTGGGATCCCCGAGAAGGTTTCATATTAAAAAGAAAGTTATTGGGGCCCCCGAGAAGGTTTTATAATTAAAAAAAAGACAGTTGGGGACCCCGAGAAGGGTTCATATTCTTAAAAAATGACATTTTGGGCCACCGAGAAGGTTTTACATTCTTAAAAAAAGATATTTGGGGCCTTCGAGAAGGTTTAATATTTTAAAAAGATAGTTGGAATCCCCGAGAAGGTTTTACAATTAAAAAAAGACAGTTCGGACCCCGAGAGGGTTTCATATTCTTAAAAAAAGACATTTGGGGCCACCGAGAAGGTTTTACACTCTTAAAAAAAGATATTTGGGGCCTTCGAGGTTTCATATTTTTAAAAAGATAGTTGGGATCCCCGAGAAGGTTTCACATTCTTAAAAAAAGACAGTTGGGAACCCCGAGAAGGTTTTACATTTTTAAAAAAGACATTGGGAACCCCCAGAAGGTTTTACATTTTTAAAAGACAGTTGGGATCCCAGAGAAAGTTTCACATATAAAAAGAAATACATTTGGGGTCACCAAAAAGGTTTCATATTCTTAAAAAGAAGACATTTGGGGCCACCGAGAAGGTTTTACAATCTTAAAAAAAGATATTTGGGGCCTTCGAGAAGGTTTAACATTGAAAAGAAAGATATTTGGAGTCCCGAGAAGGTTTTACATTTAGAAAAAAAAACAGTTGGGACCCCGAGAAGGTTTCACATTTTTAAAAAGTCAGTTGGGATTCCAGAGAAGATTTCACATTAAAAAGAAATACATTTGGGACCACCGAAAAGGTTTTACAATTAAAAAAAGACGGTAGGGACCCCGAGAACTTTTCATATTCTTAAAAAAAAGACATTTGGGGCCACCGAGAAGGTTTTACATTCTTAAAAAAAGATTTTTGGGGTCCTCGAGAAGGTTCTACATTTTTAAAGAGACACTTGGGATCCCCGAGAAGATTTTACATTGAAAGAAAATATATTTTGGGTCCCCGAGAAGGTTTTACAATTAAAAAAAGACAGTTGGGACCCCGAGAAGGTTTTCATATTCTTAAAAAAAAGACATTTGGGGCCTTCGAGAAGGTTTAGCACTTTTAAAATCACTTGGGATCCCCGAGAAGGTTTTACATTGAAAAGAAAGATATTTGGCGTCCCGAGAAAGTTTTACAAGTAATAAAAGACAGTTGGGACCCCGAGAAGGTTTCACATTCTTAAAAAAACAGTTGGGACCCCCGAGAAGGTTTTACATTAAAAAAAAAAAAACAGTTGGCAGCCCGAGAAAGTTTTACATTTTTAAAAAGAGAGTTGGGATTATAGAGAAGATTTCACATTAAAAAGAAATACATTTGGGGCCACCGAAAAGGTTTTACAATTAAAAAAAGACAGTTGGGACCCCGAGAAGATTTCATATTCTTAAAAAAAGACATTTTGGGCCACCGAGAAGGTTTTACATTCTTAAAAAAAGATATTTGGGGCCTTCGAGAAGGTTTAATATTTTTAAAAACATAGTTGGAATCCCCGAGAAGGTTTCACATTCTTAAAAAAAGACAGCTGGGACCCCCGAGAAGGTTTTACATTAAAAAAAAACCAGTTGGGAACCCGAGAAGGTTTTATATTTTTAAAAAGACAGTTGGGATCCCCGAGAAGGTTTCATATTACAAAGAAAGTTATTTGGGGCCCCCGAGAAGGTTTTATAATTAAAAAAAGACAGTTGGGACCCCGAGAAGGGTTCACATTCTTAAAAAAAGTCACTTGGGACCCCCGAAAAGCTTTACATTTTTAAAAAAGACAGTTGGGAACTCCGAGAAGATTTTACATTTTTAAAAAGACAGTTGGGATCCCCGAGAAGGTTTTACAATTAAAAAAAGACAGTTGGGACTCCGAGAATGGTTCACATTCTTAAAGAAAGACAGTTGGGAACCCCGAGAAGGTTTTACATTTTTAAAAAGAAAGTTGGGATCCCCGAGAAGGTTTTACAATTAAAAAAAGACAGTTGGGACTCCGAGAATGGTTCACATTCTTAAATAAAGACAGTTGGGAACCCCGAGAAGGTTTTACATTTTTAAAAAAGACATTGGGTACCCCCAGAAGGTTTTACATTTTTAAAAGACAGTTGGGATGCCAGAGAAGATTTCACATTAAAAAGAAATACATTTGGGGCCACCGAAAAGGTTTCATATTCTTAAAAAAAGGACATTTGGGGCCACCGAGAGGGTTTTGCAATCTTAATAAAAGACATTTGGCGCCACCGAGAGGGTTTTACAATCTTAAAAGAAGATATTTGGGGCCTTCGAGAAGGTTTAACATTTTTAAAAAACACTTGGGATTCCCGAGAAGGTTTTACATTGAAAGGAAAGATGTTTGGGTTCCCGAGAAGGTTTTACAATTAAAAAAAGACAGTTGGGACCCCGAGAAGGTTCCACATTCTTAAAAAAAAACAGTTGGGACCGACTAGAAGGTTTTACATTAAAAAAAAAACAGTTGGAACCCCGAGAAGGTTTTACATTTTTAAAAAGTCAGTTGGGATCCCCGAGAAGGTTTTATATTAAAAAGAAAGTTATTTGGGGCCCCCGAGAAGGTTTTATAATTAAAAAAAGACAGTTGGGACCCCGAGAAGGGTTCACATTCTTAAAAAAAGACAGTTGATGACCCGAGAAGGTTTAAAAAAAAAGATTATTGGGGCCCCGAGAAAGTCTTACATTAAAAAAAAAAGTTGGAGCCTCCGAGAAGATTTTATATTAAAAAAAAACAGTTGGGACCTTCGAGAATGTTCACATTCTTAAAAAAACCAGTTGGGATCTCCGAGAAGGTTTTACATTATTGAAAAAGACAGTTTGGACCCCGAGAAGCTTAAAAGACATTTGGGGCTGCCGAAAAGGTTTTACATTTTTAAATAAAGAGCTGCGTATTTTCACCTTTTCGAGAAAGTAGGGTTTCATCGATAAAACATTTGTTGTGATGTCACAAACAAGATAGCGGAAACGGGAGACTACTTTTTTTCGTACTCTAGGGGTCATGAAACGTCAAGAAAATATAAAAGTGGCTATTCGTCCGATGTATTCGGTTACTATGCTTCCTTAAGTTACGCTCGGGAAGTAAAAAGAAAAAAAATTATATTTCTAGCGAGTATACTTAAGGTTCACACATTGGTCTCATGTTATTTTCTATTTTTATTAATGATGTGAAAGACAAGTTTAACAGTAATTTCCTACTTTTTGCAGATGATTTGCAAATTTTACAAAAAAATACATAATGCCAAACGTTGCTAAAGTTACTACTGATTACTTACCGAATTCGTGCTGTAAGTAATGTAAAAGCATTGTTATTTTTTTATTTCTACGGAAACTAGCCACAGTATTGTATATTCGACGTACAAATTGTGTCAATAATAACAGTTAATGCATATAACAAAACGATTGTTCGAAAAAATAATGAAAAACTGACTTTAAAAGACGCTTATTCCTAGCGTATTTCATAACTAGAAACCCCACAGGTCGCTATTTTCATCCGACTGAAAAACCAACAAACCCTAAACACTCTAAAAGTTTTTTTTAGCCATGTCAGACTTTTGTGTATAATTACGATTGCGAAAATGTCTTTTACTTGTAAACTGTGAACCCGTTTAGCTTAAAACTACTAAGCATAAACCGCCCACGTCGCCTTCAATGAGCTGACAACGAACTTTATGAAACTGAAGTTGTTAAAACTTAAAACCCCATAGGAGACTTACGAACCTACCCTTTTTTGCAAGTCTGGATTAATTACTGACCAGAATTCGTCAACCGTGTTCGACACTCTCAAATATTTCTAAAAGAATATA
Organism: Zophobas atratus; assembly: GCA_022388445.1. Taxonomy (NCBI): domain Eukaryota; kingdom Metazoa; phylum Arthropoda; class Insecta; order Coleoptera; family Tenebrionidae; genus Zophobas; species Zophobas atratus. The sequence goes on along the minus strand of CM039442.1, from coordinate 53,333,209 downwards.
AGTTTTCAGAGCAGGACGAGCTGCACGCTTAGGTTGGTTCAAAAAAAATATATCTACTGCTCAAATTCCTTTATTACCTTTTGCCATAAAAAAACACACACACTAATTATATCAAATAATGCTTCTCATTGATGTACTCAGTTGTGCCTAAGCTATTTATAATGCTTAAGTGGTCGCCGTTGACCAAATGAATTTGTGGAGTTTGCTTACAATACTGAAAATCAACCCCAACAATTAATCAATCTAAAAATTAATAATAAATAATCACCGAAACGAGTCCACAGTTGTCGTATTTGCTAGACCCCGACGGTCGAATCAAGTGGATTTGCCCTGAAACCAGTTCATCAGTCGGTTCGTACGACATCACACTCTGAAGATGCGTCTTCAAGTTGACTAATCCGTCTCCTAGCAACTTTTTATCAGACTCAGTACCCTGATAACTATCGAGGGCTAGTTTAAGCCGCACATTCCACTCGGGTGCTTGCTCTATGCTCTTGACAACCTTAAAACCACAACTAATTTTACGTAACAATGTCAAAACCTAACTTACTTCCGTGTCGTTAATTTTCAACACTCTGGTTAATAAATTAGTTTCCATGTTTGCACCCTCCCCAGATGCTTAACTGCCGCTTTTATGGTTTCAGGGGCCGCATCTACAAAGTAAAGGTGCAAGCTAGCACCCAACTTGTCTAAAATTCGGGCTACTTCGACCATGAGAGGACCTCCCCATGATACCCCGATGATATTGTAGGCGCCTTTAGGCCAAATTTTTAGTATTTTCTACAAAAGTAACACCTAGTACAAGAGGGACACAAAGTTTGCAGTCAAACCTCAACCAACTCCTTCGCTAGCTCTTTAATCGAGATCGGGGTTGAAGGATAAACCGCACAGAACGTCGGGTACAAGAGCTGGAAGGCCATGTCCATCATTTCTTTGGTTCCTGCAAGTCCCGGGATTATAAATACGGGAGACAATTCGCGCATTTCTCTCGGTCCGAGAGTGGGTAGTTGCACCAAGTCGGGTTTAGAAGGAGCGTCTTCCACTTCTTCGATGAAGTCGGGTAAAGACGTGGGTAGGAGCAGACTAAGTTCTAGAACAAGAATTGTCAGTACTGGGATAGAGTGTATCGTGACGTAGTACTTTTAAATAGGGACTGTGTCGTTTCTTGGTGTGAATCGCTGACTTTGTCGTTCTTCACGAATATGTCTTTGACTTTGTAGCTCAGGATTTGGTCCAACCCTCCTAGGATTTCGCTAAACTCTAGATCTTTCTGCCACTGGATATTGTAGGTTAAGAAACTGGCTTCTGACCGGAATTGACAGATTCCAGCGGCGTTAGAAATGAAGTTGATGAGGATGGCTTTTGGTGCTATTGTCCGTAAGGCGTTGTCGATGTATTGGATAGATTTAGTTTCGCTAATTCGTGAATTGTTGGTTTTGCTTGGTAATAAAAGTACGCAGTGAATTGGTCCCAAATGGTAGACCTCGTTTAGTAGTTCGACTGCGCCTTCTCTTGTGTGAGCCTTTGGTGGTGCATAAATTATATTCGCCCCGAAGTACGACTGAAGAAGGGAAAGTCGACGATTGATGTACGTTTGTTGGGATTTGGAGTCCGACGAAACTACGATTTTTCGGGCACCACGCAAAATTAGCCACTCGACGGAGTCAGTCCAGTTTTCAGAAGTACCACCTGAGAGTAAACGTAGCCACTTTATTTATATCGTAGGTACTTGTCACTTACCATAAACCAAGTACGAATTTTTGGAATCACATATAAACTGAGACGGGTTGTTCAAAATGAACTTATTGACCGACAGGTTGTTGTTGACTTTGATTAGTATTTTACCAATGTTGCCAGGATTACCCAAAGACCTAGAAATACCAGAATTAGTAAGAAAAACCCGAAAAACTATATCGTACTTCAAAATTTCAGCTACATCTTGATGTTCCACCACTTTCCTCTGCACCGGTTTGACGCAACCACTTTCAATCCCCTTCTGAATCAAAGACCTTATTTCTTGTTTGATTTCTTTCGGCTCCAAAAACACGTTTTCTAAACCGACCACGTAAAACGAGGTATTCTTGAGGAAGACGCTCATCCCGAAACTGTTATTTTCCTCGAGGTCGTATTTCCCGATCTGGAGCAACCTTCCATACTCTCCCAAACACCCAACGGAACCTTGTAGAAGCGAACCCGACAAGTTATTAATAATGACTTGGGCCCCAACACCCTCGGTTGCCATTAGTAGCAAAGGTTCAAACTTCCCGTCGTCAGAACTGTAGATGTGCTCATCGTCTAACTAAATTTTGACAAATTAGTTATGAAAACGAATTTCGGTACTACATACTTTGCTGAATTGTTTCTTGAGGTAAGTTCTTTGCCAGTCGGTTGACACGGTCGTGAACACTTGACACCCATGATGGTACGCGATCGCAATCGCGGCATACCCTATGGGTGAACACCCAGCATGAATGAGTACGGTCTCACCATCTTTAAGACGACCTTTGACGAAAAGACAGTAGTAGGCCTAAACAATTAATTGGCAATTGAATACCACAATAGTTGGATTTTCAACTACAACTTACGCTGACGTAAGCGTGCGGGATTGTGGCCGCATCTTCAAGACTCCATCCCTCAGGAACATCCCATGAGAGAGTACCATCAGGGACGAGTTTACACTCATCTCTATCCAGTTGCGCCAAACCCATAACCTTTTGGCCACTGGTGGCCACCACTCCAGAGTAATCTACATTTCCAAGTTCGGTTTTCCGCTCCGACACCGGTAATAAAGTTTCGTCTTTGAGGTTAACCCCAATATAATTAATAACCTTGTTTCGAATGGCTGCGCTAGTTATATTCAGGTTGTTCTGGATATTACCCTTGATTTTAACCGGTACTGGGAGAACAGTTCCCAGGACTCCTTCTCTAAGTACCGAGAGGGACAAATCCAAGTTGAACGCTTGTTGTACTTGAGGGTCTTTAACCTTCACGTCTTCGATTCTTTTGTCAGGAGTGAAGATAACCCGAACTGGGGACATCTCCGAAGTGGAGAGAAGCTCTTCGACGAAATTTCTAATTCCTTCAGTTGGTACTACTGACGTGACTAGGAAGACGCTGGTTTTCTTGGTTTTGGCAACCCCAACGGCGTTGTAGAGTTCGTTAACCCAAGAAACAGAACTCCTGGATAGGTCTTTAATACTCAAAGTGTCTCCTTTTACGGTGACAACTTTAGGTGTGGTGGTGTTCTTTTTGCGCCAGATGGAATAGCTAACTCCGTCAACGGAGAACTGAACCACTGGATAATATGGGGGTTCGAAGACGAATTTCCGGTTCTTGCAACAAGAAACCGTGCGACGACGAAATAATTTTGGCCAGGTCTTCAGTCAAAACATCATTATAGACGAGAAGGAACGGATACGAATTTTGTACGATGATTGTCGTCAGGTCCTTGACGGTAGAAATATTGTGCTAAAATTTTAACAATCTTAACTGGGTACGTTTTCAACGGAAATCGACTTACGCTAAGTTTAGAGTACTGGTTGCAGACATTTTGAACACTTTCCAGTAACGAGGGGTTACCACTTTCGACTTCCATCACACTGATATTATTTATATTGTGCTCTTCGAAGTTGTCAAGACTGAGCTGAACGGCAATATTGATCCGTTTTCGATATTCTAGAAAAAAAAAAGGTCCCTGATCTGGACTAGCCAAGATTTTTGTGTTTACCGGTACAGTGGGGTTCACAAGAGGCGTGAAATCAATCGAGTCCAACGAAATCGGCTTTGGGTCCCTCGGAAGCGAAATCGGTTTCAACCCAACCAGTTGAATCCCGTCTGTGGTTATCAAACCCGTCCAAACGTCATAATGCACCTCCAGATCCTTTTTTCTGTGGGTAGCAGATTCTCGTTGATTACGATCTTCAATATGTTCTTCGGTACGTAAATTTCTTGGTACCGCTCGCCATCTTGGAACAAGTGCTGCTGGATCATAGCTTCCACCAACATTGTCCATTTATTGGCCCATTGCACCGTCGCGACGGACCCATCTTCAGTGATGGTAAGATTCTTGATGGATTTGTAGGGTCCGGAGTACTTGTGACCTCTGTGTTGGAACTCGTTGTAGACGTCACTTCCCGACAGTTGAACGTTGTCCGACTAACGTCCACTTTAACAGGGTCGATCATGTACTTGTCACCAGAGTTAGGGAATGTTAGTTTTCCGGTGACTATAATATCCGTGCCTGCTAAAACTTCAAAGTCGCCGCTTCCTTTCTGGATCATGGCGTGAAGAGCGACTGAGCCAACCTTCGGGACTGTTAAAGCCTTCCTGAAGTGAAGGTTTTCAAAAATTAGTTCTTTGTGACCGGTGCTAATGCTGGCCACGATGTCGAAAATGGTATTCTAGAAACAAATTTTAGACAATGGTGTGGTACTAAAGTCATAGTTACCAGATAAGACGTACACGGAAGGATAATCTTTTCGTCGATTTGGTGCCCCACGCACTCCCTAAACTCTTCACTGTTCAGCGTCACCTGATAGTCTCTGACACCAAACAGCGACTTGAGTTTCTCCTCGAGCCCGGTCCTCCAAGTCTCGCTGTGTTCCCAATGGGCTAAGTTCGCCAAACACGCGGTACCTCTGCTCACCGGGTATTCAACCGTCGGGAATAACTTGGAAACTTCCATGTTCAACCCAGCTAGATACAATTTACCTAACGCACCCAACAGGAACTCAACCCCGCTCTTGGATCCGCGATGGGTCAGCGGGACGTTGGTGCACCCCGACTTCAACGACCTCTTCAAAATCGCCTGGAGTAACCCGTGAGGTGCGATTTCAATCAAAATCGAGTCCTTCGGGATCTGACGCAGTCCCTCTTCAAAGTACACCGAACTCAAAAGATTGTTAGTGTGATAGTCAGCCGACGAATGTTTCGCTAATCCGTATCCCAGTTTTCTTCCAGGTTGGAAGTGCTGACCCACTTTGAGGAACGGGCGACTGGCTTCGGCGGGACTTCCTTGAGGTACTTGAGGAGGATAGGGGCAGCGGGTTTAATGTAACGACTGTGGTAAGCAATGTTTGATACGTTGACCAGACGGGCGAAAATCCCTTGGTCTTGCAGTTCTTTGACGAACTTTTCCATGTCTTCAGTTGGACCGGACAGGGTTGAGCTGTCGGGGCCGTTGTGACAGGCGACTTCGATGGAAGGTGGGCACTTATCCTTGATTTGGTTGTACCCATTCCTGAAATCGTTAGTGTGGTCACGGAATATGGTAAAATTAGTTGGTTTGTGGGTACCTATAGCCGCCATCATGCCTCTGATGAGATTAGCTTCAATCGAGGCTCTCCCTCTGGAATAAGCGGCTAAAATCATTTCTTCAGCGGTCATGCAACCGTCGGCGTAGGCACAACCCAGTTCACCCACCGAGTGACCAATAATACCATCTGGGACTATCCCAATAGCTCTAGAACGTCAGTCAGACCGATTTGAATCGCCGCAATTCCCACAAACGAGTGTAAAATGTTATCAAAGATATTTTTGTCAGAAGTGGTAAGGATGTGCATTAAATCTACTCCTTTGGGTTGCAAAATTTCAACGCATTTGTTAATCGCGTTGGCGAAGACTGGGAATTTCATAAAATCGCTGACCATGCCGCACCATTGGCTGCCCATTCCCGCGTAGACGAACCAGATTTGGCGCTTGTTCCCCACGAAGTACTAATCATTAAAACAAACAGTGATTTTTATTAAAAACCTTGTATCTACTAACTTCAGTTTCTTCCTTCGGTTCTTTCAACCCTAGCAAAGTGTAGCCTCGGTATAAATGGCCCGAAATTGGCTTCGAGTAGAGGTCTTGAATCAGTTTAACGTACTCTGGATCGATCGTCGGTCTAGCTTTAATCTACAAGATTCGAGTGAAACGTAACCCTACAAATACCCAGAAAACCCACTGTTTCTAAAATTCCTTTTATCCCGTCTTCGGTTCTAGTGGATGCCAGGATCAACCTAGGGATGTCGTCTTGGACCTCAAGGGTCTCCTTTCTTTTCGGGTTTGCTTTCAACAAAGCGTGACCATAGTAAGAATCGAGCCCTATGAGTTAACCGCTGCGTATTTGACCCCCCATTTTTGGTTTTCCGTGACTACTTTAATGTTTCCGTTGACCAAAGGCGCAATTTCTGGATTGGGTGTCTTGAATTGGAGTGTAGCGGGTATCGTGTCGGTTTCCATAGCTACTAAAACTTTCACTATGCTGAAAAGACTGGCAGAGGCTTCGCTGTGACCCGTGTTGGGTTTAACGGAACCAATCAGAAGAGGATTTTTGCGGTTCTTGCAGTAGACTTTTTCTAAAGCCTCGAGTTCCTTACGGTCTGTTTCCTAAAGTGTGTTTAGTATCTACGGGTAATTTTGGTGTACTACGTACTTTAAGAGCGCTACCGTAGGCTTCCACGAACTCGACTTCGCTCGGGTCCACGTCAGTTTGTTTGTAGAAGTCGCTGATGAATTCGGCCATGTTGTTGGCGTCGATGTCGAGAAGAGTCCCTTCGCGGTCACCATCGAATTGGGTTGCCACGTTGACAACGGTGGCGTAGTGACGTCGGGCTTCGCTAGATTTTTGTAGGTACATTACCACGATTCCGTCACTTCTGGCATAACCCTGGGCTTCAACGACGTTTAGTGTTAACACTAACTTAGAACATACGTACCATCGATATCGTAGCACTTGTTAGTACCATCTGGTGATAGAAGACCCATGTCGTTGTACAACCACTGGAATTCCGAATTCAGTGCCAAGTTAGCCGTTCCTATAATAACGCTTCACATTGACCAGTTTTGATCGCTTCATAAGCCAATCGCAAAACCTCAATACCGCCAACCCAATTACTATCATAGGCCACACTCGGACCTTTAATATCCAACCAATAGGAAACCCTGTTTGGCATCATAGCACGCGAATGTCCCGTAACCCCAAAACCACTGATGACAGACTCCAAGAAGAGATTGTCGTTTTCACCTACCGATGACGCCATGAAACAACCGATTCTTCTACCCCTTAGCTCGATGGGGTTGACACCTAGTAAAAGGTACTTAGTTTGACTGGAAACACAGATTTTAGGTTCATACCGGCATCTATGAGAGCTTCGTATGTTCTTTCTAGGATAAGGCGGTGCATGGGATCCATGAAGGTACATTGTTGACGATGGATCCCGAAGTAGGCGTTATCAAAGAACTCGGTTGGGACTTTGCCGATGACGTTTGTAACACCTCTTTCACCTGCCTTCCAACGGCTTTCCATGAGGTTTTCATTGTTGAGGAGCCGGTCTCTGAACTCTTCGATGTTTAAGGATTTGGGGAAGTAGCCCCCAACTCCGGAAATAACGACGTCGTCTTTTACGAAATGCATGGTTGAATACTAGAACTAGAGTTGGGTCTCATGATTTTACACGAAAAGGTTTAATTAACATTATTTGATGTCACATGCTTGTCACATGAGAACAACATAGGACAGCAGTATTAAAAAAAATCGAAAATTGTTATGAATGTGAACCGTTAATTTATAGTTAAAAATAATTCCAAACTGGAAGTAACTTACTTTGAAGAGAACCGTTAAAAGGCAGTTGCACCAACAAAATGTTCTGTTTTGTATTAAAAACTACTTTTATACATAGACGTATAGCAACAATGCTTTAAAAGAAATTAGTCCACAATGGCGTTGGATTTTCCTTGAACTTCACCTTTTCGACACATGTTATGACGGATGAGGAATTGAATACAATGCTAGATAATATAAATTTCATCCATACGACAAAGTTCGAGAAGGTATAAACAATTTTAAATTGTAAAATTTGATAACGTCACGGGTTGTATAATTTGTAACAATGAACCACTTAATTTAACGAATACAGTTTTCGTCGATGTCTAATTATAACCCGAGTTCATCGGTGGAAATTTTATTTCAGTAGTCGTGAGAAATGAGTACAGTTTCCTGTCCGTTGTGTAATGGTATTCTAGATCATTCTATGGGTAATAACTAAAATACACACATAGGCAATTAAAAATTACAACGAATTATAGTTTCAAACTATAAAATTTTGACTTAGCCACGTTACATAAATTTCAAATTCCCAAAAATTATTGCTTGAAGCTAATTATTTATTAAATTTAATCACAATCGGTGCAGTATTAGAATGGAAACAAAATAGTTCAGAGCAGAGGTCTCGGATCTGCATACTACAGTTTTAACTTCATTATTTTCCTTCGTGTTTAATTCAACTCATCGGCTTCAATTAATGGCATTGTATCTAGAATTTTCTTATCATGAAAATTATAGGTTATATCTTCGTTGTCACTACAGTAAAATATGTGAAGAATTTACTAAGTGATCATCATTTAAAGTCATCGTTTTCATTGTTTGACATTAAAAAGACAGTGAACATGTGCTTTGAACAAAATGGGGAACTTTTTAACATCTAATGTGACGTTTAACCCCAATAAATTCGTTTCTTTTATTGTAATGAATTATTTTATTTTTTAATTAGATGTGAAGGATCTAGGCAACCAGTTATACAGATACGTGTGGCATTTGTCGTACATTTAGTGAAGTGCAAAACTGAGATGCGGCACTTTCCATGACCTACTTCGGCCCTATAATCTTTATAGAAACTCTAATTTTGCTGTTAATATTTATTTATTGAGTTTATTTACATCTGCTTTGTTCATGTGATATGGGGATTTATTGAACCGGTTCAGGATCTAAGCTGTTTGACCTATAACTTCAATTAATGAATAATTTAACATCATGTAGATTCCTTGTTATTTGAAATTCTTGAAAAGTTGGCATAAATTAATTTTGCTTGTTTTAACTCTATTCGAATAACGCTCGAGATCCCGTGGTGGAGGCAACGTGAATCGAAAGTTGTGTGTCCTTTCCGTTTCATGTAATGTTTATCTGCAATACCTGATTTTCAACCAAACTGAACCAGAGTGTATAGTTGGCTGCGTCTTGCGCAGAAGCAGGTCTCAGGAATGCGAATGTTCACCACCAGCGTGACAACTTGTGTATTTGCATCGATTTACTTTAATTAACTGTTTTTTCTTGTGTGATTTATGACATTTGATTTAATTTTCACTACTTTGTATATGAACCACATTTCATAGTTCTAGGCCCAATTTTGAATGTCCTTATTTTTGCTATTTAAGTTGCATGTCAATAAACATTTTTGTTACTGTTGTACATGTGATTGTTTTTTGTATTTATATATGTAGATATTATGTGATATTAAACTATGCTACGCCATTCTATGCTAATGATCATTCACATTCTTTTATAAACTTTAGAGTCAAATTTTTACTATTTAAGTTGTAATAAAGTCGAGGTTTTGGTGGTTTTTCAGTTATTTTTGTTTTTAAAACCACAATACATTATTTAATAAGTTGTTTATTTTTAAGCAGTGTGTAATAAAAAATGCCATGCCTATTTCCATTACAATTGATTCGATTACTTCAAAAACACAAATTACATATGCAACAGTTTCCATTTAGGTCGCACTAAACGTTTAAAAATACCTGCATGGTGTATGTGTATTTTTTTCCATTATTAATAATAGTTTTCTAGGTACGTTCAGTTTCAGACTCCGCATTGTAATTTTGTAGCTATGTCCTGGTTCGAATTTTAATTTCGCGCTCAAAAAAAGATAACGTTTAAACTTAGATAACCATGTGCAGAATCTTCAGTTGAGGCAGACAGTTTAGAGAATTAGTGAAATGTCACTTTTTTAGGTTGGTAGTCGGATAGGGGTTGGCAATTAGAAAATATGCGAATTTAAGACCGACGCTAACACGTGGTGTAAATGTGTTTTATTGTTTGTAAATTCACAGTTCGTGTTAGAATTTTAATCGTTAACTAGTTCACACAAGATTAGTAATAGTTCATTTACGGCAGTTAAATCAATCTAACGTTGTCCCACTCTGGGAACAAGACCGTGAAAGTGCGATAGAATTGATAATATCGTGGACTGAGGTACGTCACTTGGATCATGGCATCATTTCACATCACGTACATTGTTTGTTTGAATTTTAAAGTGTGGCATAATTAACTTCTGTAAATTTTTTGTTTGAATCGTTGATAAAGTGTGGCGAATTTAACTCTTTGCTGTATAATTTAAATTGTCTGCACAGTTGTACTTCACACTGATCTTTTTTGTTGAAAAATCTTTGCTAGTTGCTTTTTTTTAATATATTGTTGATTAATCCTTCCAACATATAATTGTCTGATGTCAATCTTAATCTCAGATAATAATTCTTTGCTATTAAACTTCACGAGAGTGTATGGCGAATTTAATGTGTTCATTGTCTTTTGAAGCTTTAACGCTTGTTGCGGAAGCAGAGTGCGCGGTTTCTTGTCGAGTGGCGCTGTGTAGTTTTTATTAAATTTTTTCTCTTGTTGACTGCCATAATTTAAATTTGCCGCCAATGTCCATCAGTTACTTTGTTTAGATTTTTCTTTGTTTTGAGTTATCACAGTGTTAACATTTTTAACTGTTTGTAGTTCTAATTAGAAAGTTAAACGAAATATTTCATATAACACATTCGTAACTTCTCACTCGATAGTGTTAACAGAGTTTACTAATGGCATTCAAACTGATCTTAAAGGTTGATACATTTTGAAAGAAGGAGCTTGAAATTCGTTGAAACTCAATCAGTCAAATTAATAACCTCATGAACTCGAAAATCAGCGGAACGGGAGGATAGTTTTAATTTTTTTTTCGGCTTGAATTTGAACATTTATTCTCGACGCTTTAGAGTGCAACGTTTTCGAGACCAGCTTACTGTGATTTTGATCGTATTGAATATGTGTTTTTGTGTGTGATGTGGGGGATAATTTAATGTAGTGCAATTTCTTTGTTGCTTAAAATTTGCTTTGTGATTAAATTTGTGATATTGAGATATTTCGTCGCCTAAGAACTTGTTTGATCTACAGACCAGAGCGCGCTCAGACCAATGTCGACTCTAAGCGTTCAGAATTAAATTGTGTAGCAAAACGTTCTAAATTAGCAATACTACTGGAACAGTAATCATGCAATAGATTTTTTTCGGGAAAGTGCGGTATTTTTTTTTAAGTTTTAGAAATATGTATTTGTTCTACTTTATATTAATTTTTACATTTATTAGTGACGATTATACATTTTATGATATTAGCATTGGGAAAACTTTCAGCAGAAAAACTGAAAAATAGATACGTCGAATTTTATCGAAGAATAAAAAATTTTAACAATCAAAAAATTAAAATATAGAAAAATTGAAAAAATCAGGAATTGGAAAATTCCCAAAACTGATAATGTTGAAAAAATCGAAGAATTGCAAAATAGAGATATTGAAGGACTGAAAAAGCGAAAGATCGAAAAATTGGAAAATCGAATGATCGAAAAGCCGAAAAGTAAAAAATCGAAAAACCGAGCAATCGAAACGTGCAAAAATTCAAAAACTTCATCAAGAAATAGAAAAATAAGAGGATAGAAAAGTCGACGATTTGAAAAGTGGAGAAGTCGAAAAATCGAATAACTGAGAAACCGAAATAGGTCAAAATCAAAAAAATCGAAAAGTTACAAATTGAAAAATTGTCAAAATAAGTCAAGAAATTGAATAATCAAAGCACTGGACCGTCCGAATCTCGTTAAATCGAGAAATCTAAAATTGAAAAGTTAAAATACTTATATTTAAAAATTTAGAAACCTGATGGCAAAACATTGAAAAATAGAAATATGGCGGAACTGAAAAATCGAAAATTTAAAACATCAAAAAATACAAAATTCGAATTAAGTAAAATTTAAAAATCGAAAAACTGAAAAATCGAAAAATTGAGAAACTGAAACTCCAAAATTTAAAAAATTGAAAAATCGCATGACTGAAAAATCGAAAGGCCGAAAAGTAAAAAATTAAAAAACCGAGAAATCCAAAGGTCGAAATATTTAAAAACTGAGGCATCGAGAAATCGAAAAATTAAAAAACCGAAATCGGCCAAAATCGAAAAATCGAAAAGTTAAAAATTAAAAAATTGATAAACCAAGAAATTGAACAATAAACATCGAAATGTCAGAATCTCGATAACTCGAGACATCAAAAAATTAATAATTCGAAAATATAAAAATTCGGAAATTTGAAATATTGAAACATAGAAGAATTGAAAGCTCGAGAAAACGAACACGAAAAATTGAGAAATCGAAGTATAGAACAGTCGAAAAATTGAAAAATTTAAAGTTTAAAAAACGAAAAATTGGAAATTCAAAAGGTACAAAATCGAGGAATCGAAAAATCCAGAAGTCAAAAAATCAAAATACTGAAATATCTCAAAACTGAAATATCGAACAATTAAAAAATATAAGAAGAAACACTGAAGAATCGAAAAATTGAAAGAATCCCAAAACTGGAAGAAATATCCAAAAAATGAGAAAATAAAAAATTTAAAAATTAAAATACATATTTTAAAAAATAAAATTCGAAATATTGCAAATTTAAAAATTCGGAAAACTGAAAAATTGAAAAATTAAGAAGTCGAAGTATAAAATAATCGAAAAATTGAAAACTATAAAGTTAAAGAACGAAAAATTGAAAATTCAAAATGTACAAAATCGAGGAATCAAAAAATCCAGAAGTCAAAAAATCGAAATACTGAAATATTTCAAAACCGAAATATCGAAATATTAAAAAATATAAGAAACACTGAAGAATCTAAAAATTGAAAAAATCCCAAAACTGGAAGAAATATCCAAAAATTGAGAAAATAGAAAATTGAAAAATCGAAATATTTAAAAAAAGAAAACGTTTGAATATAGAAGAATTGAAAACTCGAGAAAACGAAAATTCCAGAATTTTAAAAGTTGAAAAATTAATAAGTCGAAGAATAAAATAGTAGAAAAATTGAAAAATATAAAGTTAGAACGAAAAATTGAAAATTCGAAATGTACAAAATCGAGGAATCAAAAAATCCAGAAGTCAAAAAATCGAAATACTGAAATATCTCAAAGCCGAAATATCGAAATATTAAAAAATATAAGAAAAACTGAAGAATCGAAAAATTGAAAAAATCCCAAAACTGGAAGAAATATCCAAAAAATGAGAAAATAAAAAATTGAAAAATTAAAATATTTTAAAAAAGAATTCGAAATATTGCAAATTTAAAAATTCGGAAAATTGAAAAATTGAAAAATTAAGAAGTCGAAGTATAAAATAATCGAAAAATTGAAAAATATAAAGTTAAAGAACGAAAAATTGAAAATTCGAAATGTACAAAATCGAGGAATCAAAAAATCCAGAAGTCGAAAAATCGAAATACTGAAATATCTCAAAACTGGAATATCGAAAAACTAAAAAATATAATAAACATTGAACAATCGAAAAATTAAAAAAAAATCCCAAAACTGGAAGCAATATCCAAAAAATGAGAAAAAAAATTGCAAAATTAAAATATTTTAAAAAAGAAAATTTGAAATATCGAGAATTTAAAAATTCAATAAAATTGAAAAATTAAGAAATCGAAGTATAAAATAGTCGAAAAATTGAAAACTATAAAGTTGAAGAACGAAAAGTTGAAAATTCAAAATGCACAAAACTGAGGAATCAAAAAATCCAGAAGCCAAAAAATCGAAATACTGAAATATTTCAAAACTGCTAAATAACGAAATATTAAAAAATGTAAGAAATATCCAAAAATTGAGAAAATAAAAAATTGAAAAATTGGAATATACAGCCTGTTATTGAAAGGTACGTACAAAATAAAATCCGTAATTGGTCTCGAAGTATCGGTGCTAAAAGTTAAAAAAAGTTCAGGTAAAAGTGTTCTCCTTTTAGAGATAAAAATTATTAAAATATATGTCCAAATTCGTTGTACGCCTCTGATAAAAAGATCATCTTTCGTTTCTATAGCAACATTTAGTCTTGACAAAAGTTTTATTGTTACAGTTGCTAGGATTTATTAAAATTAAATTAATTTTACCTATTTATCCTTCAGTAGCGTCTAAAAAGGTTGGATAAGGGTTAATTTTCCCCTTATAATTTTGATAACACAAAATAAGTTTTTCCGACTTCTTAGACTTTGCGAAGAACTGTCCATTTTGTTGTACGTACCTTTCAATAACACCCTGTAGAAGAATCGAAAACTCGAGAAAACGAAAATTCCAGAATTTTAAAAGTTAAAAAATTAAAACACATTCAAAAAAATGCAAAATCTAAAGTTTAAAAAAGGAACAACTGAAAATCCAAAAAATAAAAAATCCAAAAGTCGAAGAATCGGAGTACTGAAAAATCCCAAACCGGAAATATCGAAAAATTAAAGAATAGAAGAAAAATCGAAGAATCGAAAAATTCAAACATCCCAGAATTGAAAGAAATCCAAAAATTGCGAAATTAAAAAAGTGCAAAATTTAGAAATTGAAAAAGCAAAAAAGCAATTTCAAAAAATCGGAAACGTCAAAATTGTAAAAAATTGAAAAATGGAAATATGTATTTAAAAATCGTAAAACTGAAGAGGAAAAGAATTGAGAAATCGTCAAACTGAAACATTGGCAAATTGAGAAATCGAAAAATAAAAAAATCGGAAAACCGAAAATTTGTCGGCTTAGAGATCAAATCGCATAAAGTCGATATTAGCCTGAGTGCGCTCTGGTCTGTAGATCAAACAAGTTCTCAGGCGACGCTTTAAGTCGACACGTAACATTACTAACATTTGATTTCATTGTTAAAGACGGGAGAGGGTTTTTCATTACTAACAGTTGGGCTTGTTTAACAATTGCTTTTGTTTCTCCAGAATGGGGTTCACCGCTTTGCATTTGAATTTTTCGCGGGTTTTACAATTTTGTTCACATGTCAAATGTTTGATTTACTGAATCGATTAAATAAATAAATAATTTCATTTATTAGTAGTTAATATTGTTATTTAACAATAATCTTACTGTCAATTGTCAACTGTAGGTGCAATTGTGCGCATGCGTATAAATCGATACTTCATTTCAGGTGTTTATTATGTTGCATAAGTCAGTAATTTCTCTCATTTAAATGCTAGGTTAACTACCGAAATTTAAAATTATTGATTGTTATTGTTTATTACTAATGGACCTCAAACCCCATTTTTTTCATTATTATAAATTTGAATAAATATCCCTATCGAATCAACAAAATTAAATTCATTCATGAAAAACCTTGAGGATACCACAAATCTTGTATCTTTATGACTGAATTTCATTGAAAGCTTGTATCTAATTTGATGTTCATGTTACAATATTATTAAACAAAATTGTCACTTCTTTCTTTGTTTCGGTAGCTTTAAATTTGTTTTCCAGCAGTGACGGACTCTAATTCTGAAACGATTCATTGTATTTTTAAATTAATTTATGCCCGGTTGAAAGATCACCGATTTTAACATTCACTAAATCAAGTAGATTCATTAACTATTAAATGACATAACAGAATGACGTTATTAATTTATTATTTGGTTAAACTGACAAGTCAAAAGGACATTCTGAACAAAACTGGAAATTAATTACTTTGATGGCTGGTAGTTATTAGTGGGGGTTCTAGTCCATAGTTGTTCGCTGAGGAGTTTTAATTGGTGTGAGGTAATGAATTAAAAGCACGATGGATAATATTCACACTTTATTAACCAAAAAACAAACATAAAACATCTTATCTAAATATGTATATATACTAAACATCTTGCATATGGAAAGAACAATAGATATGTGCAATGTCTAAAACTGTCTTTTATGGCTCGCACATGTCATAATATTTTATTGCCTAATTTTAAAATCTACATGAATGTTCCGTATAATACATAAAACATTATAATCAATATCAAAATATTTCGAGCTGTTACTCATTTTCAAATCTGATATGAAGATGACGAAAGATTGAGCAATAAAAACCCTTTAAGACCAGACCGTATGTGTGGTCTTCGGGGCCCAACAATAAATCCAATACAATCCACCTAGTGAAAGATATGTCCAAGATACGGTAACATTTCTGAACGAGCCGAAATAATGATGAGTAACAGCGTGCCAACTACTGCTAATACAATTATAAAGTCGTGTTGTGTTCCATAAGCAAAAAGCACTATAAATAGCGATACATATAGGTAGATATTTCATATAAATCTATTTTGCATTTCTTTTACTATATTTGTATACAACATAACCTACAGAGACACTGTAGCTTTATTATTTAAACGTATTACTAAAAAAGGAGAATAAAGCGAAACGTTACCCTGAAATTTGTTGCCAATAATAATTATCGTTACAAAAGTTATATATTTGCATTGAGTTTCTCATAAGTATTCTTTTAGAAATACGTTTCGAATTGTCTGTGCTGGCAACCGCTTTAAAGTATAAAATGGAATCAAACAATTTTGGCATCTTATTAACACTAATTATATAATCTCACAAAAACAATACTGCTCAATTTGTTTTTCTTGTTTAGTCGTCTGAAAGACAAAAAGACAAAATTCTCTTTACAATAAACTACCTACGTTTTACAATCTCTTAATAATAAAGACCCTGTTTTAATAAAGGCTATACAAATGATATCTCACGTTAGCTGATTGTGATTTTTAAATTCAGGGTTGGCCGGGCGCTCGCGTCCGGCTGAAAGTGTGACTAATATATTATATCGGGTGTATGTGAATAATCAGTCACGCGTTCAATAGAAAACTTGAAAATATTTTAGTTAGTTTTTGACTTTTGAACTACTACCACATTTGGCACCGAATGTGCTGTCATCAGCATTACGCTACAGACAAAGCTAACCGTTGATTGCCTGCACAACACGACAACTATGACATAGCCGACATTAAGGCCCCTGCTAAATCCTACACCTCTTCTACACACAGCAGGGGGATAGCCAACATGTATTAAGTAACCCCCTCGTAATGATTGAATATTGCAACACTACCTGAAGCATCGTCTTGATAAAGTGTCACATTCAAATTATAAAACAGTTATTGAAATGCTAAAACTAGGTACTATAGTTGCTACTAGTCTAAAACTTGAAACATGGAGTTCATAGAAAGTAATTATTACATTATTCTCAAAAATCCCAAACAAACACAATTTTGTACATGTGTCTTGAATATGAAAAATTCTTGATCCATTTATTTGGCACATGATTACAATATGGTTTCGCGCTTCGGCTGCGCCCAAGGTGCGCGAAGCGCGACATCAACTATTTTAAGAACACTCAGTAACACAAAGGGATAACAATAGATTGTCCCCATTATAGTCAAACGTTTAGATCGAATAAAATTACATCAATAATAAACATGAAAAACGTTAGTAAATAATAGACTAGATTATATATCACTACTACTAAATAACAAGCCAGCTATTTGAAAAACCACCGCGTTGATCAAATCAAACGAAATCGATCGACCGACCGTTTCTGGTAGCCTCTACACAAGAACCCGCCTTCTCAAAATCGACCGTAAGTACAGCTTTTTCAAGAGTATTGTTTGTAGTATACGGATTACCCTAATTTATTGTATGTATAACATTTCGCGACAGTGCATTGTTACATGACGTGATCACAGTGAGCTACCACTAACCACAAATAGACTGTTTGCAGTAATACCTGTACAAAGTATTGCGTTTGAAGTTCGAGTGATGTGAGCATCGGTATGAGCAAAAAGGGAAGAGTTAATTTGGCACAACGATACTTTTATTATTATTATTATTATCGAGGAAGAAATACGTACGAATACTTAAGATTTAATAACATGCACAGCCCAATGTAAAAATGCAAACAATCTCGTATTGCACAGCGATCTCCTTTAATACCGACTCGGTTCAACTAGATCACAAAGTGCCCAAATCACTCTTTGATATTCGACTACTAATCTCTTAAAACTAGAAAAACAGTCTGTCATCAAAACCGGGACCGACGCCTGAGCGCCACCATCGATACTGATATGTACATCCTGTGATAAGCCGACTGATATGGTTTGGGACTACCTCAGGTGGCGACCGACCCCAGTCCTGAACTCAGCAAATCAGTATATATAAATAAATAAGCTTAAAACACTAGAAATAAATACTACGCAACAAATTAGAACGTCGTTATATACCTTGAAAGTTATTGTCCCGCCATATTTACACAACGAACCGAAATGTACAAACGACTCACCGTTATTTTCGAAATCCGCGACTTCTAACGGGAACTACCGACAAATTCCGAAAATAAACGAGTGGGTGGAGCCTCCAGGGGCGTGGTCGGAACTGCGCCGAAGAAACCACTGCAAGCAATGACTATTTACATTTGGCACTTATTGCAGGAATGACAACTTTGGTACGATTTATGTATTCTTTGGTAGGAGTAAGCACGAGGAGGGTAATAACTTGCAAAGTATAAGCAAAATTCGGGCGGTTCGACCGCCCCAACAATCCAATCAATTCGCAGAACATGTCTTCAACCGAAAAAATTCAACTAGAATCGCTAACAGACAGTAAACAGTAAATTTTCTGATTGTATCTAAATATATATTATAAATACGTTATATCATTGTAAAAAATTAAAAATAACGAATCTTTGGCTTGTTCCCCATTACCAATCTTTTTTGTAAAGTATCCATCATAATTTAATGACAATATTGTCAATATTTGTAGTTTTCACAGATCAGACCTAATTTACACGGTATTATCTGAAATACCATTGAGACTGGGGATCAGTGGGTGGCACCAAGAACTCTTGATGCCAGGGCCAGTTCAGTTAATGGATCGGGGCCTTTACAATGTGGTTCGGAGCAATGTAGTGGTATCCCGGCATCGGCAAGCCTGCAGTCTCCATCGATATCCTGGCAAACATACACATTATACACCTCCAGACCTTCCGAGAACTCGCGCCACACAATCTTGCGATCACGTGACAAAAAGTGCCAAAAACTCGCACTGTTCGACTGTTCACGATTCGAGAACAGCGTCGACGTGCGGGTTGTTGGCACCGTGCGTTGCGTCGTCACCATCGAAAGCTACTCTACTGAAACTCCCGTATTAACTAAATGTTAATTCGGATTAGACAGGAAACAAAATAATTTAACTAGTCGGTTAAAAGCAAAATAGTTAATGGAAGCGCCATTCCTGCTCGGTTCGCAACAGAGATGGCGCTTTGTTGTTTAAATTTAGAGTCGTTAGGCATCGATAGGAAAATGGATGGTCAAGCTTACCGGGAATGTGATTCTTCTTGCCTGGATTGATTGGTAAGGCATCGGTCTGTTAGCAGGCTTAGGAGATGGACACACAAACCAAATTACAACTTTCACACTCCAATTTTTTAGCTCGCTCTTGATAGGTTCTTTACTACATAGGGATTTGTTTAATCGTAGACATACGATTTCAGAAAAATCGGTGCTTGTAGCTACAGTTTTTTTTTGGTGTTTGCTAATTGTAAGTTATAGGTAAGTTACGAAGAAAAAACATTTAAAATGATGCAGAATCAAGTCTACTTAATTTAAACACAGGATATTAAATCTGTTTTGACGTCATTGGGTTTTTAATGAGGTCGCATATTTTATCAAGCTGTTACCTAATTACCCACAGTCCAATTTAACTATGAAGGTTGGCTAAAGTTAATCCTACGTCGCTTTTAATGTCAGTTTTACGACACTTCGCGAAAAATGATTTTTCTCATTTATTTGAAGAGATGGACCGTGGAACAGAAATTACCTCGGTTTTTGATTAAATTAACATTCTCATAAAATTTTATTTTAAAACGAAACTTGATAATTTTTTATCATTATTACTATTATTATTTATTATAGAATATAAAAATTTTCGTCGGTTCTGGAACGAATAATTAATATTATAAAGTGCTAAATCTACACTTTGTTCATTTTCATATGCTGACGTTTCATTAAATATTTAACAAAATCAAAATTAACAGCAAACATCTGCACTCTATCTGAACAGCCTTGTTAAAAATGCTTCCTTTTGAATTATAAATAAATTAAACTTAAATTAAATAAAAAAGTGACACTGATTTTTTAATTCAAAATGGCGGCCAAAAAATATAGTTAAAATTTCCAAGAGATATTTTATTTTATGTTAAAATAAAGTTAATAGTTTCTTTCACAAAAACAAAATTATAAATTAGCATTAACTCTGAGTATAAATGTACCATTCTACTGAAAAAGATAACAAAAAGAGAGGAGTTTGACTCTCAAATTGCAAAATAAAATTTTAAAATTTTAATTTATAAAAAAAAGTTAATTTACAAGTGCTGAATCTATATCTCGTTTATTTTTATTTCATAATTGACAATTATGGTCTCAACTTTAATTATACCGCGTCATCCGAAATCACTAAGTCTGTTGGTAATCCTGGGTTTTTTGTTGAAATTGGTATCATGATGTTTTCTCTAATTTCCGGTTGTCAGCTGTCAAGATTGACAGATCGTTGAATTTTTTAAATTTGCCAAATGTATCCAAGATATAACCTAAATTTATCGCATGTTATGAGTGACACATCCGTCACAAAATTACTTCAGTTATACCAACATATAAATGCAAGAAAAGTTCACATTTTTATTTGAAAAGTATTACCAATAGACTCAGTAATTTCTGATCACGGGGTAGATCGAAAAGGAAACTTTATAAATATATTTTAGTCCCTTGTGTCAATTTCGTGTGAGCAATTTATTGAAAGTTACAACTTTTTTTCTATAAATATATTTGATTTATTTTGATAACTACACTTCATGTCGGAGCCATTGAAAAAAAAATTTAACGTTTAAATTAGACGCTTTCTCACAATTATATACATTTTAGAATTTTTCCGCCAAAAACTCATGTTCAAGATCTTGAAATTTTTGACATTTTCAAAATATGATTTCAATTTATCGATTTCTCAATTATTGAAATTTTCATGTTTCGATTATTCCCGATTTCCGATGTTTGAATTTTTCAATGTTCAATTTTCAATTTTTAGATTTCCCAATTTTGGACATTTCATTTTTGGGATTTTTTGATTTCTCCAGTTTTAAATTTTCGATACCTACTTCAGTTTTTCAATTCATTACATTTTAGTTTTAATTCTTTTTGATTTTCAACTTCTCGAATTGTCAATTTTTCAATTTTAAAATCTTTCGATTTTAAGATTTTTGATGTTTCGACTTCCCAATTTTAATTTATTAATGCTATTTCAATATTTCGATTTTTTGAATTTTCGATTCCCGATATTTCAATTCTTTGATTTTAAAATTTTTGCTTTCGATTTTCGAGTTTTCAATTTCTCATTTTAACATTCAATTTGAAGTTTCAATTTCCGAATTTAAAATTTTCGATTTTACCCATTTGTTGAATTAACCATTTTTCAATTTTTGAATCTTATTCAGATTTTCAATTTTCTATATTTTCGTTTTCGTTTTCATTTTTCAGTTCTTCGTTTTTATATTTTACAATTTTTGAATTTTTAAATTTTAGAATATTCAATTTTTTATATTTTGATTCCATTTTACATCTTGGTATTCGATTTTTCGATTTTAAAAAATTTTGTTTTTTTTTGATTATAATCAATTTATAGATTTTTTTATTTTCTTGTTTTTTCAGTTTTTGATTTTTTGAAGCTTCGATTTTACCGTTTCTCTCGATTTTTCGATTTTCCCATTTTTCAATGTTTCAAATTTTAATTTTTCGATTTCCCAATTTTTTGACATTTCAGTTGAGGGATTTTTAATTTCTCGAGTTTTAAAATTTTCGAAACCTACTCGAGTTTTTCAATTCTTTAAATTTTAGATTTTTCGTCTTTCCGATTTCTCCTTTTCTGATATTTCAGGTTCTCGAATTGTCAATTATTCAATTTTTAAAATTTTTCGACTTTAAGATTTTTTGATGTTCCGACTTCCCAATTTTTAATTTATTAATGCATATTTCAATATTTCGATTTTTCGATTTCTCAACATCTCAATTCTTTGATTTTTAAAATTTTTTGGCTTTTCGATTTCTCAAGTTTTCAATTTCTCAATTTTTTACCGCTTTTTTTGAATTAACCAATTTTTCGATTTTTTGATTTCTCGTTTTTTCAGTTTTTCAATTTTTTGAAGCTTCGATTTCAAGATTTTTCTATTTTTCGAATTTTTAAATTTTAGATTAGTCAACTTTTTTATATTTTGATTTCTCGAGCTTTCCATTTTACAAATTTTGGTATTCGATTTTTCGATGTTTAAAATTCTTGATTTTTCAATTTTTCACCGTTTTTCTTTTTATTATAATCAATTTTTCGATTTTTTGATTTCTTGTTTTTTCAGTTTTGCGATTTTTTGAAGCTTCGATTTCAAGATTGTTCAATGTTTTTGAAAATCTTGGTCCCAGCTGCTTTTCGATACAGCTTGTCACGATCAATATTTGAGAATTTGTGGATTTTCAGGCCAAAAGTTACATTTTTTAAATTTTGAAAATTTCGACCTTTTTCCGAGCATTTTCGAAAATGTATTTGATTCCCTGTAGCGTCTAAATTAGCTTATGTTTCAAGATCTTGAAATTTTTAACTTTTAGAAAATATTATCTTAAAACTGAATATTTTGAAAATCTTGGCTCAAGTTTCAAGATCTTCAAATTTTTGACATTTTCAAAATATGATCTTAAAACTGAATATTTTGAAAATTTTGTTCCCAGCTGCTTTTCGATATAGTTTGTCGAGATTTATATTATAGAATTTGTGGATTTTCGGGCAACTTTCTCGATCTTTCAATTTTAGATTTTTCGCTTTGTAAATTTTTCAAATTTTTAGTTTTTCGATTTTCAATATAACGATTTCTCGATTTATTGAGATTTTGACGTTTCGATTATTCGATTGTTCAGTTTCCCGATTTTTCAATTTACCTTTTCCCGATTTTTCGATTTTCCCATTTTTCAATTTTTGGATTTCCCAAATTTTGGACATTCAGGTTTGGGATTTTTTAATTTCTCGAGTTCTAATATTTTCGAAACCTACTTCAGTTTCTCAATTCTTTAAATTTTAGATTTTTTGTTTTTCGATTTCTCTATTTTTGATTTTTCAGCTTCTCGAATTGTCAATTTTTCTATTTTTAAAATTTTTCGATATTAAGGTTTCTTGATGTTTCGATTTCCCAATTTTTAATTTATTAATGTATATTTCAATATTTGGATTTTTCGAATTTTCAAGTTTTCAATTTCTCAATTTTTCAACATTTCGATTTTTTACCGCTTTTTTTGAATTAACCAATTTTTCGATATTTTCATTTTCGTTTTCTGTTCTTCAGTTCTTGGATTTTTATATTTTGAATTCTCGAACTTTCCATTTACAACATTTTGGTATTCGATTTTTCGATGTTTAAAATTTTTGATTTTTCATCAGCTGCTCCTCGATATAGCTTGTCGAGATTTATATTTTAGAATTTGTGGATTTTCGGGCAACTTCGCCAAAAGTTCAATTTTTCAAAATTTTGAAAAATTGGACCTTTTTCCGAGCACTTTCAAAAATGTTATTTTATTCCCTATAGGTAACGTCTAAATTAGCTCATGTTGCAAGATCTTGAAATTTTTGACATTTTCAAAATATTATCTTAAAACTGAATATTTTGAAAATCTTGGCTGTTTCAAGATCTTCAAATTTTTGACATTTTCAAAATATAATCTTAAAACTGAATATTTTGAAAATTTCGGTCCACGGTTTTTTGATTTTTGTCGAGATCTATATTTTAGAATTTGTGGATTTTCAGGCCAAAAGTTCAATTTTTCTAAATTTTGAAAATTTCGACCTTTTTCCGAGCACTTTCGAAAATGCATTTGATTCCCTGTATGCGGCATCTAAATTAGCTCATGTTTCAAGATCTTGAAATTTTCAACTTTTTGAAAATATTATCTTAAAACTGAAAATTTTGGCGCATGTTTTAAGACCTTAAAATTTTTGACATTTTCAAAATATGATCTTAAACCTGAATATTTTGAAAATCTTGGCTCATGTTTCAAGATCTTGAAATTTTTGACATTTTCAAAATATGATCTTAAACCTGAATATTTTGAAAATATTGGCTCATGTTTCAAGATCTTGAATTTTTTGACATTTTTAAAATATGACCTTAAAACTGAATATTTTGAAAATATTGGTTCACGTTTCAAGACCTTGAAATTTTTGACATTTTCAAAATATGACTCTTAAAACTGAATATTTTGAAAATCTTGGTCCAAGCTGTTTTTGATTTTTTTAGAATTCGTGGATTTTCAGGAAAAGGCCGATTTTCCAAACTTTTGAAAATTTCGACCTTTTTCCGAGCACTTTCGAAAATGTATTTTATTCCCTGTATGTAGTGTCTAAATTAGCTCATGTTTCAAGATCTTGAAATTTTCGACATTTTCAAAATATGTTTTTTGAATCTTTTAGAATCTGTGGATTTTCAGGCCAAAGTCCGATTTTCCAAAATTTTTGAAAATTTCGACATTTTTCCGAACACTTTTGGAAATGTATTTTATTCCCTGTAACTTAGCTCGTTTTAACATCTTGAAATTTTTTGACACTTTCAAAATATGATCTTAAAACAGAATATTGACTTTTTAATTATTTCAAAAATGTACGTATATATATTTTTGTTACAAACGTTAAATTTTGTTTTTTAGTAACTGGTTTACATAAATTTGTTTTTTCAATTACAAGGTACATAAAAAAGAGATCTTTTTACCATTTAAGAAAAATCGTCGTATGGTAAAAAGCAAATTTAATGTCACTTTGAAGAAATAACAATGGCAATAACAGGTTATGTGGCTGCCAACCCAAAATAGAACGATTTTTTCCCTTTTTGTGTATCAAATCATGAAATAAACTTGATTATGTGACACCTACTACATTTTACACCATGTTTACAAGTAAATTAAAAATATTAGAGCGCTGATTTTTCGCTGATCGTTAACGTAATTTAAAAATAGCACCAGATTTAATAGCCCCGTATTTTGCAAACCAAGTTAGATTATTTAGGCCAAACAACACTGTTATGATTTCATGTAATAATAAATTTTATACAATATCAATATTAGCCTATTTGGCCATGTTTATGAAACAAAGTTACAACATGAAAGTTTAGTAGCACCATGTTGTATGAAAGCATAAAAGCTTTGTTTCAACCCGGGGGTAGCACTGCTTAACAATTAATTTATGTCAAAATTGTTAAATTTGATCACTGACGAAAATGAGAAATAATGCAGGTTGTAATACGGATCCAGGTGAAGTTGTAAACTTGACTCTATATCGATAAATGTTTATTTTATTGTGTTAAAAGGCTTGTAATTTACCTACAACTGTGAAAAGAAATTTGGTTGAATGAAACGGTTTTGTTTTTTTTTCTAACTACGCTTTAAACTTGAATAAAGAAAATTTATTAAACACACAATGTATTGGTCTCTATTAAATACACTGAAGTCTTAATTTTAGACACTAATATAAAATTATGGTCTCTAAGATGTACCTACAAAGAAAGTAAAAACAAACTTAGTTCCTAAACAAACACTTAGTATTACCAATTAATATTATTCATTATTGTATGATAAAAATTACGTTTTAAACTTAAATATCGAAAGCTCATTTTGATCCTCGAAAATCTATAGAAAACACACAGATGTTTAAAACCTTAATGCTGCTGATATGTCAACAACAAAGCTGCCTACTAACCAGGCATGAATTTTGTACAAAACTATAGTCTATAAATTCCATACTGCAGACGAAGTCTAATAGCAAATAAAGTAGCATAATTACGGTCTATTCAACGATACAAGTGTAAATAAAGTCAGCTCGCGCCATGCAATGCCGAAAACTAAAAATCGCAGTTTTGTATATAAAGTGATAAAAAGATCAAAGTAGTCGCACAATAATCAACTGAACTGAATGAGTACTTCCGCGCCCTCTCGCGGGCAACCGCTACATCCTCAGCAAATCAATCGTAAAATAAAGAATAAATTTGTAAAAAAATTGTACAACGTGCGGTAAGCGCAGGTCCCTAGTAAGGATTGAACTTGTTCCTCTCGCTCTTGAGCTTGGAGCCCTCGGAGGGCCCGCCGCTGCCTCCAGGGGACCGGAGCCGCGGGGTGTAGCTCTTGTGGGTGCGGTGAACGCCGGTGGTCTGGACAGGAGGAGCGCCTGCCTGCCCGCCCAACAATTCGGTTAAACCGCCCAGCGCGCTGAGGCTGGTCAGCGCGTTGAGGGCGCCCGGCTTGGCCAATAGTTGGGCTAGAGGAATGGCACTGGCCAGGGGAGAGGCAGCGGTGGAGGACTGGCTGGACCCGCCAGTGCTAGGAGAGTTTTGGGCCTCAAGGTTAGCTTTCTGCAGCTCAACACTGGGGAAACACACAGAAACCAGGACTGTAATGATCGCAGTGAGCAACGGTCGGGGGGTGCATGGTTGCCTCTGCAGCACTCAGTCGAGCTCGGTCTGTCCATCGCGCCCAAACCAAACAAAAACGATCAACGCGAACATTACTTTTTATTACTCAACAAGTGTACAATCGCTCGTAAAACAAAAATTAAAATAATAATAAAAAAAAAAAACACGAAAATTACTAAACGCCAAGCGACGCCGTCCTCCAACACGGTTTTGCTCTTCTGACGTAAACAATTAACTATAAAAATAAAACGTTAATCAATTTCAGGTTTTTGTCAAGATGGAAGCCAGACGAAGCTGCTCAGATTTATTAGACTTAGTATTTCAAAGGCAACGGCTCATTACAGAACATGGACGCGGCAACTGGCTGGAAGAGGCATTAACTAAGGACTAAGGTCGTCCATTGATTCGGTGAATTTAGCAATCTCGATGCTCCCGAGACGCGAAATTTCTCTCGTGTGATTCAAGTTGCGGTCAATTGATCGAAAGTGTTCAATTTTCAGCTCTATTCAACTATTTTATCAGTAATAAAATTATACGCTAGTCTTGCTACACGCTTCGGCGCTCGTTCTCCAAAATTGGAACAATTCTTTAACACAGTAACATTTTTTGAAAAAATAAAAAAATATATCAATTTCCAATTTTATTTTATGTTCATGTCACGATATACGTGTTGGTGCCCTTCAAAAAAATTGTGACGTCGAAGAATAATTATAATCAAATTTTGTGATATGCAATAAAATCATCGTTTGAAGAAAAATTAGGTTTCACGTTTCCGTCTCTGACATTACTCTGTCCGTCTGTTACTTTGAATAATGGACGAATTTTTGGATTATCGTATCAAAACTCAAAAATTTTATTAAATTTATCTGTGGTATTTTATGAAGTTTTAGAACCTAAACAATAGAAATCTTTGAAATTTTAATAAACAGAACACTGACTAAAATTTATTTTCTCGTTCCCTGAAATGAAATGAAATGTGGTCTTTGTCATACTTTACAAATTTAATTTTTCACAACTTTTTATGCAAGATTTCTAAAAAAAATAATAAATAAATGTATGACCCAATTTGTTTCCAGTATTTTGATTTTTGAAATGGTTATCCTTCAAAAATCAGGCAAGTTCCCTTCAAATAACTTTGATTTTTTTTTCAATTTTAGGATTTCTACAGCATTTTCATTAAGTAACTTTCGACAATCCCCAGAACTTATTAGAAGTTTTATTTTCTACAAATCAAACTGTTGTTATTTATATTTAATTGTAGATGTTATTAATGAAGAACTTTCCTAATCTCTGAAGCTCAATCAAACAAGTATAGTTAGATATTTAATCTTAGAGAATTTTTTTTTTAATTTAAATTAAATACAAAAAAAACCCATTGTTTCAATACATTTATGCAAGCATACCTCATTTCAAATGAGATCTGCTTGCAAAATTTTGAGATGACGTCATCACTCTTTGGTTGAAGCTTCACCATTAAAACGAATCTAAAATTTCACAACAATCTGTCCAAGTAGTATTGGATATTTTTTTACTTAAAAAAATCGTCAACAGACGACGTATAGACGGAAACGGGCGACCTACTTTTTCATATTCTAAGAAACTCTCACTCAATTAGTAATGTTGTTTATCTCTTTACGTTAAAATCGCGCAAGACGATAACTTCGTGTGGCGAAAATTTTAACAAACTGGGAACGCGTTTCAGTCATCGACAAGTAGTTATATGGTGGGGGTTCTAGTACAGTTTGACCTCATTTGACCTGTCATAGAACGCCCGTTATTTTTTATTGACCATTTGTCAACAACATTGTTGTCTTTTTTTCTTAGAAACCCCATTACTTTTTGTCAAACAATTTGACTTGTTTTATGACACCCATATTTTTTATCGATCATTTGATCAGTCTTAGGATCCCCATCACTTTTTCCAGAGCAATTTGACCTGTCTTAGGACCCCCATCACTTTTTCCCGACCAATATGAATGTCGTAGGACCCCCATTACTTTTTGTCAAACAATTCGAGATGTTATTAGAACCTCCATCATTTTTTCCCAACCCATTTGATTGTCTGTCTTAAGATCTCCATAATTTTTGTCGACCATTTGTTGGCCTGTCTTAGGACTTCCTTGAACAATTTGACCTGTCTTAGGACTCCCATCATTTTTTGTCAACGATTTGTTCACCTGTCTTAGTTCCCGACCAATTTGACCTCTCTTAAGATCCCCCTAATTTTTGGCGACCCTTCGCCTCTCTTAGGACCCCCATCACCTTTTCCCATTCAATTTGACTGTCTTTGAAACCCCTTCACTTTTTCCTGACCAAATTGACATGTTTTAGAACCCTCATCATTTTTTGTCAATGATTTGTTGACCTGTGTTAGGACCCCCATGACTTTTTCCCGACCAATATGACTTGTCATAGGACCCCTATCATTTTTTGTTAGCCATTTGTTGGCCTGCTTTAGGACCCCCATTACTTTTTGTCAAACAATTTGACATCTTTTTAGGATCCACATAATTTTTTTCCCGACCAATTTGATGTCTTAGGACCCCCATCATTTTTTGTTGACTAGTTCTTGGTTAGGACCCCCCCCATCATTTTCCCCCACCAATTTGACTTGTATTAAGATTTCCATCATTTTTGTCGACCATTTCTTGACCTGTCTTAGGGCTTTTTCTTGAACAATTTGGTCTGTTTTAGGACCCTAATCACTTTTTCCCATCCAATTTGACTGTCTTTGGAACCCCATCATTTTTTGTCGACCAGTTGTGGACCTGTCTTAGGACTCCCATCATTCTTTGTCAACGATTTGTTGACCTCTCTTAGGACCCCCAGCATTTTTTGGCGATCATTTGACCTGTCTTAAGACGTCCATCACTTTTTCCCGAC